>CM070770.1:66466010-67008510 GCA_036346955.1 Dipus sagitta | reverse complement strand
GAACTCATGGCGATCCTCCTACCTCTGCCTCCCGAGTGCTGGGATTAAAGGCGTGCGCCACCACGCCCGGCTTATTGCTGTTATTTTTTATGGTAAACACCTTAATGGGTATGAAGTGGTATCTCACTATAGTTTTATTTGCTTTTACTAATGTTGGATATTTTTTAATGTTGTTGACCAATTATACAGCATCTTTACAGAACTGTCCTTTCAAGTCCTTTGCTCATTTTTAATTTGGCTTATTTATTTTTATGTTGTTGGTGTTGCATACCCTATGCATTTATCCCTTATTAGATATATAATGTACACTTCTTTTTAAACCATTTGGCAAGTTGTGTTTTGCTCTTGAATATATTATATAAAATCATGTAGTTTTAAAGTTGGATGAAGTAGTACCATTTATTTATTTTGCTAGTGATGCTATTTTGGAAGGTTGTGGAACCTCTAGGAAGTTGGGCCCAGCTGGCAGAAGTTGGCCACTAGAGGACAGCCTGCTTCATGGTCAACCATGGTGTGAATAGCCTCACATTCCTACTACTATGGAGTGAGCTGGTCTCTCATGCTTTTCCTACCACAACAGGCTAAAACATTCTGTAACCATAAGTCAAAATACATAATCCTTCCCTTAAAGTTGTTGCTGTCAAGTTTTTTTTTTTTTTTTTTAGTATAGCAATGCAAGTAGCATACAAAAATGTGGAGTGTTGTTATATGGTTCTTGGGTCTTTAGAACAGGTTTGTGAGGTGATGCAAACAAGAGAAGCCCTACAGTCCTGTAGACAGAGTTTAGTGGGCCATTCTGGTGGGAGTTTGGAAGACCAGAATGCTGATACAAACATAAACAGTAAGGACTATGCTCATGAGATTTCAAATGGGAACAAGAAGTTTATTGGAAACTAAACTAGAGGCCATTAGTGTTACATTCTGGCAAAGAATTTGTCTCTGTTTTTCCCCTTTCCTAAAAATGTGAGTGAAGCTGAATTCAAAAGTAATTGTTAGTCAGGCAGAGTGGTGCACACCTTTAATCCCAACACTAAGGGAAGCATAGGTAGGAGGATCACCGTGAGTTCAAGGCTGGCCTGGAACTACAGAGTGAATTCCAGGTCAGCGTGAATAAGACACTACGTTAAACAACAACAAAGTAATTATTTTTTAATTATTAAATTATTATATTTATTGACAGAAGATCCCACATGGAGGGACTGGAATAAAGTGGGAAGAAAAGAGAAAAGAAAGTTCAAGGAGCTCCTGCCATGTGGGGAGCTGGAGGGGATAAAGGAGCCCATGTGGAGAGTAAAGGCTAGGGGACCCTCCCTGCTGGGCCAGGGCCAGGGCCAGGGCCTATTGTGAGCCCCTCCCAGGTAAGCCAGCGCAGGCCAAGCCAAGGGAAAAACTCACTCACAGCTAGAAGTTCCCAAGTGGTCCTAGTAATTGTAATTTGAATGTAAGATGTCCCCTATAGGCTCATGTATTTGAATACTTGGTCCCCATCTGGTGGTACTGTTGTAAAAGCTGTGAAACCTTTTAGGTGGTAGAAAGTTGCTGAAAGGCATAAGTCACTGGAGGCAGACTTTGAGTTTTTGTAGTCCATCCTTATTTCCTATTTGTCCTCTACTTCCTGATTACTGACTCTGTGTGACCAGCTCTGCTACATGCTCCTGCTACCATAGTTTCCCCTCCATGAAACTGCCTTCCTGAACCTGTGAGCCAAACTACACCCCTTTCTTCCTTAAATTGCTTCTGGTCAGGTATTTATTTATAGCAATGAGAACATAACTAATATAATATGGACTAATTAATTTGGTGGAGTAAATTCAAGACACTCCAGCATTCCAGCAATGGTATAGTAGTTGCTGGTTGATTTTAACCAGGTTTGTAGGGTAAATCAGGGGCAAACAGTAGAGCAGAAGAATTTGAACATGTTCAATTTGGTCAGGAAAGGAGTATACTTAAAGTGGGTAAAGAAGCCACAATTACTAAAGAGATTAATCCCAGTATAAAGAAGCCATCCAATTTTCACTGGAACAATAAGAAAGGGGTCTTGAAGGCATTTTAAGAATTGTTCTTATTGTGCAATAGGTACCTCCAAGCTACTAAATTACAAATTCATTTGAAAATCTTTTCTTTAAAACTAGATACCCCACCCAACATACACATATTCTACTGACATAGGCAACATAGGGCAGTGTTTCCCAGGTAATCACCCAGCATCAAGGTTTCTGAGGCTGTGATCCAAGGGACCAGGGGTACAATATTATAATTCAAGGAACCGGGGGTACAATGCTACTATCTAAAATATTCCCCTAGGTTCATATTTTTAAGGGTTGATTCCTATTGATAGTGATATCTTAGGAGGCTGTGGACTTTTAGAGGATGTGGCCTAGTAGAGGAAGTAGGTCACTAGGGGCAGACCTTTGAAGGTTACAGCTGCTCCTTGGACACTTTCCTTCACTCCTGACTTTCTGGTATGTGGTGATAAGTACATCCTCCACCACATGCTCCCACTGTCATAATGGAACTGCTCACCCATGTCTACCCTGTCATGATGACCAGAAGCCATCTGAAACTGTGAGCCCAAATAAACAATTTGTCATTCTACCAGATATTGTGGTCACAGTGATGCAAAGGTAACTGATGTATCAGTGTCTTGTTAAATATAGTCCAAGATGTCCAGAGAGGCCCACACCTGTTACTACACTCTCAGATCTGTGCCTACCAAATAAATATTGTTCTACATTATCATGTTACTCTAGAGAAGAAAAATAAAAAAACAAAGCAATAAAAAAGTGCTAGGAAAGCTTGCTTTATCGAAATAAAAAAATAGAATCAAGCACTTATTTTCTATAAAGCATTTTTACAGGGTTGTAACAGGACCATGTACATTAAAGGCCCCAAGAGAGAAGGTGATCTCTGGTGTTTTCCATAATTATTTGGTACAAATACCTATGTTGTATATCCATGGAAAGAGCCACTTGGGTATAGACTTAGGAAAGCATAGTGAGCATAGTACTGTTCTATATCTCACTGACCCCTGGACACACGAGAACAGTCAGGTCCCAGTCCTCTGTCCTGTGTCCTTTCAATTCCAGGCTGGAGCTCCTGGAGAGCTGACAGCCAGGTGGATTCCAGGAATCTGCCTGTATCCTGCCATAGGCTGCTTCCTGGTCCTGGCTTTGCCCAGGAAAGTCACTGGGGTCTAAGAGGTGACTCAGTTTTCCATACAGACTGTTATTGTGCAGGACTGAGAAGACAGAGTGTAGGGATTTGAATGCTCTGTCTGAATTTGTGAGAGCAAGCAACAATTGACCCGACAGGAAGGAAGCCCAGAAAATGAAAGTGGGATGCTGTGATTACCAAAGAGAACAGTGGTGCATGGCTCTTGTATTTGTTTCATGAATGTCCCCTGAGTGTGGTGAGTAGGCAGTGTTCTCAGCCCGCGTGGGTCTATGTCACCACATGGTGCCATATGCCCTGCAGGAGCTGAGGTTGTACTCATCTGGATGTGATTGCTTAGGCCTCACCTACCTCTTCACCTGTGAAACGGGTAGAAAATGATGCCACAAGTGCCCCCTGTCAAGGAACAATGCTAGGCTCAGGGTATGTCTCAGTGGTAGAGCACTTCCGAGTACATACAAAGCCCCAGGCTTGACCCCCAGCACTGGAGAGAGAAAATATATATATAAAGACATTTGGAGTCAGAGAGATGCTATGTGGAATCAGAGACCTGATTTTGTTTTGTTTGGTTTGGTTTGGTTTGATTTGATTTGATTTACTTCTTTGCTTGTTTGTTTTGGCTTTTTGAGGTAGGGTCTTGCTCTAGCCCAGGCTGACCTGGAATTCACTCTGTATTCTCAGGGTAGCCTTGAACTCACAGCTATCCTCCTACCTTGGCCTCCCAAGTGCTGGGATTAAAGGTGTGAGCCAAAACACTAGGCCTGATTTGATTTTTGTTTTCCCTTAAAGGACAAGAAGACCCTAACTAAGCAAATAATAACAATAAAGAAAAATCCCATCACTGACTGCTGCTCTCACAACATATAACCTACAACCCCATGAGAAATGCCAGCAATTCCACTGAGAAGGGACCCCAGTGGAATGAGGCAGGGAGGAGGAAAAAGATAGTACTAACACATGATGTGTCCATACAAAGTATGTTCTTAATAATGACAAAAAAGCCGGGCATGGTGGCGCATTCCTTTAATCCCAGCACTCGGGAGGCAGAGGTAGGAGGATTGCCATGAGTTCAAGGCCACCCTGAGATGACAGAGTTAATTCCAGGTCAGCCTGGACGAAGTGAGACCCTACCTCAAAAAACCAAAAAAAAAAAAAAAAAAAAAAAAAAAAAAGACAATAAAAGAAAAAATTCTAAACTGGAAAAAACAAAAACAAAACTAGAAATTGCAAATCTAGAAAAATAGACAAAGGAGCAGTGAAAGGAGTCAAAGCAAAGAGAAAAGACTTGGAAAGAACAACTGTTAAAGATGGGGGGCTGGAGAGATGGCTTAGTGGTTAAGTTGCTTGCCTGCGAAGCCTAAGGACTCATGTTTGACTCTCCAGATCCCATGTAAGCCAGACACACAAGGTGATGCAAGTGCACAAGATGGCACACGCATCTGGAATTTGATTCCAGTGGCTGGAGGCCCTGGCACACCAATTCTGTCTTCCCCCATAAGAAATACAAAACAAACAAACAAGAAAACCAGATGGAGTATAGATATAGAAAAACAGACAGCAAAATGAGGAAAAGTGAGGTTAAAGACAACCTACTGTAAAAGATGAGGCAGCAAGGCTATATAGTTATTTTAGCATCTCCACTATTTGCTCAGGTTAGACCACCAGAAAACACCTGTGAAGATGACCAGTATGGTGACTGTATGGCCACAGGGCAGTGGCACCTGTATGGAGATGGGCTGACTGGGCTATTCTGGCTTCCTTCCACGATACTAATATTTCTGTTGATGTGCTTTGCTGTTTCTGCTGCTTCCCACAGTTCATTTCAGAAAACATCAAAAGCTCTGAGAATATAGTACTATGTGACACCTAATACCGCTACTGATAAAGGAATTATGACTAAGCATTCCTATTTTTCTAATATTAATTTGAATTTGTGAAAGTGCCTCTGCCTGCTACTGCCCAGCATCAAAAGATATTTCTAGGCAAGCTGAAGAGATCAAAATTCAAAATCTGAAGTTGGTTTCTCTTTGAAGGGCATCACTTTTCCTATTATCAAGTCAAGAAAATAAATTGAACCATCATTAGCTGGATATTTAAAGTGCAGTAAAGTTAAAATGAATTCATTAATTAGCATCCTTAAGAGAAGAGATTAGGACACACACAGATATCACAGAGGGATGTCTATGTCTAAACAGAAAGAGAAGATAGCCATCTACAAGTAGGGACAGGCTCACAATGAGCAGACTGGGGAGAGGAGTGAAAGAAAGATCCCCACCTCTCCCTGGTCCCTTATGCTGGATCTAGAAGGCTTAAGTAAGAGGAAGAAGAGGGGACTGGCCAGCACAGCTGGGGAAGTAAGGGGAAAATACTCAAGATGAGGAGTTAGCAGTTATAAATTGGACTGGATTATCATCACTGAAAGGTCAAGAAAATATGGCACAGGGAAAAGATCCAGTGTAGCAGAACTGCGACTCTCAGTGATTAGGAAAAGATGCAGTTATTTCATGTTTCTATCAGTGTCAAGTTCAGACTGCTCAAAAAACAGTTTTTTTGTTTTGTTTTGTTTTGTTTTTTTCTGAGAGAGGGTTTCACTCTAGCTCTGACTAACCTAGCACTTGCTCTGTTGTCCCAGGTTGGCATAAAACTCCTACCTCTGCCTTCCAGGCTGTACTGGGACTAAAGACAGGCACCACCATGCCAGGCTTTGTGTGGGGTTTTTTAAACAGTAAACATCTCTTGACACATTATTATTTTTGTTTGCTCTCTTTATGTGTGCATGGTGTGTGCATGGGAGTGTGGGTTCACAGATACCGTAGCGCGTGTGGAGTTAGAGGACAACCTTGGATGTACTGCTTCTTGTCTGTCTTATCTGAGGCAAGTCTCTGCTGTTCTCTGCTGTGTATGTCAAGCTAGTGGGCCTGCCATTCTGGGAGTTCTGTTTCTGCTTCTCATATCACCATAGGAGTGCTGAGATGACAAACAAGTGTAATTGTGTTCAGCCTTACACGGCTTTTGACGATCCAAACTCAGGTCTCCACGCTTAAGCAGCAAGCACTTTACCCACTGAGCAATCCCCTTAGCCCTTAATTTTTATTATTATTATCTACGAGGAGGGGAAGAGAGAGAAAGAGAGAATGAATGAATGGATACATCAGGACCTCTAGCTACTGAAAACTAACTCCACATGTAGGCTCCACCTTGTGCATCTGATTTGATGTGAGTATTGGGGATTAGAACCTGGGCCGTCAGGCTTGCAAACAAGTGCCCTAACAACTACACCATGTTTCTAGCACCTCAGCCCTTTTTACATATATCCTAACACATATTTGTGATTATCCTGCACTATGCATTCTTATAGTACCTAGTCAAAAACTGTCACATTTAAAATTTTGATAAATGTGGCCAAAGGTAGCACCTCAATTCATGTTCCTTTATAATTTATGCTTGCACAAATACATTTAGGAGTTCCACTTGCCCCAATGTTAAAGCTTCATAGTATAAAAGTGAAATATTCAGGTTCTTTTACTCTAGAGCAGGAGTTGGCCAACAATGGTTGTTTCTAGGCCAAATTTATCCTGCTACCTATGTTTGCACTTAGAGGGAGAGGGAAACATTTTCTGTAGCTTGAACCCAGGGCCTCACACATGTTTGTATGCACCCTCCCTCTGAGCTCTGTGCCTGGTATCCAACATGAAGTTTCACTGGAACATGGACAGACCCACTCATATATGCATTTTCTCTTTCTTTCTTTCCTTGCATCCTTCCTTCCTTCCTTCCTTCCTTCCTTCCTTCCTTCCTTCCTTCCTTCCTTTCTTTCTTTCTTTCTTTCTTTCCTTTTGAGGTAGGGTGTTGCTCTAGTTCTGACTGACCTGGAATTCACTGTTACCTCAGGCTGGCCTCAAACTCACAGAGAGCCTCCTACCTCTGCCTCCTGAGCGCTGGGATTAGAGGTGTGCTCCTGGCTCATATATGCATTTTTCTACAGCTGTTTTGGTCTAGAATGGTGCATCTGTATGGCATGCAGAGCTAAACATATTTAGTAACTGGATCTTTGCAGAAAGAAACCCTCGGCAGTTCTGGAGCAGTCAGATTACATCCTGTACCACACCCTTTGAGTCAGCATGTATAACTGCTTGAACAGCATTGAAAGCATGTCTAATATGCTCCTGTTGTTAATATTGCTGGTGCCACTTTATCTTGGGCATTTCAGTGGCTCCATGTCCTTGACCTCTAGGGACAGGAAGCAAAACTTCAGTGGTGTAGCTGGTACCATGTGCTGTGAGGAAGGGGAGTTTTGTGAACTGGCTTTCTCAGGCAGCAGAGTAGGGTGATAAGCTACTGCAGACTCTGCCATTCACAGGTATAGATGTCAGGTGGTGCTGAGCTGGTGAAGTGGGGGTGCAGAGGGCATAAGAACCTGTGGGGAACCCCAATGAATTGTACTACTTGCTTAGGCATCCTATAAAACTGCTGTCTTTGGCACCGAAGACTCGCTTTTGTTTGTTTGTCTTCATTTTATTTAGAGTTTTGGTGTATGTGTGCATGTGTGCATGTGTGTTCATGCATATGTGTGTGAAGGCATACATGTGGAGATCAGAGGACAATCTCTGTTGTTGGTCATTGACTTCCTCCTTGTTAGAGACAGTGTCTCTGTCTCACCACTGCGTACACCAGGCCAGCTGGCCCAAGGTCTTCTGGGTATTCTGTCTCTGCCTCCCATCTTGCCATAGGAGGGCTGGGATTACAGATGCACACTACTGCATCCAGATTAGGTGGGTTTTGGGGACCCAAACTCAGGTCCTGAGCTTGCACGCTACCCACAAAACCATCTTCCAAGCCCTGAGACTCCAATTCTATAGAAAAACAAGTCTCTACTTCTGTATCTCTCCCCTAGTAAAAGCCTAATTCTTTCTTATATTCTTAATCTCATCATAGGAGCTTTTTTTTTTTTTTTTTTTTTTTTTTTTTTTTTTTTTTTTTGCTTTTTTGAGGTAGGGTCTTGCTCTAGCCCAGGCTGACCTAGAATTCACTATATAGTCCCAGGGTGGCCTTGAACTCATGGCCATCCCCCTGAGTGCTGGGATTAAAGGCATATGCCACCACACCTGGTTCTCATCATAGGAGCTTTTATTTCTGGGGATAAGGTTGTGATAAGTGGCTCCCTGGTGAGCATTCTCTAATTATGTACACATTTATTTCTTCTTTATGAAACACTTTGGAAGGAGTCCTTCAATATTTCCTTACATTTTTAAATTCTTTCTTTTTTAAAAATAAAAAATATTTATTTGCAAGCAGAGAGAGATAGGGAGAGAATGAGCATTCCAGGGCCTGTAGCCACTGCAAATGAGCTCCAGATCCATGTGCCCCTTGTGCATCTGGCTTACGTGGGTCCTGGGGAATCAAACCTGGGTCCTTTGGTTTCGCAGGCAAAATGCCTTAACCACTAAGCCATCTCTCCAGCCCTTCTTTATTTATGAGAGAGAGAGAGAATCCGTGCCGAAGGGGCTCTAGTCACTGCCAATGAACTTCAGACACATGTGCCACTGTGGACATCTGGCTCATGTTGGTGCTAGGGAATCAATCCTGAGTCCTTAGGCTTGACAGGCAAGCACCTTAACCACTAAGACATCTCTCCAGCCCTACATTACATTTTGAAGCAAGGCTAACTTAGGGTCAGAAGAAATCTGTTGGGAGCTGGGCATGGTGGTCCCAGCACTTTTTAGGCTGGGACATAGAAGGACCGGGAGTTCAAGCCACCCTGGGCTACATAGCAAGTCTCTGTCCCAAAAGTAAAACAAGGGCTGGAGAGATAGCTTCTTTCTCTAGAAGAAAGTGTTTTTTGTTTCTTTGTTTTTTAAGTTTAGAGAGACTTTATTGGATTAAGAGAAGGAAAGAGGCAGTGAGAGGGTGCTAAAGAGATTTCTCAGTGGTTAAGGTGCTTGCCAGCAAAGCCTAATGACCCAGGTTCATCTGTTCCCCAGTACCCAATTAGAGCCACATGCACAAAGTGGTACATGCATATGGAGTTCATTTGTAGTGGCTAAAGGCTCTGGAGCACCCATTCTCTTTCCCTCCCTCTCTCTCTTCTCTTTCTTTTTGCAAATAAATATTTTTTTTTAAAGGAGAAGGAAAGAAGAGAGAGTATGAAGAGCTCTTGCCTATGAGAAGCCAGGAGGGGTTTAAGCCCACCTTGAGACCCAAATTGGGGTCCTTTATAGGTTCTGAATGGGGCCTGAGCTAACCAGCCATGACACCAAGCTTTGAGGGCCGATTTTAACCAACCACAATACCAGCATCAGGTTTAATCCTTCCAGGAATCTTAATTCTAGGAAAGGGGAGCTCCAGCCTAGGGAGGGTCTGAGGTTGTTTATGGAAAACCAGACAATGTAAGGAAAGGGGAACCTCTTCCTAGGGAAGGACTCAGGTTGTTTATGGAAAAGCAGATGTAGGGAACTGTTTGAGGCAAGAGATAAGGAGAAGCCAGATCCTAGCAGAAAGTTTTTGATGATCAAGGTCCAGTATGTGGTAAGATATTCCAGATAGCACTTTCCAGAATAGCAGGGCACCTTCCCTGTTCAGTAGCTATTCATATGCATCAGGAGCTGGCCCTGAGCTTTGCACTGGGAGAACCTGGCCATCCATGTTGGTTGCACACAGAGGGCATAAAGCAGGTGAGTTTCAAGTAAAAAACTAGGTGTGTGAAAGGCGTCTGTGTGAGGCAAGCACAGGCTGCAGTGGGACCTGACACTGTAGGTGGAGGGAGAGATCCAGGGACTGAGCTGAAGAGGGCAAGAAGGACTAGCAGGCTTAGTGAGCAGAGGACCCTGAGAGAAGAGGCCAGGACACCAGTGCCTCTCAAGCCCGCTCAGGAGCCAGCACTTTTCCTGTGAGGCAGCTAGCATGAAGAAAGGACTGGAATAAGAAAGTGGCATGAAGTTTGAGACAGAGAAGCATATTCCTTTAGCAAGTTGGAGGAGGTGAGATCTGAAATACAGAGAGAAGTCAATTGATTTCTGCAAGAGTACACTAGACCTAGGCTTTCTCAGTGTGCTACTTTGCTTGCTGTGATCAGATTCCAGACAAGAAGCAACATAAGGAAGGGAAGGAGGAAGAGAGGGAGGAAGGGTTGATCTAGGCCCATGGTTTGAATCAGTCATGGTCAGGAAGACTCTGCAGTGGGAACATGATGCAACTGGTGTTATTGTGTCCATACTCAGGAACCAGAGAGAGGAATGACGGTGTCTTGCTCAACCCACATTCAGGATTGAGCCTTCCTTCTTAAATTAACCCTTTCTGAAGACACCCTCATAGATGCCCCCAGCGGTTTATTTCCTAGGAGATTCTAAATCTAGTCAGGTTGACAAAGAAGCCATCACAGTCAGGAAGCATGGAGAAGAGAGGATGAGGTGAATCTGCAGGACAACAGGGCTGACTGGGGTGAGGGCAGGGCTGGGGTCTGGGCACCCAGGTGATTTATGGCCATATTCAAAGGAAAGGAAATGCATTCTGTAGTCAGTGTTGTGTGATAAATAATCCCAAACCTAGCTCTCCCTGGTTTTTGTTTTCTTTTTTTGAGATAGGATCTTGCTCTACTGCAAACTGACATGAAATTCACTGGGCTGGCCTTGAACTCACATTGATCTGCCTACCTCTGCCTCCTGAGTGATGGGATCAAAGACATGTGCCACCATACCTGGCTCCTGTCCTGGATTTTTATAGGTATCTGCAGTTTCTTGCTATCTGAACCTCACCACATAGCTGCTTAAGTATCTTTTTTTTTTTTAACCTTTATTTATTTATTTGAGAGGGAGATAGAGAATTAGCATACCAGGACCTCCAGCCACTGCAAACAAACTCCAGAAGCATGCACCACCCTATACATCTGGCTTATGTGGGTCCTGGGGCATTTAACCTGGGTCCTTAGGATTTGCAGACAGGCACCTTAAACCACTAAGCTATTTCTCCAGCCCAGGTTGAGCATCTTTACAACATGGCAACTGGCTCCTTGGAGACTGATGATGCAAGAGAGCAAAGAAGGAGCCATAAGACCTTTAAGGATCTAGTCTTAGAATTTATACACCATCACTTCTGCCTTACTCTGTTCTTTGGATGCAAGTCATTAAGTTCAGTCCACATTTAAAGGGAAGGAAATTAGTCTTCACCTTTTGAAGGGAGTGTTTAGGAACTTGTGGACTTTTTAAGAAAAAAAAATATCATAGGTAAAATAGGCAGATTTTTGTAGATGTTTGATTCAGTTTCAGGCATGTTGAATTTGAGATGTCTGTATCTTAGTTGTAAACTGTAGAATCACTTTATAAAATCTGTCTCTCCAAAATGTTCAGGCCTGTCATCAAACTTAACCTTTGTGGGGGTATGTGCATGTAGTTCAGGTCTCATTAGGTAGCCGTGGCTATCTTGGAACTATAGAGCTCACAGTGACCTCAAACCCACAATCCTCCTGCCTCAACCTTCTGAGTAGTGGAATTACAGGCATGTGCCATCATGCTCAGCTCCCATATAATTTAATTTTATCAACAAGAAACATGTCTGATGATATTTACTAAGGTTATAGAAAAGCATTAAAAGAATATGGTACATAGCTTGCAGCAAATGTAGAATTCTCCACACATCTCGGTAAATAATCAGAATTTAACTACTATCTAAAAAGCAAACTAGGAAAAAAATAAAAATAAAAAAAAAATAAAAAGCAAACTAGGGCTGGAGAGATAGCTTAGCAGTTAAGGCATTTGCCTGAAAAGCCAAAAGGACCTTAGTTTGATTCCCCACATAAGTTTGATGTACAAGGTGGCGCATGCTTCTGGAGTTAGTTTGAATGCCTGGAGGCCTTGGCTCGCCCGTTCTCTCTCCCTCTCTCTCTTTCTCTTTCTCTCTCTCTCTCTCTCAAACAAATAATAAAAATAAAAATATTTTAAAAGAAAAGAACCCCTCCCTCCAAAAAAGCAAACTAAATTTCATCTTTTTGCTTAGTGTTCCTCAAATTTTATTGTTTATTAAGATTCACTATAAAGAATTCTGTATACATGCTGGGCATGGTAATACATTCCTTTAATCCCAGTGCTTGGGAGGCAGAAGTAGGAGTATCTCTATGAGTTCAAGGGCACCCAATGACTACATAGTGAATTCCAGGTCAGGCCAGCCTAGGCTAGAGCAAGACCTTACCTTGAAAAAACAAAACAACAACAACAACAAAAGAATTCTGAGTTGGGCAAAGTGGTGCACACCTTTAATCCCAGCAATCAGGAGGCAAAGGTAGGAGGATCGCCATGAGTTCGAAGCCACCCTGAGACTACATAGTGAATTCCAGGTCAGCCTGGACTAGAGTAAGACCCTACCTTCAAAAAACAACAAAGAATTCTATATACGCAAGTACTTATGGTCTTGTGGTGTACTTAGGGAACAATTCAAGAAAAGTTTTGATGGTCATTTGGGCTTCAAAGCTTTTGTTGCCTGTACATTTTTGAAATTTGATGCTGAGTATGGAGACTGCATTGTCCTAGTGCTCTGGGAACCACAGCTGTGGTTTGTGGGATTCCATCAGTTCCCTCTAGAAGGTGTATGTGGGTGACACTCACTATTTCTCTCTTTACCAATTGATGTGTTCTTCTTGCCCTGGTTCCTATTGTCATCTCCTTTCAGTCTAAAGATTTCTAGGACTCCTCTCTGCCTGAGCTACAATACTTGTATGTTCTAGGGGAAGCTAAGGCCAGCTGAGTACCAGATTCTTGCCAACAGCCTGATTGCATGGGCTTGACCTAGCTTCCTGCTCTGAGACCTTTCATCCTTGGTTATAGCTTCTTGGTAAGACTGAGTGGGAAACCACTGCAGGTCCATCATGCTTCCTACTATAAGCAACTTGATAAGTGCTCCCGGGCTTATAGAGTGCATGGTCACACAACAACCCTAAAATAGCAATCCTCTAATCACTGGACTAATTTACGTACTTAACAAAAAAAGGCAAGTGTTTTTTTTGTTTTGTTTTGGTTTTTGGTTTTTGGTTTTTCAAGGTAGGGTCTTACTGTAGCACAGGCTGACCTGGAATTCACTATGTCGTTCTCAGAGTGGCCTCAAAGCAATTTTCAAAGGAAATCCTAGAAGGTAACTAGGAGAAGTTGAGTAACTGTGACACAAAGGAAATCTATGTTTATGTAACCTTTTTCCACAAATCACCACACCCAGCTATATTTTTATTTATTTATTTGAGAGAGAGAGAAAGGAGGAATGTGCCAGGGCCTCTAGTGACTGCAAACTAACTCCAGACACATGCACATTTTCTGGAGAATCAAACCTGGGTCCCTAGGCTTCACAGGCAAGTGCCTGGGTCACTAAGCCATCACTCTAGCCCAAAGCTGTAGTTTTTAAACATTTTTATTTATTTATTTGCAAGCAGAGACAGACAGAGAAGAGAGACAAATGAGAGAATGGGCACACCAAGGCCTCTAGCCACTGCAAACGAGCTCCAAATGCATGCTTCACTTTGTGCATCTGGCTTTATGTGGGTACTGGGGAACTGAACCAGGGTTGTTAGGCTGTGTAGGCAAGTGCCTTAACCACTGAGTCATCTCTTCAGCCCCTAAAGCTGTATTTTTTCATAGTCAAATCAATCTTATAAAAGTGGCTATTCTTGAAAAGGGTGCCTGTCAGAAAACATTACCATCTAGCAATGCCATCTGTATGTGCCAAGTCTTGGTTCACTACCAATTTCCTATTTTAAAAAAATGACTTCAGACAAGGTTAATCCTACAGAGAACAAATCCTTCCACATTCACAGATGCTGAAATATGCAGAACAGACTTATTTTGTTACTATGTTAAGGGCACAGTAAGAGATTATTAAACAGTAATTTATAAAAAATAGAATAACAAAGTTCTCTAAAATTTATGAATTGTTTATTTCTGAAATTTTTTATTTAATATTTTCAGACTACAGTTCTCTATGGGTAATAGAAGACACAAAGTATAGCTATATGGGACAATTATACCTTGCCTTTTATAGATAAGACATTTTAATCTCTCTCTTGTTTATTTGTTTATTTATCTATCTATTTACTTATTTGAGACAGAGGGGGGGGCAGATAGAGAGAGATAATGAGCATGCTGGGGCCTCTTGCCACTGCAAACAAACTCAAGACAATTGCCACCTTGTGCATCTGGCTTACATAGGTACTGGGGAGTCGGACCTGGGTCCTTAGGCTTCATAAGCAAGCACTTTAACCATTAGACAATCTCTCCAGCCCCAATCTCTTTATTTATTTATTTATTTATTTATTTATTTATTTATTTATTTTTGGTTTATTTTTATTTATTTATTTGAGAGCAACAGATAGAGAAAGAAGCAGAGAGAGAGAGAGAATAGGTGTGCCAGGGCCTCCAGCCACTGCAAACAAACTCCAGATTCATGTGCCCCCTTGTGCATCTGGCTAACGTGGGTCCTGAGGAATCAAGCCTCGAACTGGGGTCCTTAGGCTTTACAGGCAAGCGCTTAACCACTATGCCATCTCTTCAGCCCCCCAATCTCTTTATTTAAGCAAAGAGATAAAGCCATAAGATAACAGACCAAGGGTCTCTAATTTGAAGTTGATAGCATTATTTATTTTTATTATATTTATGTGACCATTTATTTTAGGCAAGTGATTTAAATATCTAAATACACTAGTGATGAAAACATTCCATTCAAAATAATTTTACCCAAATGTTTAAATCAAAGAAAAAATGTCAAAAATAAGTAAATTGACAAGTAATTGACAGTTTCGACCATAACCATAAAAGTGATACTTTGATAATCAGTTTATGACCTGGAACTCACTCTGTAGTTCCAGGCTGGCCTCCAGCTCACAGCAATCCTCCCACCTCTGCCTCCGGTAGACTGGAATTAAAGGCATGTGCCACCACACCCAGCCAAAAAGCTCTTCCATGTTCATGTGCCCAGTGAGCCTTATTCGGGGCCTGTGCTCCTCATAGGCATGGGATTTAGGGAGGCAGAACCCTCACAGCCACCATAGCACGAAGGCAGTGACACTGCACATTTTTGCTCTGGCTGGTTTTTTTTTTTTTTAGTAGTCAAAGCAAGTTACATGACTACCCATGGGCGGGAAAATGAAATGTTATCATGCACCCAAAAGGCTCGGAGTTAGAAATTCATCATCAGTGTTTTGTCATCCAGCAAGAAAATCGTAGAACAGTTCTGACACTTCCTCTAGATGGAGACATGTAGCTAGTTCAGTCATAGCAGTCAGACTTGTGTTTGCAGCTCCTCAGCCTCTTGGCTCCATGCTGTGTACAGAAACATCCCCAGGTAAGGTAAAATATTTATGAACCTGTTTACAAATGTGGTCAAGGTATTTGCAAAAGCATGCTTGCGTTTCTTCCGGATTTACTTCTAGCTATTATGGCTCAGATTTCCCTCACAGCCTCTGCTGGTTTGTCAGAGTCCCTCCCGCCAGCCACCGCAGAGCACAGCCCTCATTTTTCCCACCCCCCAGTGCCTGTCTTTCCCAGACTTTCTTCATGGGGTCTCTGTTTCATGCTGAGGAAGGATATTGAGGGGCACAGATTCTATTTTGTAATAGCACTGAGTTCGGGGGCATTTCGAGGATTTATGCAGACTTGTGCAGTTGTGAAATTATCTTTTCCCTGGGTTAATTATTGAAATCATGTGAACCACGGTTATATTTTGTCCAACTCAACACGTATTTCAATTAAACTGGTTTTATTTCTGAAATGAGATACTTTAAACTCAGATACTGCTTTATAACTTACAGAGGGTTTCTATATATTTTTATTCACCACAGTCACTGTAATGTTGAATATTTATTTTTATTTTGATATTTTATTTTTTGAGAGAAGGAACCAGGCAGAGAGAGAGAGTGGGCACACCAGGGCTTCCAGCCACTGCAAATGAACTCCAGTTGCATGCGCCACCATGTGCATCTGACTGACGTGGGTCCTGCGGAATCAAACGGAGGTCCTTTGGCTTTGCAGACAAATGCCTTAACTGCTAAGCCATCTCTCCAGCTCTATTTATTTTTTAAAAATACTTTATTTATTTATCTGAGACATAGAGAAAGATAAAGAGGCAGATAGAGAGGATGGGCATGCCAGGGCCTCCAGTCACTACAAATGAACTCCATATGCGTGCGTCACCTTGTGCATCTGACTTACGTGGGTCCTGAAGAATTGAACCTGGGTCCTTTGGCTTTGTAGGAAAGTGCCTTAACAGCTAAGCTATCTCTCTAGCCCAAGATTAAGTCGTTATAAAACAGCTAAGGTGGGTTGGAGAGATGGCTCAGCACTTAAGGCACTTGCTTCCTAACCCTAAGGACCCAGGTTTGATTCTCCAGTTCCTGTGTCAAGCCAGATGCACTAAGTAGCACATACATGTGGAGTTTATTTGCAGTGGCTAGAGTCCTGGTGTGCCCATTTTCTCTCTCTCTGCCTCATTCTCTCTCATAAATAAATAAATAAATAAACAAACATTTAAGGTGGTTTGAGTCTAATAATTCAGTAAATTTAAATTGCTCAATAATATTTGTTGGGTATTTGCTTTCCCTGAGTACTGGAGATACATTACTGAGCAAGACAGATATGATTCCTGTCTGCATGAAGTTTTGCTTCCAAGGGAAAAAGCACTTACAGTGGAAGGCAGAAAAAGCTACAGTGATAATACATGATGTTAACTTCTGTCATGGCTTATGTTAGGCATAACACAATTGGTTAGAAGATTTAGCAGAGAAGATTAAGGAACTTGCCATGTAACAACAGTTTGGAATAAATTTAAGTTTTGAATGTAGATGCTCTTAGCATAATTTTGCTACGTAATAGATATGGAGGGTTAATTTCAAGGATGGAGATGATTTAGGAAGACACGGGATCATATAAAAGAGTGAGTAGTTGTAGCATCTTGGAGTACCAGGCATCCATTTCTCTGAGTCCCAATACTTTCAAAACTGGGACCTAGCACTGGTTAACTCCCACCTAGCACAGTGTGTCTATGTTTGGTATAAGTCGCTTTGTACCTATTAATACAGTGCAGCCTTACATGCCAACCTTTAAACACCATGTATGTGTGCACTCACATGTGCACACTGGAGATTGCCAGGCAAGTGTCCTTCTAAGTAAGCTGAACTTCCAGTTTTGCTCACTGTCTTGCCCCTAAGGGGCAGATTCAACTTTTAAAAATAACCCATGGATCACATCCATTGCAATTGTACAGAGAAATTCCCTGTGAAACCCCAGCTTTTCTATCTCTGTGACAAAATTACCTGAGATGATCAACTTAAAAGCAGGTAAGAATCATTTTGGCTGGTGCTGTCAGAGGTCAGTGTCCTTGGTCGCTTCGAGCCTGAACTGCATGGTAGCCATGTGCGACAGAGCAGGGCTGCTCACCTCCTGGCAGCCAGTAAGCCAAGAGAGAACTAGAAAGGTGCCTGTCTCCAGTGGCATACCTTCCTTCCACCTGGCCTGTTCCCCTAAAGGCTCCACCACCTCCCAATAATGCCATAGGATGGAGACCCAGCTTTTAGCACCTGGACCTTTGGAGACAGTGACCACTCCTTGTGCTGTGTGTCTGAAGGAGCCTGTGTGGTTAGTGAGGAGGGCACAGACATTTTCATGTTTCAATTCCATTTCCCATCTCCATGAGAAAGAGGTTAGGCTGTCTAATATGTTCCAGCACATAGTAGATAGTACATATTTGTTGAATGATCAAAGCAAGTGTGATTATCATGAGAGGCATAGTTTATTATCATACCGCTTTACTGACATTCAGGCAATTTGATTTGGATCCTAGAGAAGTGGATCAAACTCTGAACATGTGTGTACACACACACTGAACTGGAAGTTTCATTCAGATAGGAAGAGAAGGAGGAGCTACACTTGAAATTTCAATATACAGTTAGCATGTTTAAGCCTACGTTAACGCCTACATCATGAGAATTAAAATGATGTGGAAGCCACTAAAAAGAAAACTAGTATTCCATGATTCATGAGGATTCACTGAACAAGGATCAGGAGATAAAAATAGTGAAGAGAGCCTGGCTTGGTGGCGCACTCCTTTCATTCCAGCACTCAGGAGGCTGAGGTAAGAGTATCTCCATGAGTTCAAGGCCATCCTGGGCTACAGAGTGAATTCCATGTCAACCTAGGCTAGAGTGAGACCTTACCTCAAAAAAAAAAAAAAAAAAAAGAAAAGAAAAGAAAAGTGATGCCAGGAATGGTGGCACATGCCTTTGATCCCAGCACTTGGAAGCAGAGGTAGAATTGCCTTGAGTTTGAGTACATCCTGACGCTACATAGTGAATTCCAGGTCAGCCTGGGCTAGAGTGAAACCCTACCTCAAAAAAACCAAAAAAAAAAAACCACTAAATAAATAAATAAATAAATGAAAAAGTGAACAGAAATCATAATCTCCAGTGGTCAGCTTCCTTAGAAGAGAGTCTAAGGATTTATCAGAATTTCCTTCACTATTTCTCTAGTTCAATACATATTCACAGTGATCTTTAAATATTTAAATATTCAAAGGAAATGTCTTCTTAGGGGCATTAGACATTTTACTTTCATAACAATCTTTCAACAACTGAGTGAGGTAGGTGGTGTATCCCTATTTAATACACTTAAAAATATGCTGCCCTGTGCCCGTGGCAACTAAGGCAATATATGCCCAAATTTATAGAGGGGAAGAGACAGAGGAATTCAGGTCAGTCTTTTCTCGAAAGCACACTTTACCTCTTGTTGGAAGAAATGCATATTAATGTCCTATGTACTTAATGTCCCCTGAGATGTGCTAGCTGTTTGCGTTTCCTGTTTCTGGGATCTTACTGGGTATGTGTTTACATTTGTGAGCTGGGAGGGGAAATGATTGCTGTTTAAAGTGAAACCAGTGTGTGTGGTGCCCGTGGAACTGGTGTTTATGGTCCTTATTCACAGTAACTGCAGAAACTCTTCTGCTCATTTGGGGCCATTTAAAAATGGACCTGGTACAATATTTTGCTTATTGTAAATGAGTTCTACTTTTTATCCTATATTCTCTAGATTTCAGTTACAAAGATTTTGCTTTTGTTTCAGACTCCTGTCAGAGGATGTAGGAATGGACATCTCTTTTGAGGAGGGAACGCTGAGTCCCAACGAGGCAGACATGAGGCCTGGTAAGGGAAGCATTGCTCATTTGCCTGTGTGGTAGTCTATATTTGACCTTTTTATTATTCAGTGAGAGGACCATTTATGA
Organism: Dipus sagitta; assembly: GCA_036346955.1. Classification (NCBI taxonomy): domain Eukaryota; kingdom Metazoa; phylum Chordata; class Mammalia; order Rodentia; family Dipodidae; genus Dipus; species Dipus sagitta. The sequence goes on along the minus strand of CM070770.1, from coordinate 66,989,100 downwards.
TGTATGCAACGTGTGATTTCAGTAATAAAAATGAAGCGAAAAAAAGGCGTGAGAGGAAGGTGTCAGGCTCAATGTGGTTAATTTCAGAGTCAACTTGAATATTCACGCTCACTGGTGTGGGCCACAGTTACCCCCTAGGCCTGGCCTTACCTGCCAGTGTTTTCATTCCTATAATAGTTGACTACTATATATCATGATATCAAATTCTACATTAGATCTAAGTTCAGCAATTGATAAGTGAATTTATGAATGTTTAAAACTGGAAATGTGGTAGCTCTGTTGGTAGAGTACTTGCATAACATGTACAAAGCCCTGGGTTCTATTCCTAGCACCATATAAATTCAGGTGTAAGGGCTGAGGAGATTGCTCAGTGGTTAAAGATATTTGCTTGCAAAGTCTGCTGACCTAGGTTCAATTCCCCAGTATTCACATAAAGCCAGATGCACCAAGTGGTGAACTTACGCATCTGGAAATGTTTGCAATAGCAAGAAGCCCTGGCATGACCAAACACACACACACACACACACACACACACACACACACACACACACTCACTCTCTCACACACACACGCATACTCACTCTTGCAAATAAAAATTAAAAAACAGATGTAAAGGTTTGTGCCTATAATACCAGCCCTCAAGAGGGGGAGACAGGAAAATAGAAGTTCAAGAGCATTCTAGGCTACAATCCTAGACTTACACAGAGTTTGAAGCCAGTCTGTACTATATGCTATAAGCGACCCTATCTAAAAAACAAAAATCATATATGTGTGTATATATATATTTTAACATGGTCTACAATGCAGGTGACATTCAATCATTCAACATAGAAAACAAGCACTATAAAGAACAGCACTGGACTGGAGAGATGGCATAGATGTTCAGGCACTTTCCTGCAAAGCCAAAGAACCCAGGTTCAGTTCCCAAGGACCATGTAAGCCAGATTCACAAGGGGTCGCACACATCTGGAGTTCTTTTGCAGTGGCTGGAGGCCCTAGCATGCCTATTCTCTCTCTGTCTCTCTCTCTCTCTCCTATGTCTCTCTCCCTGCCTATATCTCTCTCTCAAATAAATAAATAAATAAAAACATTTTAAGAAAAGCACTAATTTCTTTAGGACAAGGCCAGAGTTAGTTGACAGGTGTGGTAGTTTAAATATATGGCCCCCAATATGTTCAGTATTTTATTAGCTTGTAGTTTGGATCTGCAGCCACCTGGCTGGTTGTGGTATCACTGGGTGGTCTAGCCCTAAGGTGTGATGGTTTTGAGATTCCAATTTAAAGATATGCAAAGTGTGCCTAGCTGAAGTTCCTGAGGTGTGCTGTGATATGTGGCTTTTTGCTTTTTGGCTTGTGCTTCTCTCTCTATGCTTGGACCTGTGAAGGCAGACCAGCTTCTACCATTATGAAACTTCCCCTGGATCTGTAAGCTTCAATAAGTATCCCTTCCTCCATAACTTTGCCTGGTGTGGAAGTTCATCACAGCAAACTTAAAGCTGTCTGCTACAACAGGTTTACCATATGACCTCAAAATATTTCTTGCTGGGGAAGCCCATAACTTCTACTTTTCAATTAAAGATCAGAATTTTTTTTGCCCACAGAACATTTATGTGACCAGACATGGAGTTTTCCCACAAACACCAGACTGTTCTCCATAGACAGCAACAGGACATCCTTATAGCTCAGTCTTGATGCTGTCTGCCTGGAGACAGTGCCACCTCCCACAGGTGAATGGCTCCATCCTCATTTAGACACTGATTATAAATCTCAGGTTGGATCTCTGTACTAACCAACTGGGATTTCCAAAGACCCTTCTCAGGTTTAGTAATATGCTAGGGCAGCTTACAGAGCTCATGGAAACACTGCTTTTTCTGCTGGTTTAACATAGAGAATGTTATATCTTAAAGTTCAGTTGACTAGTCAGATAGTAAGCTGAATACGGCAAATGCTGTCAATTCAAATTCAGAAACTGCAACATAATAAACTTTATTTGGAACCTTTTTAAATTGCATAAACACGGCTCCAAATAGTTCTGAATGAGTTCTTAAAGAAGCTTGGAAAGTGCTAGGATTTTAAAGGAGTGGAAAACCTGGAGACAAGAGGAGTTCTAAAGGTTACATGAAAGGAATGATTGTCACAGAAAAGCTATCATTAAAAAAAAAAAGCATATATGATTTGTTTGTTATTAGAATAGTTGGTATTACAACACTCATTAAAAGGTGAAAGGCTCAGTGGAACTTGGCCAGCATGTTCAAGGTATGGATTTAACCCCCGGGATCACAAGAAATGACAAAAAGATATGAGTGGCTTTTTCAGACTGCACCACATTCAGAACTTCAAATTTCCAGGCCCAACTTCAGTGTTCATTTTCTTCAATAGCTGCCAGTTACATGTGCAATTTCTATTCACCTAATGACCTTCCTTCCAGTTTATTGTCAAGTGTTCTTTACTTTTTCTTATTTATTTATTTTATTTGTTTGGTTGAGTCAGAGTGTCATGTACCCCAGGTTGGCCTCCATCTCACTATGTAGACAAGGATAACCTTGAAATCTGCATTCCCCCTTTCTCCACCTCTACCACCTTGCAAGGCTAAAGTTCTCTTTAAATGTTCCTTCTTTTTTCTTCATGACTTTCTTCTGGACTTCAAATTTCCTCCCACTAAAAATATATATATATATATATATATATATATATATATATATATATATAGATTTTTTTTTCAAAGTAGGGTTCCACTCTAGCCCAGGCTGACCTGGAATTCATCTAGTTTCAGAGTGGCCTCAAACTCATGGCGATCCTCCTGCCTCTGCCTCTGCCTCTGAAGAGCTGGGATTAAAGGCGTGCACCACCACACCTGGCAAATTTCCTACATTTTGATCATGTTTAAGAATCAATAACCAGTCTATATACCAGTCAATTTTATGCTTAGAGATGGGAAGTCTCATTTCCAGGATGTCATGTCCCACAGCAGAGGGACAACAATGACTATAGACAGAGCTCAAGGGCATATTTGAGTACAAAGAGGTGGTCATGCAACACACACCAGAGTTGCTCCATCACGATGGCTACATGATTCTAGTCAGCATGTGGTAATCATCCTGTGAAAAGAAGAAAACAGTCCATATATATATATATATATATATATATATATATATATATATATTCTTTAATAGCCCGGTGTGGTGGTGCACACCCTTAATTCAAGCACTCTGGAGGCAGAGGTAGAAAGATTGCTGAGTTGGAGACTAGCCTGAGACTACAGTGGTTCCAGGTCAACCTGTACTACAGTGAGACCCTGCCTCGGAAAAAAATAAAGAATATTTGTCAGGTGTGGTAGTGCATGCCATTAATTCCAGCACTTGGGAGGCAGAGGTGGGATGATCGCCATGAGTTCAAGGCCACCCTGAGACTACATAATGAATTCCAGGTCAGCATGGGCTAGAGTGAGACCCTACCTCAAAAAGCAACAACAACAAAAAACTCTGTAGGAATCCAAGTAAGGGGCTGGAGAGATGGTTCGATGGTCAAAGGCACTTGCTTGCAAAGCCTGATGGCCCAGGTTCAATTCTCCAGTACCCATGTAAAACCAGATGCACAAAGTGGCTCAAGTGTCTGGAGTTTATTTGCAGTTTCAGGAGGCTTTTGCATGCCCATTCTTTCTCTCTCTCCTCCTCTCCCTCTTTCACTCCATCTCTCTCTCAAAAAAAAAAAAAATTAAAATACAAGTAACAAGAGTAGAAAGATTCACTAATAAGTCCACCAGTAAGAATCTGAGCCAGTTGGAACCTGATCCAAACCATCTTTTTACATGGTCAGCTGGGAAACAAGCATTCAAAACATGGTCTTGTGTGGAACAGTTTAGAGTCAAACTGAAAAATCAGATATTCTAGAAAAATGGGAATTGCTAGGGAAAAAAAAAAAACACTCAAGAATTTCCAAAGATGTTAGGAAGTTTGTTTTTAGAACCAGAAATAAAGACCGAATATATAACCAAATTAGGGTATCTTTCAAAAAGATATCTTTCACAAAAGAGACATACTACAAAAAAGGGTGTAACTACTTCTGTGAGACTGAACATTGTATGTTCATGTATGTTGGAAGAACAAATGTTAAGTGATATTGGACATAAGTAGTGATTACTCCATAAATTTAGGGAACCTAAGTAGATGATATTTCAGTAAGGTTTTATTGAAAAAAAAAGTTAAAAAGCAAGAAAACTCAACTGAAAATCACATAGAGTGTCAGGACATAAAAACAAGTATTTGGGCATTTTCTGTAACTATAACAGATAATGTTCTTAAGAATAAAGTTTATAATATATGTCTCACTGTTTTTCTTATTCAATACAAGGGCTGGGGCAATGGCTCAGCAGTTAAGATTTTCTGCTGATTAAGCATGAAGCCTTGGAGGGGCCAAGAGCACCTGAGTTTGACTCCCCAGAACACATGTAAAAAGCTGAGCCAGGTGTGGTGGTGCACACCTTTAATCCCAGCACTTGGGAGGCAGAGGTAGGAGGATCACCATGAGTTCGAGGCCACCCTGAGACTCCATAGTGAATTCCAGGTCAGCCTGGGCTAGAGTGAGACGCTATCGTCAAAAAACCAAAGGGGGGGGAAAAAAAAAAAAGCTAGGCATAGGGCTGGGAAGATGGCTAAGTGGCAAAAGGCACTTGCTTGCAAAACCTGACCTCTTAGGTTCAAGTCCCAAGCCACCAATATGGGCTGAATGTGAAAAGTGGCACAAGCATCTGGTATTTGTTTGCAGCAGCAAGAGACCCTCCTCTATCTCCCCATACACAAATATCACTGGGGCTTGCTGACCAATAATAGCAGCTCTGGGTTGAGAGAAAGACCCCAACTCAAGGAAGGAGCAAGTGAGTGATAGAGAAGGGCACCCAAAGTTCTCCTCTGGCCTCCACATGGTTGGACACAGTGCATACAGCTCCACACACATACAAACCACACCACACAAACTGTGTATACACACTCAAAAGTAAAAGTACAAGGTTAAATTCAGTATTCTAGCATACTGATTTTTTTTAAACTTAAACAGAGAAGTCTAAGTAAAGTTAGTTTTCTGCCCATTAACAATAGCTCCCAAATCCTGTTTTTATAGGGCCAGGGCCAGGGGGAGCCAATACTAAGGTACATCAAGGAGAGGATCCAGAACTAGGCACGGCAGTACACAACTATAACCCTTGCACTCAAGAGGCTGAGGCAGGAGGATTGCAAGTTTAAGGTCAGTCTGGGCTACATAGTGAGAGCATATCTCAAAAAACAAAACACAAGAAAGGAAGGAAGGAACCAGACATGGTAGTATATGCCTTTAATCCCAGAGCTTGGGAGCAGAGGTAGGAGAATCACTGTAAGTTCGAGGCCACCCTGAGAGTACACAGTGAAATCTAGGTCAGTCTGGGCTAGAGTGAAATCCTACCTTGAAAAACCAAATAAATAAATAAATAAATAAATAAAAATTTAAAAAAGGAAGGAAGGCCGGGTATGGAAGTACATGCCTTTAATCCCAACACTCAGGAGCAGAGGTAGGAGAATCACTGTGAGTTCGAGGCCACCCTGAGACTATATAGTAAATTCCAGGTCAGCCTGGGCTAGAGTGAAACCCTACCTTGAAACCCCCCGCCTCAAAAAGAAAGACAGGAGGGGAGGGTGAGAGGGCCCATATCCTCTGCAGGAATTTTTAGTAGATCTGACTTTGCTGAAAAGGCCTTAAAAATATTTTTAATTTTTTTTTGTTATTTTTATTTATTTATTTGAGAGTGATAGAGAGAGAAAGAGGCAGATAGAGAGAAGGAGAGAGAATGGGCAAACCAGGGCCTCCAGCCACTGCAAACAAACTCCACATATGTGCACCCCCTTGTGCATCTGGCTAAGGTGGGTCCTGGGGAATCGAGCCTCAAACTGGGGTTCTTAGGCTTCACAGGCAAGCGCTTAACCACTAAGCCATCTCTCCAGCCCTTAAAAAATATTTTTGAGTGGGGTCCAGTTCCATTCTTGGCAGCCATGTATATTGTCTAACAATGTTACTTTTGTTTTCTTTAGAACCTCCCAATTCGCTGGATCTCAATGGCAGTAATCCTCGGAGAATCAAGCTCACAGCCCCAAATATCAACCTTTCTCTGGATCAAAGTGAAGGATCTGTTCTCTCTGATGATAACCTGGACAGTCCAGATGAAATAGATATCAATGTGGATGAACTTGACACCCCCGAGGAGGCTGATTCCTTTGAGTACCCTGGGCATGGTGAGTTGCTAAGATGGCTAGGTCAAATGAACCTAATGAAAGATTATCTAGGTTGCATTAGGAACACATCTCTTGTTTTTGTGCAAATGGCTCTTTTCTGTGATTCTAGAAACTTCTTCTGTTTGTGTCTCGCTCGTAGGTGAGACCATAATTGCCAGTTTAGAGTGTGATGAAGTCACTGGGAACTATGGTCCTTTTGTCAAATCCAGACTCTATGCCATGAAGTTTGAGGAAAACTGGGGCTGGGTTTCCAGAGAATGAGAATTTAATCTGGAATGCAGAATCTGAGCAGGAGAAATCAGAGCTTCTTAAGCTCCTGCTGTCTAGAATGTTCTTTCCCACAGGCCCTTACAACTAGCTCCTTTTTCACTCAAACTGTAACCAGATATCACTGCCAAAGGCCTTCCATGGTCTCTGCTGTGAAAGGTACTGCCCGCTCTGTGTATCCCACTCCCCACGCCATCCCAAGATTGGGTTTCTACATATTTCACTAATTGACATTGTGTTGTTTAGTTGTTTGCTTGTTTGATTTGCATGTTTATGATCTTTCTTTTCCCACTAGAATGTATGCTGCATTAGAACAGAGACTTTATGATGCTTGATGCTTTGACTCCAATAAAGGCAAAAGGAAGAAGGGATGGAATAAATGGGTTGAGAGTAAAAAAGGGAAATGGAATGAAAAGTTGTCAGGTTAAAGACATTCCTGATCAGAACATTAGTCTCACACAATCCTTTCCCTTGCCCAGTGACATTGGCTTATTAAACATATGTCGAGGGATGGCTTAGCAGTTAAGGCACTTGTCTTCAAGGCCAAAGGACCCAAGTTCAATTCCCCAGGACCCACATTAGCCAGATGTACAAGGGGGGCGCACGTGTCTGGAGTTCGCTTGCAGTGGCTGGAAGCCCTGGCATGTCCATTCACACTCACTCTCTCTCTCTCTCTTTTTCTTTTCCCCTCTCTCTCTGACTCTAATAAGTAAATAAAATTTTAAAAAAATTTAAGCCATATGCAAATAGGGACTGGAGAGATAGCTTAGTAGTTAAGATCTTGCATGAAAAGCCAAAGGACCCAGGTTTGATTCTCCAGGTCCCACATAAGCCAGATGCACAAGGTGGCACATGCGTTTGGAGTTCATTTGCAGTGGCTAGAGGCCCTGGCATGCCCATCTTCTCTCGCTCTCTCTCTTGCTCTCTTTTTCCCCTCTCCCTTTCAAATAACTAAATAAAATTTAAACATACGCAAATATAAAATACTTCAAGAAGCTGCATCATGTGGCTTCTGTTTCACTTTCACTTTTTTTTCTTTTCTCAATTTTTATTAACATTTTCCATGATTATAAAAAATATCCCATGGTACTACCCTCCCTCCCCCCACTTTCCCCTTTGAAATTCCATTCTCCATCATATCCCCTCCCCATCTCAATCAGTCTCTCTTTCATTTTGATGTCATGATCTTTTCCTCCTCTTATGATGGTCTTGTGTAGGTAGTATCAGGCACTATGAGGTCATGGATATCCAGGCCATTTTATGTCTGGAGGGAGGACGTTGTAAGGAGTCCTACCCATCCTTTGGCTCTTACATTCTTTCCGCCACCTCTTCCGCATTAGACCCTGAGCCTTGGAAGGTGTGATTGAGATGTTACTCAGTACTCCAGTCACTTCTTTCCAGCACTATGATACTTTCTGAGTCATCTCAAGGTCACTGCCACCTGAAAAGAGAAGATTCTCTAACCAAAAGTAAGAGTAGCATTAATATTAGGGTATAAATATTAAGAAAAGTGCTTACTGTGCAGTTTGATAAGCATAGTATATACATTTTTCCAGACATCAGCAGATGTTACACCCCTAGGGCTCATGACTACCCCTGTTTTAAGTTTTCAGTATCAAGGATGTTTTCTCCCCCATGGAACGGGCCTCCAGTCCAATTGGAGGGCAGTTGGTTTCCACCATGACAGATGTGCCACTATTGCACCTGTTGGCTCATTTGGCTTGGCTGGCCAGTTATGAGGCTTGCAGTGTCCACTGTTGAGTATCTTCACTGATGGTATCTCTTTCTCCCATTGAACTACATGTAGAATGGCTTCTTCCAACTTTCTCTCAGCTGGTCTACATGGAGGAGGTTATCAGCTCAGTTCCAGCAGAATTTCTCAGTGGCCTTGCCACCCAAGTATGTGGAGTCTTCAGCAATAGGGTCTTACCATCTATTCCTGGTGGGAAACCAAGGGCCTCAGCAATGGCCTATAATGTTTTGGGGACATCAGGGACCTCCCTGGCCAACAACTCACTGGAGGTATCCCATCCCTGGCACTGAAAATTTTCTAACAATGATCTATGGCTCCTGAGTGTTCCATTGTCCAAAACCGGAGGATTCCATATGATTTATTTGCATCCTCTTAGATTTTGATTAGCCCTCCCTCCACCTTTTCTTTATTCAATCTCTTCCCCTGACCTCACTTGGGGCCTTTTCACCCCCGTTAATCTATTCTTCTACTTACATATATACAATATCAACCTATTAAGTACCCTCCTTCCTTCCTTTCTCTTCCCTTTATATCTCCTTTTTAACTTAGTGGCCTCTGCTACTGAGTTTTTTCCTTCTCACACAGAAGTCCAATCATCTGTAGCTAGGATCCACATATGAGGGAAAACATGTGGCACTTGGCTTTCTGGGCCTGTGTTAGCTCACTTAGTATAATTCTTTCCAGATCCATCCATTTTCCTGTAAATTTCATAACTTCATTTTTCTTTACCGCTGAGTAGAACTCCATTGTATAAATGTGCCACATCTTCATTATCAACTCATCAGTTGAGGGACATCTAGGCTGGTTCCATTTCCCAGCTATAATGAATTGAGTGGCAATAAACATGGTTGAGCATGTACTTCTAAGGAAATGGGATGAGTCCTTTGGATATATGCCTAGGAGCATTATAGCTGGGTCACATGGTAGATCAGTTTTTAGCTGTTTTAGGAACCGCCACACTGATTTCCACAATGGCTGGACTAGATTGCATTCCCACCAACAGTGTAGAAGGGTTCCTCTTTTTCTACATCCTCGCCAGCATTTATGATTGTTTGTTTTCATGATGGTAGCCAATCTGACAGGAGTGAGGTGGAATCTCAATGTAGTTTTAATCTGCATTTCCCTGATGACTAGGGATGTAGAACATATTTTTAGATGCTTATGCGCCATCCGTATTTCTTCTTTTGAGAACTCTCTATTTAGCTCCATAGCCCATTTTTTAATTGGCTTGTTTGATTTCTTATTATTCAGCTTTTTGATTTCTTTGTATATCCTAGATATTAATCCTCTATCAAATATATAGCTGGCAAGGATTTTTTCCCATTCTGTAGGTTGCCTCTTTGCTTTATTCACAGTGTCCTTTGCAGTACAAAATTTTTTTAATTTCATGAGGTCCCAGTGGTTAATCAGTGGTTTTATTGCCTGAGCAATTGGGGTTATATTCAGAAAGTCTTTGCCAAGACCAGTATGTTGAAGGGTCTCCCCTACTTTTTTCTCTAGCAGTTTCAGAGTTTCAGGTCTGATGTTAAGGTCTTTAATCCATTTGGACTTAATTCTTAATTAATTTATTTCTTAATTAATTTTTAAGCCATATGCAAATAGGGGCTGGAGAGATGGCTTAGTAGTTAAGATCTTGCATGCAAAGCCAAAGGACCCAGGTTTGATTCTCCAGGTCCCACATAAGCCAGGTGCAAAAGGTAGCACATGCGTTTGGAGTTCATTTGCAATGGCTAGAGGCCCTGGCATGCCCATCTTCTCTCGCTCTCTCTCTTGCTCTCTTTTTCCCCTCTCCCTTTCAAATAACTAAATAAAATTTAAACATATGCAAATATAAAATGTCTACTTCAAGAAGCTGTGTCATGTGGCTTCTGTTTCACTTTCACTTTTTGTTGTTGTTTCCAGGTAGGGTCTCACTCTTGCCCAGGCTGATCTGAAATTCACTATGTCATCTCAGGCAGTCCTCCTACCTCTGCCTCTACAGGTCAGCCTGAGCTAGAATGAGACCCTACCTTGAAAAACCAACCAACCAAACAAACAAACAAAAAACCCCAAAACTAAAAAACAAAAAGCAAGGGCTGGAGAGATTGCTCAGCAGTTAAAGCACTTGTTTGCAAAGCCTAATGTCCCTGGTTTGATTCCCTAGTACCCACATAAAGCAAGATTCACAAAGTGGTGCATGTGCCTGGAGTTTATGCAGCAGCAGGAGGCCCTAGTATACCCTTTCTCTCTCTTTGCCTCTCCCATTTCTCCTTGCAAAATAAATTTTAAAAATTTGAGGGATGGAGGGATGGCTTAGTGGTTAAGGCATTTGCCTGCAAAGCCAAAGGACCCAGGTTCAATTCCCCAGGACCCACATTAGCCAGATGCAAAAGAGGTTGCACGCAATGGAATTCCTTTGCAATGGCTAGAGGCCCTGGTGCGCCCATTTTCTCTCTCTCTCATTTCCCCCTCCTTCTTTCTTTGTCAAATAAATAAATAAATAAAAATAAAAATAAAGGGGCTGGAGAGATGGCTTAGTGGTTGAGCACTTGCCTATGAAGCCTAAGGACCCTGGTTCGAGGCTCAATTCCCCAGGACCCACGTTAGCCAGATGCACAAGGGGCGCATGCATCTGCAGTTCATTTGCAGTGGCTAGAGGCCCTGGCACGCCCATTCTCTCTCACTCTCTCTGCCTCTTTTTCTCTCTGTCTGTTGCTGTCAAATAAATAAAAATAAACAAAAATTAAAAAATAAATAAATACAAATAAAGGCGTGGGCCACCACACCCAGCCCCAAAAAAAAAAAAAAAAAAATTGAAAAAAGAAAAACAAAACTAGAAGTGGTAAAAGGCTTGTTCTAAAATTTATTCTGCTTAAGAGTTTACATTACTTTTTTGTTACAGTTCATGAATTTTTATATAGACCACACTTTGCATCTATTAAACAAAACAAAAATAAATAAATAAAATTTAAAAATCTACACAGATATGAAGTAAAAGAAGGTCTTGAATTTGTATTTGTTTCTGCCATCCCAGAGCCTTCCCCAGCTACTCCCTCTGTTCCAACTGCCCCCAACTTTCCCAGCACTTCCACTGTTTCTATATTGACTTAAAATCACACAGAAGACAGCTGTGGTGTATAGGGCCCACCCTTCCTTCCCGCCCCTTTGCTTCCCTGCTGCTGTGGAAAGCTCTCTGTGAACTTTTCATCGGTATAAATAGTAAATCTGCTGAGCAAAGTGGTGGTGGCTGAGCAAGCTAGTAACTAAAGCTGCCACTTGCTGACATAGTTCTTTGTATTTAGTTGACATGGTTACGTGGAAAGAACTAGTTAAGTGGTCACAGTCCTTTCTCTAGTTCTTAAGCTCAAAGAATAGAATTTTAACATGTTGAATTCTAAAATTCACCTTGATTTTCAAATGCAAGGCATCTATGCAGACACTGTTACAAACAAATAAATAAGCAAGTGGAAGCATGAACTATCAAAAACACAAAGTACATGTGAACATATTTCATAAGTAGCAAACATGGATAACCAGCTGCATGAGGTTAGAATTGCAGTTTAGTCCTACAGTGTGAAATAAGTGCTTAAAGGCTGTATGTCTTGGAGGCTTCTCATGTAAGCACAGTGAAATAGGCCTATACATTCTAAAGAAAATTGTTTTTCTTTTTTTAGTCAAGGTGTCATGTAGCTTTGTTTGTACCTCCTGAGTTCTGGGATTACATACCCAACTGTGAGATTATTTTTCAAGTACAGTTTTTTCAAAAGGGATTATAATTCACTTTATTTAATGACCACTTTCATGATGCTTACTATGTGTAGCGTGTATTTGAAGTGACTTCAAATATTTTATGTTCATGTCTCCTCTATGAAATAGGCATTAGGGTTCCCTCTTTTCTATAGAAGAGAAGACAAAGATACAGAGAGTGGTGTGTGTGTGTGTGTGTGTGGTTTTTCAAGATACGGTTTCGTTTTAGCCCAGACTGACCTGGAATTAACCTCAGGATGGCCTCAAACTCATGACAATCCTCCTACCTTTGCCTTCTGAGTGCTGGGATTAAAAGCATGTGCCACCACACCTGGCTACAGAAGGTATTTAATTGGATATTTGGACATCTTTGCTATAACAAGAAAACTTCAGACATGATGACATCCAAGAACATTCCCATACAGTATTATAATATAAAGATACAACCAGCTTTCACAATTATATGTACCCAACTGGAAGGCCCTCGTGGCCCCAGTTGTGGTCTGTGTAGCATGGGACATACAAGAACTTGTGTGCTAAAACATCCCAGGAAAGGTCCAAGCAAGCTCTTCCATTTGAATGAAGGTCAAGTTGCTGTCCACATCTCCAGGGAAGAGCTTGTCATTGAAATAAGAAACCAAGAATTTCTTAGTGTAGAAAAAAATTATGCTACATATTAATTTAGAAGGTTCAAAGAGAGCTACCTGAGACTAGAACATGTCTGCAAATAGTTGGAAAAATGAATATGCAGGTAAGGGGAGATGATAATGTAAAGTTCTAAAAGAATTCTTACAGTCAGAGGGTATTATTAATTCACTGGAATCAGTGAAACTATCCTTACTTGTTTCTAGCTTGTATTGTTGATTTCTAGAAATGAGCACCTTAGAACTTAATGTTGTCTGGAACACACACTTGCTCTCTGTGTGTACCAAGGATCAAACCTGGGCTTTGAACATGCTGGGCAACCAGTCTACCACTGAGTCACATCCTCAGCCCTACCTTAATTGGTTCCCCCCCCCCCCATACACACAATTTTCATCAGTGAGAAGAAAAGAACTCGCCAGTTTTCACATTCTGAAACATTGAGAATAACATCTCATAAAACAATCCAACCCAAACTTTTATTTATTTATTTATTTATTTTTTATTAACAACTTCCATGATTGTAAATAATATCCCATGATAAGGCCCTCCCTTCCCCCACTATCCCCTTTGAAACTCCATTCCCCATCATGTCCCCTCCCTGTCTCAATCAGTCTCTCTTATATTTTGATGTCATGATCTTTTCCTCCTATTATGATGGTCTTGTGCAGGTAGTGTCAGGCACTGTGAGGTCATGGTTATCCAGGCCATTTTTTTTCTGGGGAGAGCACATTGTAAGGAGTCCTACCCTTCCTTTGGCTCTTACATTCATTCCACCACCTCTTCCGCAATAGACCCTGAGCCTTGGAAGGTGTGATAGAGATACTGCAGTGCTGAGGACTCCTGTCACTTCTTTTCAGCACCATGATGCCTTCTGAATCATCCCAAGGTCACTGCCAGCTGAAAAGATAAGATTCTCTACCAAAAGTGAGAGTAGCATTAATATATGGGTATGAACATTAAGAGAAATGCTTACTGGGCAGTTTGATAAGCATAGTATCTACATTTAGCCAGACAGCAGCAGATGTTACACCCCTAGGGCTCATAGCTACCCCTATTTTAAGTTTTCAGTATCAGGGATGTATTCCCTCCCATGGAGCAGGCCTCCAGTCCAATTAGAGAGCAGTTGGTTTCCACCATGACATACATGCCACTGTTGCACCCATTAGCTCATTAAGCCTGGCTGGCCAAATATAAGGCTTGCAGTATCCACTGTTGAGTACCTTCACTGGTGATTTCTCTCTCTCCCATTGAATTGCATGCAGAATGACTTCTTCCAGCTCTCTGTCAGCTGGTCTACATAGAGGAGGTTATCAGCCCCGTTCCAGCAAGATTTCTCAGTGGCCTTGCCGCCCAAATATGTGTAGTCTTCAGCAACTATTATCTATTCCTGGTGGGAAACCAAGGGCCTTGGCAATGGCCTGTAATGTTTTGGGTGCATCAGGGACCTCCCTGGCCAACAACTCACTGGAAGGTATCACATCCCTGGCACTGAAAATTTTCTAGCCACAATCTGTGGCTCCTGAGTGTTCCATTGTCCCAAAAAAGTAGGATTCCATATGATTTATTTATATCCTCTTAGATTTTGATTAGCCCTCCCTCCACCTTTTCTTTACTCAATCTCTTTCCCTGACCTCACTTGGGGCCTTTTCGCCCCATTAATCTATTCTTCTGCTTACATATATACAATACCATCCTATTAAGTCCCCCCCTTCCTTTCTCTTCCCTTTATATCTCTTTTCTAGCTTATTGGTCTTTGCTACTGAGTTTTCTTCCTACTCACACAGAAGTCCAATCATCTGTAGCTAGGATCTACATATGAGAAAGAACATGCGATGCATGGCTTTCTGGGCCTGGGTTACCTTACTAAGTATAATCCTTTCCAGATCCATCCATTTTCTTGCAAATTTCATAACTTCATTTCTCTTTACCGCTGAGTAGAACTCCATTGTATATATGTACCAGATCTTCATTATCCACTCATCAGTTGAGGGACATCTAGGCTGGTTCCATTTCCCAGCTATTGTGAATTGAGTGGCAATAAACATGATTGAGCACGTATCTCTAAGGTAATGAGATGAGTCCTTAGGATATATGCCTAGGAGTGCTATAGCTGGGTCATATGTTAGATCTATTTTTAGCTGTCTTAGGAACCTCCACACTGATTTCCACAATGGCTGGACTAGATTGCATTCCCACCAACAGTGTAGAAGGGTTCCTCTTTTTCCACATCCTCACCAGCATTTATAGTCATTTTTTTTTTTCATGATGGTAGCCAATCTGACAGGAGTGAGATGGAATCTCAACGTAGTTTTAATCTGCATTTCCCTGATGATGAGGGATGTAGAATTTTTTTTTTAGATGCTTATATGCCATCTGTATTTCTTCTTTTGAGAACTCTCTATTTAGTTCCATAGCCCATTTTTAGTTGGGTTGTTTGATTTCTTATTATTTAATTTTTTGATTTCTTTGTATATCCTAGATATTAGTCCTCTATCAGATGTATAGCTGGCAAAGATTTTTCCCATTCTGTAGGTTGCCTCTTTGCTTTATTCAAGTGTCCTTTGTTGGTCAAAATCATTGTAATTTCATGAGGTCCCAGCAGTTAATCTGTGGTTTTATTGCCTAAGCAATTGGGGTTATATTCAGAAAGTCTTTGCCAAGACCAATATGTTGAAGGGTTTTCCCTACTTTTTCCTCTAGCAGTTTCAGAGTTTCAGGTCTGATGTTAAGGTCTTTAGTTCATTTGGACTTAATTCTTGTGCATGGAGAGAGAGAAGAATCTATTTTCATCCTTCTATAGATACATATCCAGTTTTCCCAGCACCATTTGCTGAAGAGGCTGTCTTTTCTCCAATGAGTATTTTTGGCATTTTTTATTGAATATCAGGTGGCTATAGGTACCTGGACTTACATCTGGGTCCTCTATTCTGTTCCATTGATCTACATGCCTGCCTTTTTGCCAGTACCGTGCTGTTTTTGTTACTATCAGCCCAATTTTTTATACCAAAATGAGTAACAGTACTCCTTAAATAAAAAAAATAATAACAGTAGGAAAATGTGTGTATGTGGGTGTGTACACATAAACTTTTAGGATAGAAGTGTCCTTTCTTACTATGGTATTGTAATATGAAAACCCACAAAAGAAAATAGGAAAAAAAATTATATACAAATTCAAACTTATGTTTGCCAAAAAATATGCAGTATTCATGTAAATCAGAAAGCTGAGCAGAATTATACATAATTATATATATGCATATATAATTTTTATTTATTTTATGAGAGACAGAGATTGAGAGAATGGCCACACCAGGGCCTGTAGCCACTGTAAATGAACGTCAGATGTATGTGCCAATCTTGTGCATTTGGCTTTATGTGAGTACTAGGGAATCAAACCTGAGTCCTTAGGCTGTGCAGGCAAGCACCTTAAGCACTGAGCCATCTCTACATCCCCCTGAAATAATAATTTTTTTATTGCTCTTTGAGTTAGAGTCTCACTGTAGCCCAGGCTGACCTGGAATTCACGATGTAGTCAGAGTGGCCTTGAACTCATGGCGATTCTCCTACCTCTGCCTCCCAAGTGCAGGGTAAAAAGGTGTGTGCCACCATGCCTGGCTAAATAATATATTTTTTAAGGAAGAGTCCGGACTACAAGCAAAGGACTTAGCAAGTACCACCATGTTTTAACAGAAATATAAATAGCCAACAAACACCTAAATTTACTTTTACCTTCATTAGTAGTTAGAAAAACTCAAATGAAAACAATAGTGAGTTTAATTCCATCTTAAATTGTCTAAGGTTAAATACTCTGACAGCCTCTAGTGCTATAACAATGGGAGGAAACAGGCACTCATATATTTTGATATGACATATTCAAGGATAAAAATGCCCACAAAATTGAAATACTTTATCTTTACTGGCCTAACATTCCATCACCAGAAAGTTGCATCCAGGGGCTGGAAAGATGGCTTAGAGATTAAAGCACTTGCCTGCGAAGCCTAAGGTTTGATTACCCAGTACCCACATAAAGGCAGATTCACTAGGTGGCACATACATCTGGAGTTCATTTGCAGTGGCTAGAGGCCCTGGTGTACCCCATTCTCTCTCTCTTTTAAATAAAATAAATAAATAAATACAATATTTTAAAAACAAAAGTTGCATCCAGAAATTTGGGCTCAAATGAGGTAAGATTACTTAAAGGTACTTACTGAAACAAATTCTTTATTTAAAAAAACAAAAGCTGGGCATGGAGATGCACACCTTTAATCCCAGCACTTGGGAGCAGAGGTAGGAGGATCACCATGAGTTCGAGGCCACCCTGAGACTCCATAGTGAATTCCAGGTCAGCCTGGGCTAGAGTGAGACGCTATCTCAAAAACCAAAGGGGGGGAAAAAAAAAAAAGCTAGGCATAGGGCTGGGAAGATGGCTAAGTGGCAAAAGGCACTTGCTTGCAAAACCTGACCTCTTAGGTTCAAGTCCCAAGCCACCAATATGGGCTGAATGTGAAAAGTGGCACAAGCATCTGGTATTTGTTTGCAGCAGCAAGAGACCCTCCTCTATCTCCCCATACACAAATATCACTGGGGCTTGCTGACCAATAATAGCAGCTCTGGGTTGAGAGAAAGACCCCAACTCAAGGAAGGAGCAAGTGAGTGATAGAGAAGGGCACCCAAAGTTCTCCTCTGGCCTCCACATGGTTGGACACAGTGCATACAGCTCCACACACATACAAACCACACCACACAAACTGTGTATACACACTCAAAAGTAAAATACAAGGTTAAATTCAGTATTCTAGCATACTGATTTTTTTTAAACTTAAACAGAGAAGTCTAAGTAAAGTTAGTTTTCTGCCCATTAACAATAGCTCCCAAATCCCTGTTTTTATAGGGCCAGGGCCCAGGGGGAGCCAATACTAAGGTACATCAAGGAGAGGATCCAGAACTAGGCACGGCAGTACACAACTATAACCCTTGCACTCAAGAGGCTGAGGCAGGAGGATTGCAAGTTTAAGGTCAGTCTGGGCTACATAGTGAGGCATATCTCAAAAAACAAAACACAAGAAAGGAAGGAAGGAACCAGACATGGTAGTATATGCCTTTAATCCCAGAGCTTGGGAGCAGAGGTAGGAGAATCACTGTAAGTTCGAGGCCACCCTGAGAGTACACAGTGAAATCTAGGTCAGTCTGGGCTAGAGTGAAATCCTACCTTGAAAAACCAAATAAATAAATAAATAAATAAATAAAAATTTAAAAAAGGAAGGAAGGCCGGGTATGGAAGTACATGCCTTTAATCCCAACACTCAGGAGCAGAGGTAGGAGAATCACTGTGAGTTCGAGGCCACCCTGAGACTATATAGTAAATTCCAGGTCAGCCTGGGCTAGAGTGAAACCCTACCTTGAAACCCCCGCCTCAAAAAGAAAGACAGGAGGGGAGGGTGAGAGGGCCCATATCCTCTGCAGGAATTTTTAGTAGATCTGACTTTGCTGAAAAGGCCTTAAAAA
Source organism: Dipus sagitta (assembly GCA_036346955.1). Classification (NCBI taxonomy): domain Eukaryota; kingdom Metazoa; phylum Chordata; class Mammalia; order Rodentia; family Dipodidae; genus Dipus; species Dipus sagitta. Next base: position 66,970,951 of record CM070770.1, on the reverse strand, counting down.
TATTTTTAATTTTTTTTTGTTATTTTTATTTATTTATTTGAGAGTGATAGAGAGAGAAAGAGGCAGATAGAGAGAAGGAGAGAGAATGGGCAAACCAGGGCCTCCAGCCACTGCAAACAAACTCCACATATGTGCACCCCCTTGTGCATCTGGCTAAGGTGGGTCCTGGGGAATCGAGCCTCAAACTGGGGTTCTTAGGCTTCACAGGCAAGCGCTTAACCACTAAGCCATCTCTCCAGCCCTTAAAAAATATTTTTTGAGTGGGGTCCAGTTCCATTCTTGGCAGCCATGTATATTGTCTAACAATGTTACTTTTGTTTTCTTTAGAACCTCCAATTCGCTGGATCTCAATGGCAGTAATCCTCGGAGAATCAAGCTCACAGCCCCAAATATCAACCTTTCTCTGGATCAAAGTGAAGGATCTGTTCTCTCTGATGATAACCTGGACAGTCCAGATGAAATAGATATCAATGTGGATGAACTTGACACCCCGAGGAGGCTGATTCCTTTGAGTACCCTGGGCATGGTGAGTTGCTAAGATGGCTAGGTCAAATGAACCTAATGAAAGATTATCTAGGTTGCATTAGGAACACATCTCTTGTTTTTGTGCAAATGGCTCTTTTCTGTGATTCTAGAAACTTCTTCTGTTTGTGTCTCGCTCGTAGGTGAGACCATAATTGCCAGTTTAGAGTGTGATGAAGTCACTGGGAACTATGGTCCTTTTGTCAAATCCAGACTCTATGCCATGAAGTTTGAGGAAAACTGGGGCTGGGTTTCCAGAGAATGAGAATTTAATCTGGAATGCAGAATCTGAGCAGGAGAAATCAGAGCTTCTTAAGCTCCTGCTGTCTAGAATGTTCTTTCCCACAGGCCCTTACAACTAGCTCCTTTTTCACTCAAACTGTAACCAGATATCACTGCCAAAGGCCTTCCATGGTCTCTGCTGTGAAAGGTACTGCCCGCTCTGTGTATCCCACTCCCCACGCCATCCCAAGATTGGGTTTCTACATATTTCACTAATTGACATTGTGTTGTTTAGTTGTTTGCTTGTTTGATTTGCATGTTTATGATCTTTCTTTTCCCACTAGAATGTATGCTGCATTAGAACAGAGACTTTATGATGCTTGATGCTTTGACTCCAATAAAGGCAAAAGGAAGAAGGGATGGAATAAATGGGTTGAGAGTAAAAAGGGAAATGGAATGAAAAGTTGTCAGGTTAAAGACATTCCTGATCAGAACATTAGTCTCACACAATCCTTTCCCTTGCCCAGTGACATTGGCTTATTAAACATATGTCGAGGATGGCTTAGCAGTTAAGGCACTTGTCTTCAAGGCCAAAGGACCCAAGTTCAATTCCCCAGGACCCACATTAGCCAGATGTACAAGGGGGGCGCACGTGGTCTGGAGTTCGCTTGCAGTGGCTGGAAGCCCTGGCATGTCCATTCACACTCACTCTCTCTCTCTCTCTTTTTCTTTTCCCCTCTCTCTCTGACTCTAATAAGTAAATAAAATTTTTAAAAAAATTTAAGCCATATGCAATAGGGACTGGAGAGATAGCCTTAGTAGTTACGATCTTGCATGAAAAGCAAAGGACCCAGGTTTGATTCTCCAAGGTCCCACATAAGCCAGATGCACAAGGTTGGCACAGGCGTTTGGAGTTCATTTGCAGTGGCTAGAGGCCCTGGCATGCCCATCTTCTCTCGCTCTCTCTCTTGCTCTCTTTTTCCCCTCTCCCTTTCAAATAACTAAATAAAATTTAAACATACGCAAATATAAAATACTTCAAGAAGCTGCATCATGTGGCTTCTGTTTCACTTTCACTTTTTTTTCTTTTCTCAATTTTTATTAACATTTTCCATGATTATAAAAAATATCCCATGGTACTACCCTCCCTCCCCCCACTTTCCCCTTTGAAATTCCATTCTCCATCATATCCCCTCCCCATCTCAATCAGTCTCTCTTTCATTTTGATGTCATGATCTTTTCCTCCTCTTATGATGGTCTTGTGTAGGTAGTATCAGGCACTATGAGGTCATGGATATCCAGGCCATTTTATGTCTGGAGGGAGGACGTTGTAAGGAGTCCTACCCTTCCTTTGGCTCTTACATTCTTTCCGCCACCTCTTCCGCATTAGACCCTGAGCCTTGGAAGGTGTGATTGAGATGTTACTCAGTACTCAGTCACTTCTTTCCAGCACTATGATACTTTCTTTTTTTGAGTCATCTCAAGGTCACTGCCATCTGAAAAGAGAAGATTCTCTACCCAAAAGTGAGAGTAGCGTTAATATAAGGGTATAAATATTAAGAGAAGTGCTTACTGGCAGTTTGATAAGCATAGTATATACATTTTTCCAGACATCAGCAGATGTTACACCCCTAGGGCTCATGACTACCCCTGTTTTAAGTTTTCAGTATCAGGGATGTATTCTCCCCCATGGAGCGGGCCTCCAGTCCAATTGGAGGGCAGTTGGTTTCCACCATGACAGACGTGCCACTATTGCACCTGTTGGCTCATTTGGCCTGGCTGGCCAATTATAAGGCTTGCAGTGTCCACTGTTGAGTATCTTCACTGGTGATATCTCTTTCTCCCATTGAACTGCATGTAGAATGGCTTCTTCCAGCTTTCTCTCAGCTGGTCTACATGGAGGAGGTTATCAGCTCAGTTCCAGCAGGATTTCTCAGTTGCCTTGCCACCCAAGTATGTGGAGTCTTCAGCAATAGGGTCTTACCATCTATTCCTGGTGGGAAAAGCAAGGGCTTGGCAATGGCCTATAATGTTTTGGGGGCATCAGGGACCTCCCTGGCCAACAACTCACTGGAGGTATCCCATCCCTTGGCACTGAAAATTTTCTAGCAACGATCTATGGCTCCTGAGTGTTCCATTGTCCAAAACAGAGGATTCCATATGATTTATTTGCAACCTCTTAGATTTTCATTAGCCCTTCCTCAACCTTTCCTTTACTCAATCTCTTCCCCTGACCTCACTTTGGGCCTTTTCTCCCCCGTTAATCTATTCTTCTACTTACATATATATAGTACCATCCTATTAAGTACCCTCCTCCCTTCCTTTCTCTACCGTTTATATCTCCTTTTTAACTTATTGGCCTCTGCTACTGAGTTTTTTCCTTCTCACACAGAAGTCCAATCATCTGTAGCTAGGATCCACATATGAGGGAGAATATGCGGTGCTTGGCTTTCTGAGCCTGGCGTTATCTCACTTAGTATAATCCTTTCCAGATCCATCAATTTTCCTGAAAATTTCATAACTTCATTTTTCTTTACCGCTAAGTAGAACTTCATTGTATAATGTGCCACATCTCTTATCCACTCATCAGTTGAGGACATCTAGGCTGGTTCCATTTCCCAGCTATTATGAATTGAGTGGCAATAAACATGGTTGAGCATGTACTTCTAATGAAATAGGATGAGTCCTTAGGATATATGCCTAGGAGTGCTATAGCTGGGTCATATGGTAGATCAATTTTTAGCTGTCTTAGGAACCTCCACACTGATTTCCACAATGGCTGGACCAGATTGCATTCCCACCAACAGTGTAGAAGGGTTCCTCTTTTTTCCACATCCCTCGCCAGCATTATGATCATTTGTTTTCATGATGGTAGCCAATCTGACAGGAGTGAGATGGAATCTCAATGTAGTTTTAATCTGCATTTCTCTGATGACTAGGGATGTAGAACATTTTTTTAGATGCTTATATGCCATTTGTATTTCTTCTTTTGAGAACTCTCTATTTAGCTCCATAGCCCATTTTTTAATTGGCTTGTTTGATTTCTTATTATTCAGCTTTTTGATTTCTTTGTATATCCTAGATATTAGTCCTCTATCAGATGTATAGCTGGCAAAGATTTTTCCCATTCTGTAGGTTGCCTCTTTGCTTTATTCACAGTGTCCTTTGCAGTACAAAATTTTTTTAATTTCATGAGGTCCCAGTGGTTAATCAGTGGTTTTATTGCCTGAGCAATTGGGGTTATATTCAGAAAGTCTTTGCCAAGACCAGTATGTTGAAGGGTCTCCCCTACTTTTTTCTCTAGCAGTTTCAGAGTTTCAGGTCTGATGTTAAGGTCTTTAATCCATTTGGACTTAATTCTTAATTAATTTATTTCTTAATTAATTTTTAAGCCATATGCAAATAGGGGCTGGAGAGATGGCTTAGTAGTTAAGATCTTGCATGCAAAGCCAAAGGACCCAGGTTTGATTCTCCAGGTCCCACTAAGCCAGATGCACAAGGTGGCACATGCGTTTGGAGTTCATTTGCAGTGGCTAGAGGCCTGGCATGCCCATCTTCTCTCGCTCTCTCTCTTGCTCTCTTTTTCCCCTCTCCCCTTTCAAATAACTAAATAAATTTAAACATACGCAAATATAAAATACTTCAAGAAGCTGCATCATGTGGCTTCTGTTTCACTTTCACTTTTTTTTCTTTTCTCAATTTTTATTAACATTTTCCATGATTATAAAAAATATCCCATGGTACTACCCTCCCTCCCCCCCACTTTCCCCTTTGAAATTCCATTCTCCATCATATCCCCTCCCCATCTCAATCAGTCTCTCTTTCATTCTTGATGTCATGATCTTTTCCTGCTCTTATGATGGTCTTGTGTAGGTAGTATCAGGCACTATGAGGTCATGGATATCCAGGCCATTTTATGTCTGGAGGGAGGACGTTGTAAGGAGTCCTACCCATCCTTTGGCTCTTACATTCTTTCCGCCACCTCTTCCGCATTAGACCCTGAGCCTTGGAAGGTGTGATTGAGATGTTACTCAGTACTCCAGTCACTTCTTTCCAGCACTATGATACTTTCTGAGTCATCCCAAGGTCACTGCCACCTGAAAAGAGAAGATTCTCTAACCAAAAGTAAGAGTAGCATTAATATTAGGGTATAAATATTAAGAAAAGTGCTTACTGTGCAGTTTGATAAGCATAGTATATACATTTTTCCAGACATCAGCAGATGTTACACCCCCTAGGGCTCATGACTACCCCTGTTTTAAGTTTTCAGTATCAAGGATGTTTTCTCCCCCATGGAACGGGCCTCCAGTCCAATTGGAGGGCAGTTGGTTTCCACCATGACAGATGTGCCACTATTGCACCTGTTGGCTCATTTGGCTTGGCTGGCCAGTTATGAGGCTTGCAGTGTCCACTGTTGAGTATCTTCACTGATGGTATCTCTTTCTCCCATTGAACTACATGTAGAATGGCTTCTTCCAACTTTCTCTCAGCTGGTCTACATGGAGGAGGTTATCAGCTCAGTTCCAGCAGAATTTCTCAGTGGCCTTGCCACCCAAGTATGTGGAGTCTTCAGCAATAGGGTCTTACCATCTATTCCTGGTGGGAAACCAAGGGCCTCAGCAATGGCCTATAATGTTTTGGGGACATCAGGGACCTCCCTGGCCAACAACTCACTGGAGGTATCCCATCCCTGGCACTGAAATTTTCTAACAATGATCTATGGCTCCTGAGTGTTCCATTGTCCAAAACCGGAGGATTCTATATGATTTATTTGCATCCTCTTAGATTTTGATTAGCCCTCCCTCCACCTTTTCTTTATTCAATCTCTTCCCCTGACCTCACGTGGGGCCTTTTCACCCCCGTTAATCTATTCTTCTACTTACATATATACAATATCAACCTATTAAGTACCTCCTTCCTTCCTTTCTCTTCCCTTTATATCTCCTTTTTAACTTAGTGGCCTCTGCTACTGAGTTTTTTCCTTCTCACACAGAAGTCCAATCATCTGTAGCTAGGATCCACATATGAGGGAAAACATGTGGCACTTGGCTTTCTGGGCCTGGGTTACCTCACTTAGTATAATCCTTTCCAGATCCATCCATTTTCCTGTAAATTTCATAACTTCATTTTTCTTTACCACTGAGTAGAACTCCATTGTATAAATGTGCCACATCTTCATTATCAACTCATCAGTTGAGGGACATCTAGGCTGGTTCCATTTCCCAGCTATAATGAATTGAGTGGCAATAAACATGGTTGAGCATGTACTTCTAAGGAAATGGGATGAGTCCTTAGGATATATGCCTAGGAGCATTATAGCTGGGTCACATGGTAGATCAGTTTTTAGCTGTTTTAGGAACCGCCACACTGATTTCCACAATGGCTGGACTAGATTGCATTCCCACCAACAGTGTAGAAGGGTTCCTCTTTTTCTACATCCTCGCCAGCATTTATGATTGTTTGTTTTCATGATGGTAGCCAATCTGACAGGAGTGAGGTGGAATCTCAATGTAGTTTTAATCTGCATTTCCCTGATGACTAGGGATGTAGAACATATTTTTAGATGCTTATGCGCCATCCGTATTTCTTCTTTTGAGAACTCTCTATTTAGCTCCATAGCCATTTTTTAATTGGCTTGTTTGATTTCTTATTATTCAGCTTTTTGATTTCTTTGTATATCCTAGATATTAATCCTCTATCAAATATATAGCTGGCAAGGATTTTTTCCCATTCTGTAGGTTGCCTCTTTGCTTTATTCACAGTGTCCTTTGCAGTACAAAATTTTTTTAATTTCATGAGGTCCCAGTGGTTAATCAGTGGTTTTATTGCCTGAGCAATTGGGGTTATATTCAGAAAGTCTTTGCCAAGACCAGTATGTTGAAGGGTCTCCCCTACTTTTTTCTCTAGCAGTTTCAGAGTTTCAGGTCTGATGTTAAGGTCTTTAATCCATTTGGACTTAATTCTTAATTAATTTATTTCTTAATTAATTTTTAAGCCATATGCAAATAGGGGCTGGAGAGATGGCTTAGTAGTTAAGATCTTGCATGCAAAGCCAAAGGACCCAGGTTTGATTCTCCAGGTCCCACATAAGCCAGGTGCAAAGGTAGCACATGCGTTTGGAGTTCATTTGCAATGGCTAGAGGCCCTGGCATGCCCATCTTCTCTCGCTCTCTCTCTTGCTCTCTTTTTCCCCTCTCCCTTTCAAATAACTAAATAAAATTTAAACATATGCAAATATAAAATGTCTACTTCAAGAAGCTGTGTCATGTGGCTTCTGTTTCACTTTCACTTTTTGTTGTTGTTTCCAGGTAGGGTCTCACTCTAGCCCAGGCTGATCTGAAATTCACTATGTCATCTCAGGCAGTCCTCCTACCTCTGCCTCTACAGGTCAGCCTGAGCTAGAATGAGACCCTACCTTGAAAAACCAACCAAACAAACAAACAAACAAAAAACCCCAAAACTAAAAAACAAAAAGCAAGGGCTGGAGAGATTGCTCAGCAGTTAAAGCACTTGTTTGCAAAGCCTAATGTCCCTGGTTTGATTCCCTAGTACCCACATAAAGCAAGATTCACAAAGTGGTGCATGTGCCTGGAGTTTATGCAGCAGCAGGAGGCCCTAGTATACCCTTTCTCTCTCTTTGCCTCTCCCATTTCTCCTTGCAAAATAAATTTTAAAAATTTGAGGGATGGAGGGATGGCTTAGTGGTTAAGGCGTTTGCCTGCAAAGCCAAAGGACCCAGGTTCAATTCCCCAGGACCCACATTAGCCAGATGCAAAAGAGGTTGCACGCAATGGAATTCCTTTGCAATGGCTAGAGGCCCTGGTGCGCCCATTTTCTCTCTCTCTCATTTCCCCCTCCTTCTTTCTTTGTCAAATAAATAAATAAATAAAAATAAAAATAAAAATAAAGGGGCTGGAGAGATGGCTTAGTGGTTGAGCACTTGCCTATGAAGCCTAAGGACCCTGGTTCGAGGCTCAATTCCCCAGGACCCACGTTAGCCAGATGCACAAGGGGCGCATGCATCTGCAGTTCATTTGCAGTGGCTAGAGGCCCTGGCACGCCCATTCTCTCTCACTCTCTCTGCCTCTTTTTCTCTCTGTCTGTTGCTGTCAAATAAATAAAAATAAACAAAAATTAAAAAATAAATAAATACAAATAAAGGCGTGGGCCACCACACCCAGCCCAAAAAAAAAAAAAAAAAAATTGAAAAAAGAAAAACAAAACTAGAAGTGGTAAAAGGCTTGTTCTAAAATTTATTCTGCTTAAGAGTTTACATTACTTTTTTGTTACAGTTCATGAATTTTTATATAGACCACACTTTGCATCTATTAAACAAAACAAAAATAAATAAATAAAATTTAAAAATCTACACAGATATGAAGTAAAAGAAGGTCTTGAATTTGTATTTGTTTCTGCCATCCCAGAGCCTTCCCCAGCTACTCCCTCTGTTCCAACTGCCCCCAACTTTCCCAGCACTTCCACTGTTTCTATATTGACTTAAAATCACACAGAAGACAGCTGTGGTGTATAGGGCCCACCCTTCCTTCCCGCCCCTTTGCTTCCCTGCTGCTGTGGAAAGCTCTCTGTGAACTTTTCATCGGTATAAATAGTAAATCTGCTGAGCAAAGTGGTGGTGGCTGAGCAAGCTAGTAACTAAAGCTGCCACTTGCTGACATAGTTCTTTGTATTTAGTTGACATGGTTACGTGGAAAGAACTAGTTAAGTGGTCACAGTCCTTTCTCTAGTTCTTAAGCTCAAAGAATAGAATTTTAACATGTTGAATTCTAAAATTCACCTTGATTTTCAAATGCAAGGCATCTATGCAGACACTGTTACAAACAAATAAATAAGCAAGTGGAAGCATGAACTATCAAAAACACAAAGTACATGTGCACATATTTCATAAGTAGCAAACATGGATAACCAGCTGCATGAGGTTAGAATTGCAGTTTAGTCCTACAGTGTGAAATAAGTGCTTAAAGGCTGTATGTCTTGGAGGCTTCTCATGTAAGCACAGTGAAATAGGCCTATACATTCTAAAGAAAATTGTTTTTCTTTTTTTAGTCAAGGTGTCATGTAGCTTTGTTTGTACCTCCTGAGTTCTGGGATTACATACCCAACTGTGAGATTATTTTTCAAGTACTGTTTTTTCAAAAGGGATTATAATTCACTTTATTTAATGACCACTTTCATGATGCTTACTATGTGTAGCGTGTATTTGAAGTGACTTCAAATATTTTATGTTCATGTCTCCTCTATGAAATAGGCATTAGGGTTCCCTCTTTTCTATAGAAGAGAAGACAAAGATACAGAGAGTGGTGTGTGTGTGTGTGTGTGTGTGTGGTTTTTCAAGATACGGTTTCGTTTTAGCCCAGACTGACCTGGAATTAACCTCAGGATGGCCTCAAACTCATGACAATCCTCCTACCTTTGCCTTCTGAGTGCTGGGATTAAAAGCATGTGCCACCACACCTGGCTACAGAAGGTATTTAATTGGATATTTGGACATCTTTGCTATAACAAGAAAACTTCAGACATGATGACATCCAAGAACATTCCCATACAGTATGATAATATAAAGATACAACCAGCTTTCACAATTATATGTACCCAACTGGAAGGCCCTCGTGGCCCCAGTTGTGGTCTGTGTAGCATGGGACATACAAGAACTTGTGTGCTAAAACATCCCAGGAAAGGTCCAAGCAAGCTCTTCCATTTGAATGAAGGTCAAGTTGCTGTCCACATCTCCAGGGAAGAGCTTGTCATTGAAATAAGAAACCAAGAATTTCTTAGTGTAGAAAAAAATTATGCTACATATTAATTTAGAAGGTTCAAAGAGAGCTACCTGAGACTAGAACATGTCTGCAAATAGTTGGAAAAATGAATATGCAGGTAAGGGGAGATGATAATATAAAGTTCTAAAAGAATTCTTACAGTCAGAGGGTATTATTAATTCACTGGAATCAGTGAAACTATCCTTACTTGTTTCTAGCTTGTATTGTTGATTTCTAGAAATGAGCACCTTAGAACTTAATGTTGTCTGGAACACACACTTGCTCTCTGTGTGTACCAAGGATCAAACCTGGGCTTTGAACATGCTGGGCAACCAGTCTACCACTGAGTCACATCCTCAGCCCTACCTTAATTGGTTCCCCCCCCCCCATACACACAATTTTCATCAGTGAGAAGAAAAGAACTTGCCAGTTTTCACATTCTGAAACATTGAGAATAGCATCTCATAAAACAATCCAACCCAAACTTTTATTTATTTATTTATTTATTTTTTATTAACAACTTCCATGATTGTAAATAATATCCCATGATAAGGCCCTCCCTTCCCCCACTATCCCCTTTGAAACTCCATTCCCCATCATGTCCCCTCCCTGTCTCAATCAGTCTCTCTTATATTTTGATGTCATGATCTTTTCCTCCTATTATGATGGTCTTGTGCAGGTAGTGTCAGGCACTGTGAGGTCATGGTTATCCAGGCCATTTTTTTTCTGGGGAGAGCACATTGTAAGGAGTCCTACCCTTCCTTTGGCTCTTACATTCATTCCACCACCTCTTCCGCAATAGACCCTGAGCCTTGGAAGGTGTGATAGAGATACTGCAGTGCTGAGGACTCCTGTCACTTCTTTTCAGCACCATGATGCCTTCTGAATCATCCCAAGGTCACTGCCAGCTGAAAAGATAAGATTCTCTACCAAAAGTGAGAGTAGCATTAATATATGGGTATGAACATTAAGAGAAATGCTTACTGGGCAGTTTGATAAGCATAGTATCTACATTTAGCCAGACAGCAGCAGATGTTACACCCCTAGGGCTCATAGCTACCCCTATTTTAAGTTTTCAGTATCAGGGATGTATTCCCTCCCATGGAGCAGGCCTCCAGTCCAATTAGAGAGCAGTTGGTTTCCACCATGACATACATGCCACTGTTGCACCCATTAGCTCATTAAGCCTGGCTGGCCAAATATAAGGCTTGCAGTATCCACTGTTGAGTATCTTCACTGGTGATTTCTCTCTCTCCCATTGAATTGCATGCAGAATGACTTCTTCCAGCTCTCTGTCAGCTGGTCTACATAGAGGAGGTTATCAGCCCCGTTCCAGCAAGATTTCTCAGTGGCCTTGCCGCCCAAATATGTGTAGTCTTCAGCAACTATTATCTATTCCTGGTGGGAAACCAAGGGCCTTGGCAATGGCCTGTAATGTTTTGGGTGCATCAGGGACCTCCCTGGCCAACAACTCACTGGAAGGTATCACATCCCTGGCACTGAAAATTTTCTAGCCACAATCTGTGGCTCCTGAGTGTTCCATTGTCCCAAAAAAGTAGGATTCCATATGATTTATTTATATCCTCTTAGATTTTGATTAGCCCTCCCTCCACCTTTTCTTTACTCAATCTCTTTCCCTGACCTCACTTGGGGCCTTTTCGCCCCATTAATCTATTCTTCTGCTTACATATATACAATACCATCCTATTAAGTCCCCCCCTTCCTTTCTCTTCCCTTTATATCTCTTTTCTAGCTTATTGGTCTTTGCTACTGAGTTTTCTTCCTACTCACACAGAAGTCCAATCATCTGTAGCTAGGATCCACATATGAGAAAGAACATGCGATGCATGGCTTTCTGGGCCTGGGTTACCTTACTAAGTATAATCCTTTCCAGATCCATCCATTTTCTTGCAAATTTCATAACTTCATTTTTCTTTACCGCTGAGTAGAACTCCATTGTATATATGTACCAGATCTTCATTATCCACTCATCAGTTGAGGGACATCTAGGCTGGTTCCATTTCCCAGCTATTGTGAATTGAGTGGCAATAAACATGATTGAGCACGTATCTCTAAGGTAATGAGATGAGTCCTTAGGATATATGCCTAGGAGTGCTATAGCTGGGTCATATGTTAGATCTATTTTTAGCTGTCTTAGGAACCTCCACACTGATTTCCACAATGGCTGGACTAGATTGCATTCCCACCAACAGTGTAGAAGGGTTCCTCTTTTTCCACATCCTCACCAGCATTTATAGTCATTTTTTTTTTCATGATGGTAGCCAATCTGACAGGAGTGAGATGGAATCTCAACGTAGTTTTAATCTGCATTTCCCTGATGATGAGGGATGTAGAATTTTTTTTTTAGATGCTTATATGCCATCTGTATTTCTTCTTTTGAGAACTCTCTATTTAGTTCCATAGCCCATTTTTAGTTGGGTTGTTTGATTTCTTATTATTTAATTTTTTGATTTCTTTGTATATCCTAGATATTAGTCCTCTATCAGATGTATAGCTGGCAAAGATTTTTCCCATTCTGTAGGTTGCCTCTTTGCTTTATTCAAGTGTCCTTTGTTGGTCAAAATCATTGTAATTTCATGAGGTCCCAGCAGTTAATCTGTGGTTTTATTGCCTAAGCAATTGGGGTTATATTCAGAAAGTCTTTGCCAAGACCAATATGTTGAAGGGTTTTCCCTACTTTTTCCTCTAGCAGTTTCAGAGTTTCAGGTCTGATGTTAAGGTCTTTAGTTCATTTGGACTTAATTCTTGTGCATGGAGAGAGAGAAGAATCTATTTTCATCCTTCTATAGATACATATCCAGTTTTCCCAGCACCATTTGCTGAAGAGGCTGTCTTTTCTCCAATGAGTATTTTTGGCATTTTTTATTGAATATCAGGTGGCTATAGGTACCTGGACTTACATCTGGGTCCTCTATTCTGTTCCATTGATCTACATGCCTGCCTTTTTGCCAGTACCGTGCTGTTTTTGTTACTATCAGCCCAATTTTTTATACCAAAATGAGTAACAGTACTCCTTAAATAAAAAAAATAATAACAGTAGGAAAATGTGTGTATGTGGGTGTGTACACATAAACTTTTAGGATAGAAGTGTCCTTTCTTACTATGGTATTGTAATATGAAAACCCACAAAAGAAAATAGGAAAAAAAATTATATACAAATTCAAACTTATGTTTGCCAAAAAATATGCAGTATTCATGTAAATCAGAAAGCTGAGCAGAATTATACATAATTATATATATGCATATATAATTTTTATTTATTTTATGAGAGACAGAGATTGAGAGAATGGCCACACCAGGGCCTGTAGCCACTGTAAGTGAACGTCAGATGTATGTGCCAATCTTGTGCATTTGGCTTTATGTGAGTACTAGGGAATCAAACCTGAGTCCTTAGGCTGTGCAGGCAAGCACCTTAAGCACTGAGCCATCTCTACATCCCCCTGAAATAATAATTTTTTTATTGCTCTTTGAGTTAGAGTCTCACTGTAGCCCAGGCTGACCTGGAATTCACGATGTAGTCAGAGTGGCCTTGAACTCATGGCGATTCTCCTACCTCTGCCTCCCAAGTGCAGGGTAAAAAGGTGTGTGCCACCATGCCTGGCTAAATAATATATTTTTTAAGGAAGAGTCCGGACTATAAGCAAAGGACTTAGCAAGTACCACCATGTTTTAACAGAAATATAAATAGCCAACAAACACCTAAATTTACTTTTACCTTCATTAGTAGTTAGAAAAACTCAAATGAAAACAATAGTGAGTTTAATTCCATCTTAAATTGTCTAAGGTTAAATACTCTGACAGCCTCTAGTGCTATAACAATGGGAGGAAACAGGCACTCATATATTTTGATATGACATATTCAAGGATAAAAATGCCCACAAAATTGAAATACTTTATCTTTACTGGCCTAACATTCCATCACCAGAAAGTTGCATCCAGGGGCTGGAAAGATGGCTTAGAGATTAAAGCACTTGCCTGCGAAGCCTAAGGTTTGATTACCCAGTACCCACATAAAGGCAGATTCACTAGGTGGCACATACATCTGGAGTTCATTTGCAGTGGCTAGAGGCCCTGGTGTACCCCATTCTCTCTCTCTTTTAAATAAAATAAATAAATAAATACAATATTTTAAAAACAAAAGTTGCATCCAGAAATTTGGGCTCAAATGAGGTAAGATTACTTAAAGGTACTTACTGAAACAAATTCTTTATTTAAAAAAACAAAAGCTGGGCATGGAGATGCACACCTTTAATCCTAGCATTAAAGAGGCAGAGGTAAGAGGATTGCTATGAGTTTGAGGCCAGCCTGGGACTACAGTGTGAATTCCAGGTCAGTCTGGGCTAGAGTGAGATCCTGCCTCAAAAAAAAAAAAAAAATAGCAATTAAAGAAAATGGAATAAAACTAAATTTCCATCAGCATGGAATTGATAAGTTAAAAGATACCAATGAAGTTAAGCAACTGGAGGAATAGTTTTTTTAAATTTATTTATTTTTAATTAACAACTTCCATGATTATAAACAATATCCCATGGTAATGCCCTCCTTCCCCCCTCTTTCCCCTTTGAAACTCCATTCTCCATCATATCCCCTCCACCTCTCAATTAGTCTGTCTTTTATTTTGATGTCATTATCTTTTGGAGGAATAGTTTTTAAAAGTGTACAGGATTTATATTTCCGGAGATGAAAAGGAGCCTATACTGTATTATTGGATAGGATCAAATTTTGGCATAGTAAAAGGACATGAGAATAATCATTCTTGTTTTGTGAAAAGTTACATGTGTATGCCTGTGAGTGCGTGTGTGCTCACGCACAGACACAGAGGAAGAGTAATATACCTTAGCCAGTGATGGGTGGGAGTGGCACCAGCAGTGTCCTCAATTTCAAGAACAATTTCTTTATTGCCTACAGTAATGTTTTTTTCAACTACTAAAGTTTACTTTTAGAGCACTTTGGGGCTCACAGCAAAATTGCATAGAAAGTACATAATTCCCTCTTCTTTCTTGACCCTCACAACCTCCCTCATGAGCTGCATACATCCTGCTGGTGCATGTTGTTGCACTTGACAAGCCTACATGGATCCATAGGGCTCACTCCTGATATTGTACATTTGTGGGCGTGGACAAATGTACAGTAATGTGTATCCATGGTTACAGAACCACACAGAGTAGTTTCACTGCCCTAAGCATACTCTGTGCTCTGCCTGGTCATCCCTCCCTCCCTCCAGTGCGTGCTGGCTGCCACTGATCCTTTTCCTGTCTCCCTAGTTTTGCTCTTTCCAGTCTCATATGGTTGGAGTCATGCAGTAAGTGACCTTTTCAGACTGTACATGCAAGAGTCCTTCATGTCTTCAGAACTCATTTCTACTAGCACTTAATAATATTCCATCCATTGTATGGATGTGCAAGTTTACCATTTAACTATTAAGAGGCATCTTCATTGCTTATTTCCAGCTGGAAATTAGGAATAAAGCTGCTGTAAATATACATGTGAAGGTGTTTTTTAAAATTTTTTTTATTGACAACTTCCGTAATTATAGACAATAAACCATGGTAACCCCCCCCCCACCATCATGTTCCCCTTCACTATTCCACACTCCATCATATCCCCTCCCCTTCTCAGTCAGTCTCTTTTTTATTTTGATGTCACCATCTTTTCCTCCTATTATGATGGCCTTGTGTAGGTAGTCAAGCTCTACAAGATCATGGACATCCAGACCATTTTGTGTCTGGAAGAGTGCATTGTAAGGAGTCCTACCCTTCTTTTGGCTCTTAGATTCATTCTGCCACCTCTTCCACAATGGACCCTAAGCCTTGGAAGGTGTGGTAGAGATTTTTCAATGCTGAACACTCCTCTGTCATTTCTTCTTACCACTATGGTGCCTTCTGAGTCATTGAAAGGTCACTGCCATCTGAAAAGAGAAGCTTCTTTAACCAAAAGTGAGAGTAGCATTAATATATGGGTATGAACATAAAGAGAAGTGCTTACTGGGCAGTTTGGTGAGCATAATATATACATTTAGCCAGACACCAGCAGGCATTACACCCTTAGGGCTCATGACTTTCCCTGTCATGGGTTTTCAGTATCAGGCATGTATTTTCTCCTGTGGAGCAGGAGTGGTTGGTTTCCCCCATAACAGACATGCCACTATCGCACTCATTGATTCATTTGGCCTGGCTGTCTATATATATATATATATATATATATATATATATATATATATATATATAATATTTATATTTATATTATTGACAACTTCTATACTTACAGACAAACCATGGTATTCCCCCCCCCTGCTTTCCCCTTCATAACTCTGTTCTCCATCATATCCCTTCCCTCTCTCCATTAGTATCTCTTTTAACTTGATGCCATCATCTTTTTCTCTTATTATGAGGGTCTTGTGTAGGTATTGCTAGGCACTGTGTGGTCTTGGATATCAAGGTCAATTTCTGCCCGGAAAGTTGTTTGTAAGGAGTGGTACCCTTCCTTTGGCTCTTACATTCTTTCCACCACCTCTTCCGCAATGGACCCTGAGCCTTGGAGGGTGTGAGATGTTTCTGTGCTGGACACTCCTCTGTCCCTTCTTCTCAGCACTATGTCTGGCTGGCCAAATTTAAGGCTTGCAGTGTCCACTGTTGTTTATCTCCTCTGGTGTCTTCGCCGTCAAGGATGTGGAGTCACAACATGTGAAGTTGGTTTTTTTTTGTTTTTTTTTTTTTTTTTTTTTTGCTTTTTCGAGGTAGGGTCTCACTCTAGCCCAGGCTGACCTGGAATTCACTATGGAGTCTCAGCGTGGCCTCGAACTCAAGGCGATCCTCCTACCTCTGCCTCCCTAGTGCTGGGATTAAAGGTGTGCACCACCACACCCAACTGTGAAGATTTTTTTGTGGCTATACATTTTCATTTGGTTAAATCACCAAGGAGTATAATTACTGAGTTATATGATAGGAGTTTAATTTTATAAAAAAAAAAAACCTGCTAAACTATGTTCCAAAGTCACTAGAACATTTTGCATCCCCACTATCAATGAATGAGAGTTCCTGCTGCTTTCCTCTCTTTGCCAGCATCTGGAGCTGTCAGTGTTTGGACTTTGAGAATTCTAATAGATATAATGGCATATCCATTTTTTAGTTTAAAATTCCCTAGTGTTCAAGGGTATTATGGGCCTGGAAAGATAGCTTAGTAGATAAAGTGCCTCTGCACAAGCATTAGGACCAGAGTTCAGATCCCCAGTACCCACATAAATGCCAGGTGTGGTAGTCTGCCTGTAAATCCAGCACTTAGGAAGCAGAAACAGTGGATCCCTGGGGGAAGCTGGATAGTTAGACTAGTCAAATCAGCAAGTCCTGGGTTTAAGTGAAAGACCTTGCCTCAGTAAATAAGATGGGGAGTGGTCAAGAAGGACATTTGACATCAAACTCTGACCTTCACACATACACAAACACCCACACACTGTAGCCACAGAAATGCAAACACATATACACATATGCATGCTCACTGTACACACATACACATGCCATATGATATTAAACATTGTTCTGTGCTCCCTTTGTATCTGTATGTATTCTTTGAAGAATAATCTGTTTAGCTCATTTGCCTATTTGTGTGTGTGCGTGAGCATGCATGCACACGTGCATGTGCAATGGTGGGGAGTGAATGCAGGAGCTTGTGCATAGTAGGAAAACACTTTACACTAAGCTACAACACCAGCCCATTCTTTTGCCTATTTCCTACTCAAGTTATTCATTTCCTTATTGTTGAGTTTGAAGCATTCTCTTTTACTCTTTGCATAGTGGTCCTGTTCAGATGTGTGTTCCCAAAACATTTTCTCTCAGTCTCTGACTTGCCTTCTTCTCCACATATTGTCTTCATGGAGTATGTTTCTAACTTTAACAAAGTCTAGTTTACCAATTATTTATTTCCTGAATCATGCTTTTTTTTTTTTTTTTACCATAGCTAAAACATCATCATTTCCAAAGCCTGGTGGTGTATACCTGTAGTCTCAGCTACTAGGGAAGCTAAGGTGGAGGAAACCCAGGAACTCCTGAACTCTAGACCAGCTGCATCAAAATGGCTCACTCTGTCCAAATGAATACATGTCATCTCTACATCAAGCTCAGTTAGATGATCTCTTCTGTTTTCTCTTAAGAGTTTATAGTTGTGGCACTTTAAGTATGATATGCTTCAAACTTGTCTTTTTGCAAACAGTCTAAGGTCTGAGCCTGGACACGCCTTGCATGTGAATGTCCAGCTGCTCCAGGACTGTTTGTTGAAATGATCATCTTTGCTTATGGTGCTGACAGGAATTTTTTTTTTGTCAAAGAATTTTTGTCACTATGTTTGTGTGATATGAATTTTAGTTTCATAATCAGAATAAAGACTGTGGTACACAGGGAAAAATTAGTAAAACAAACAGCTTTGATTAAAATGTGCAGGAAACAAAACACAGAAATCCAAACGGACAAATACATATATACTATCACCCCACAGAGATCAGCAAGGTCAAGCTAGAGCAGTCCAGAGAATTTTAAACATGATACAGAAGGGTTGGAGGACTGTCACTGATTTCATTGACAGTTTGGTAGATGGGGAGTTCTCACTGAATGTTTGCTGGATAGGGAAGTCACTGAAAGTTTAGTGGTACTATCAAATTACAGTATGTACATGCCTTAAAATTCTCCATAAAAAATATATATATAGAGATAGATAGATATAGATATACATATCTATCTATCTATCTGTCTCTCTCTCTCTCTCTCTCTCTCTCTCTATATATATATATATATATATATATATACATATATATATATTTGGTTTTTCGAGGTAGGGTCTCACCCTGGGCCAGGTTGACCTGGAATTCACTATGTAGTTTCAGGGAGCCTTGAACTCATGGTGATCCTCCTACCTCTGCCTCCTGAGTGCTGGGATATATATACATGTGTGTGTGGGGGGGTGGATGGTAAGTTCATTGAAGTCAAGGGACAGTATTCTGGTACATTAACATCTAGAGGCCAAACACTGTCTGAGCTCAGACTGCTGAGGAAGCAGAGGCCAGGTGGGGAATAAGAATCTAGGAGGAGGGTTTGAACGAGCATCTATGTTTCCTAACCCAAATAGTAAGGAAGAAGCAGGCAGGGATGTGTGACAGGTAGATGGATTTTCACAAGTGATGCAGAGCTTGATGGGAAGCCAAGATTGCTGCCTTGTGTCCTTACCAAGCTGCAGAGCACTCCTGAGAACACAGTGGAACTGGGTGAGCAAACCAATCTGTGGGTGGTATGGCTGTTGGTCTTGGCAAAGAATGCTAAGGTTTCTTCCTACTTGAGCTTCATTTTTCTATTCTGATAGAATAGATAGTGGTAGATAATTAAGTGCTTGATAATGTTTAGTGATTGGAGAATCTTCTGGGATATAATTAGAATGGCTTCCTCATAGAGTATTTCCAGAAACTTATCCAAGCCTTCCTGAATATACCCACTTACCTTTCCAGATTTTGAGTACTCTGGCTGGGCTTCTAAACTAATTGTGGGATGTGTTGATAGAAGTAAATATTAAAGTGATAATTCAGGCAAAGTTCCTTACCCAAGGAATTCACAGTCTCTCTCTTCAATCAGTTTTGTATTGGTTATAATGCCATTTTCATACCTACTGTTATGCCTGGTTCAAGAGTGTAGACACTTATTAAAGTATTATTATCAGTGTGCCACAGGAGGAATTTAAGTAAAGAGCAATTTCAGAGGACCTTTTTCACAATGGAAAAGTAAGAATGATAATATCTTAGAATTATTGTGAAGGTTATAAATAATCTTTTCCTTCAAATTATTGAAAGATATAAAGAATGACCATTGTTAAAGTACTGCTAGTACAAATCAAGAGAATGGCAGCTAATTCTTTTAATAAATAACATGGTCACTATTTTTGAATGCACAAAAATAAGTTTCTTCCCAAAGGTTGCTCAGTGGGCCTTGCTTTGTGCACTCACAAATTTAAAAATTCACAGATTATTTTTGGAATATAGTCACTTGTTTCTCTCTATGAAATCTTTCTGCAGTGTATTCTGAAACAGGATGTGTGGGAAGTAATAAGAAATTTATGTCTAAATGTCCTGTCTTCACAATAGCAAAGGGGTTCCTTCTGGTTTTAAGAGTCTTAGAGTAGAGTTCTTGGCTGGTGGCAACACCCTGACTAAAGACTAAGCTAAAGGTGTCCGAAGACTCTGAACCATCAGGAGATATGACCTGTAGTCCTTATCTTCATGACCGAGGATAAATTGGTACCAGCTTATCCCACATTGGGCCACTGCTGACGCACAATAGCCCCGTCTCCACCTCAGCATGGCCTCAGCAGTGTCAGTCAGTAGGAAAGACTTCACTGCATGGCTGTTCTGTGGGTCAGCTCTATGGACACTATA
This sequence comes from Dipus sagitta, assembly GCA_036346955.1. Lineage (NCBI taxonomy): Eukaryota > Metazoa > Chordata > Mammalia > Rodentia > Dipodidae > Dipus > Dipus sagitta. The sequence goes on along the minus strand of CM070770.1, from coordinate 66,951,004 downwards.
CACAGCATGGCGTTCTAGCTGTCTGGCTCTGCTGGGAGGTGGCTCACAACTCATTCCTTTGGCTGCCCCCTCTATGGAGTTCTTCAGTCCTCTATGTGCTTCATTTCCAGAAGATCCTGTGGCCAACAAGGATTCTGGCCAAGAATTGGAATCTATTCCAGAATACACTGCTGAAGAGGAGCGGGAAGATAACCGGCTGTGGAGGACAGTGGTGATCGGAGAGCAGGAGCAGCGCATTGACATGAAGGTCATCGAGCCCTACAGGAGGGTCATTTCTCACGGAGGTACTCAAGCCCTGTGGTGTCTGGGAGATGTGGGGGGGGAGCCTTAAGTTTTAATTAGAAAACAAAACTAGAGTTTCTCTGTATCATATTATTCTGCAGACCTATGTTCAGGGCACTGAGAGCTAACAAGCTTACTTCATACTCTAGACATAAAAATGTGAAAGCCTGTGATACAAAACTAACTTTCCAATGTAAAAATTGTTTTTCACACCACATATCTAGTAGCTACAATTTTCTGCATAGGTTTCTCAAGAGCCATAGCTGCTGAGTGTAACAATGTCCTTTTGGAGCTCCTAGGAGTAGGTTGAACCAAGTACTTTAGCCCGTACTACAGCACAGCCTATAGTAGGACCACTTCTCCAGTGGGGCTTCTTTGGAGAGGTTAGGAAATATTTTTAGACTCAACCTGGTAATTATGTTCCCTACCAAAAGTTTGCTTTTCTATAAATCACATTAAGTCTAGGCTATTCGCAGTCAAAGCCTCCACTCACTTAGTGAGGAATCAGGGAGAGAGAAAAGTGGATTTATTTCTGGTGCTTTCTCAGGGGCTCCAGGATTATATATGGCTTTGGTTAATCTGGGGTGCAGGAAAGAAGCACAGGCAACACATTGAATATTGTTGGCTTCAGAAAACATGAACAGCTCTGGAACTTTGCTGTTGCATCCATTCTTTTCCGGCAGTCCTCAGGCACCCAACCCCAGCTGTCCAAGAAGTGCGAGCCTACAGGGCAATTGGGGGTCTGTTCTCTCGTCCTCTGTGAGGACAGGGAAGTGAGAGTCCTGGCACTGCATTAACTCGGCAGCATTTGTTTCCTAACAAGCATGTGGACATTTTGTTATTCCAGTCAAACATCCCTCCCCCAGGAGATCAACTTCCACCCTGTCCATCGCTGCGTCCCTGAGCTTCAGAGCCACCTGGGGAAGCTGTTGTGACAGTGAATGAGCATGCTTGTGGGAACCTTTGGCCAAGGCCTTTCTTTTCTTACCTCACTGCATGACCTACAATGGCAGTATGGCCCTGTGACAGCTGCTGTGGGCCAAGGGCAGCTCCCTCTGAAAGCACCGTCTTACTCTCAGCCCTCTGGGATGAAGGCTGAGCTGACAGCAAACTGATCACAGAGTCAGCCCTCTTACTGGGGTGAAAAATCAGAACCCAAGCATTCCCCATTCTTCAAAGAAGGTCACTCTTCCTTTGCAGCGCATTCTGGTATTTCTGGTTTGTTTCAGGGAAATGAAAATGAAACAAAGACTAAACATAAGGATAACCTCATGTCAGAATGATGGAGGATACCCAACATCCTTGTCTGACTTTCACAAGGGGGTGCACAGGGTGTATGAATCTGCACATACATGTGTACACCACATACATGCCTACAACATACACAGACCAAAAAAGAGTTGCCTGTGCTTTCTGTAAACTGTACAGGAAATGTAGAATTGTCTGTCAGAGTAAATCAAAGTTATGTAGCTATGACCCTCTGACAGTTTTACCCTCAGCTCTTCATTTCAGAGCCCCATGTTATACAAAGGGCAGGACCACAGTTCTGCTGCTCCCACAGGGCTGAGCTCTCCCTTGAGTCCTTGAGTAAACTTACTACTTGCTTTTTCAAATACAGTAAAACCCAGGCCCATCAGCCTAGAACCTGAGTCAGCACAGAGTGGTCATCTGGGTACATTGGTGGTCAGGAAAAGCCACAGGCTTTGCCTGCCCTAATAGTGTCTATAAAATTCCATCTAGATCTTAGGGGCACCTGGTTTGCTGAGCTCCAACCCTGCCTCCCCCCCCCCCCCCATTGCTCCTCTCCATCACATGTCGCACTTGGTTGTTGTCTGTGTGGCTGTCAGTTTGTTTTGAAGAGAAGGCTGCTTTCTTCTGCCTGGCTGTGCCTCAGCCTCCTCCAGGTGCTGGGCTGCATGAATCTGTACCTCTCCAGGCCATTAGCAAGATGCTACCTCTCCCTGGACAGCTTCTTGGTGCTAGGAAAAGGTCACATGGATGCTGCCTCTGAATTTCACAAAGATGTGTCTTCTATATGAAATACTTACACCACTGTCTTGGACTTTACAATGACAAAGTACTTGAGTGGTCAACCTCTGGAGTCTGTCAGCTTGGCTTTTGAAAGCATTACAAAAGCAGACTTCACAGTCTTTGCATTTTGCTCAAAGGAGGTTGTTTATATAGGGCCAGTGGGGAAGAGCCAGCAGGACAGCGTTCAGTGCAGGAACAAGGTAGGAATGACGAAAAGACTGAAGAAGCTGCCAAGTGTCCACACAAATAATCCAGTCTCCATATTTGACCTTGGCCAGTTCGAGGCCCAATGCACAGTGCAGAAACTGAGGTCAAGGCCTCTTTGTACTTACCAGTCTCTGACATTGGTACCTTGTCGGAGCCTCTGTTTATGATGTGGAATTGCATTGCCAATGCTTGCACCCTATAATGCCATGAGCACTATCTCTAACATATGCTTAACACATATGCTTAAGAAATATAGCAAAAGTTATGGGTGATTTTGCACACCCAATGACATGGGGTCACATTGTGACCAGAAGTGGCCTTTTTGGAGCTCAGAGCAGAGGTCTACAGCTATACAACCCTGAATGTGCCCCCATCTCATCTGAATTCATAGCAGAGAACAAATATACTCGAATAACCTAGAGCAATCTTGCCAAAGGATTTTAACAAAGTCCTTCCTTTCTTGTTGTCTCTTTACTTCTCGTGTCATTCTAGGAGACTCAGGTAACTTCTCCAAGGTGTTGCTGGACAAACGATCCTGGAAAGAATGAGCAGAAGAGCTGCTGGCTGCTGTGTGTGTGTGTGTGTTCTGTTGTGCCTGTGACATCTTTCCTTCTCTCTCCATCCCATTTGCTGGCCAGCAAATTGTGTTACATCCCTTTCACCCCTGTCTGTGCCACTTCAGGTAAGGTTTATCACTGCAGCAGAGGGTGCCGGGAGGCTCCCTGGTAGGATTTCACCCCCAGAACATACCCTTTACATTAACCCCATGTTTAATGAGAAGACAAAATAAAAAGTAAAAATATGGCTGGAGATATATTTCAGTAGTAGAGCATTTGCCTAGCAAGTGCCAGTCCTTAGATTCAATTCCCAATGTACAAATAACAAACAAACATGAATAAATAAAACAGCTAGAGAAATATGAAATCAGACAAATCAAACTCCATGAGAATTAGGTTCTTGCCAACAGGTACCTTCACCTAACTAAGCTGCATGGAGATAGAAACTGAGGAATTATTTGACCCTTAAAAGCATTTGAAGGCTGGAGAGGTGGCTTAGTGGTTAAGACTCTTGCTTGCAAAGCCAAGGGACCAAGGTTCAATTCACCAGTACCCATGTAAAGCCAGATGCACAAGGTGGTACATGTGTCTGGAGTTCATTTGCAATGGCTAGAGGCTCTGGTGCACCCGTTCTCTCTCTCTCTCTCTCTCTCTCTCTCTCTCTCTCTCATTGCCTCTTTCTCAAGTGAATAAATAAAAAAAAAATTAAAAGCATCTCTCTCTGTCTCTTTCTCTCTCTCTCTCTCAAATAAATACATAAAAAATTTTAAAAAGCATTTGCAAGCTAGGTGTGGTGGCACACACCATTAATCCCAGCACTCAGGATGCAGAGGTAAGAGGACTGCTGTAAATTTGAGGCCACCCTGAGACTACAGAGTAAATCCCAGGTCAGCCTGGACTACAGCAAGACCCTACCTCATACAACAACAACAACAACAAAAAGCTGGCCAGTAGTTATTTTCTTAAATATCTCCAAATCTTCAAAACAGTGACATGAGTTCATGATTTAGGAGAACTTGCATGTGGAATTCTTTTCTTCTACTTTCTTTCTTGAACCATCACTTCCTTATTCTCTTCTCTTTTGCCATCTGTTCTCCTTTGATATAGCTCTTCTTCACAAAGTCCCAAGAGCCATCTTCATTTATAAATTTCAGCAACTTTTGTACAAGGAGACATTCTTTGTTTAGACAGCAGTTCCCAAGTATTCCTTTAGCTAAACATATGTCATTCACACTCAGAAGAGACGTTGATGGATACCTACATACTAGAAAAGATGAAACTAATGCAAAAGCCCAGGGGAAGCGGCCCGCACAAGTATGCTGCAGAAGTGTGAATTTGTCACTTTGTTTGCTGCTGTGATCAGATACCTGCCAGTGTAAAATCAGCATAAGGGATGCAGCTCAAGGTTGAAGTGTGTCATTGCTGGGAAGGCGTGGCCCAGAGCACAAAGCAGCTGGTCACATCATGTCACCATGAGAGCAAGGAATGCTGGTACTCCCATAGCTCTTTCCTTTTTATACAGTCCAGGATGCCCACCCAACAGAATGGTGCTGCCCACATTTAAGGTGGGTCTTTCCACCTCAAATAACCCCTTCTGAAAAACATCCCTCACAGACATGCCCAGAGATTTGTTTCCATAGTGATTCTAAATCCTGTCAAGTTGACAATCCAGGTTAACCATCACACCAGGAGTCTACCAACACAGATGACATATTATAGGATATGGGCTGTAAGTACTATGTACAACAGTCTCAAATTAGCTGCACTCACAGCCTACAACTGGATATATTTTTAGTTGGTTTTCCTCTTCCTCTGTATTGTTTGTAGTAGAGCCACACTCTGTTTCTGTGTAAAGACCATCTTATTTAACTGCTTCTCAAGAGTTTACATCATCTAATACCCAGCCCATATTTTGCTGACATGTAATCACCAGAGGTATAGTTATGACTCTGAGGAAAATGAAACACATTGAGTTCTGGTAGGACTGGATCAAGGGTAAGGATGTGTCCTGCTCTCCTGCTCAAGGTTTTGAGGACAGCTCTAATGATTCTGAAGTCCAGAACTATAGGTATTTAAATGAGGATATTAAATCAGGCCTATAATCCCAGCCAGTAAAACGCTGAGGCAAGAGGATTGCAACTTGAAAGGCATAGCTAGGCCACAGAGTGAGCTCAAGGTCAGCCTTGGCAACTTAGCAAGACCCGCTCTAAAAATAAAAATGGAAAAGATTTAAAAGGGTTAGGGTTGTAACTCAGTGGTAGAGCAGTTGTTACTATATGCAAGATCCTAGTTTTATCCTCAGAACTATAATGGAGGTATTCACAATGATAAAGGGTAGAAGATATCTCAGTGGGAGGGTGTTGCAGTTAGATTTGCATTGCTGACAGAAAACTCCTGACCAAGAACAGCTTGTGGCAAAAAAAAAAAAAAAAAAAGTTTATTCTGGTTTACAGACTCGAGGGGAAGCTTCAAGATGGCAGGGAAAATGATGGCATGAGCAGAGGATGGACATAACCTCCTCACCAACATAAGGTGGACAATAGCAACAGGAGAGTGTACCAAAGACTAGCAAAGGGACACTGGCTATAATACCTGTAAGCCCGCCCCCAACAATACACTGCCTCCAGGAGGCATTAATTTCCAAATCTCCATCAGCTGGGAACCTAGCATTCAGAATACCTAAGTTTATGGGGGACACCTGAATCAAACCACCGCAGAGGGCAGGTGTAAGGCCCTGGGTTAAATCCCTAGTGCCCCTGGTACCAATAATAACACAGGGCATGGCTTCCCTTTTTAAATGACAAAGGGCTTTCATTTTGTATATCTAACCTACAAGGAGCTTACAAACACCTGCTACGAATTTCAAAGATGAGCTCTAAGGAAGCCATCCTTGTTAGAAAATAGGCCAATGCTGAAATTATTATGTGAGATCTTTCAAAAAACAAAAATAATACCTGAGATGCATGTATACACATCTTGACTTTTAGATTTCCAGTGGCTGCCTCTACCTGCCTTACATAGGTCCTGTTTTCTCAGCACCACCTGCAAATAGCAGCTCTGCACCCACCTATCTTTTTAGGACATAATTCTCAGGTTTTCCAAAATGCACATATTGTCACAGAACTAGACAAGAATTTAGTCTCGAAGTATGCTGCTTTCTCTGAGGGACTAGGCTTTGTGAAATCTGTACCATTTTTCTGGGACTGGCTAGAAGCTGCCATGCGGCCCTGCACTACCTCCTGAGTCTGGAGAATCAGGAGCACTACAGGCAAGTGACCAGAGCTCAGAATTGAAAACAAGGTATTTTACATGTTTCTTTGCTAGTGTCTGGTCACTGGAGTGTGCAGTCTGAAATTATATTGCAGTTCAGCAATTAAATTCTCCAATTAACTGGATCTAAAACTAGAAAGCTAGAAAATCAAACAGAACCTTTTTCTTAGCCATCAGAATGAAGTACTATATAAATTAGTATTGTATATTAGAAAATTATGAGTAAAAAGGGTTGCCTTCTTGATACATTGTTTCTACATGATATTCATATCTATGCATACCATGTAAGACCATTATAATCCCTATGTATCCCTTGTATGTGCAAATATTCTCACATTGTGTAAGATTTTCTATACTAATCATGACAAGATGTGCATGTATGTGTAGGATTACTTTATGACATATCTATTATATACACTTGAACACTTGACATGAGTTTATAAGAGAATTTATTCAGTTACAAATATCTTTTTGTTTGTCCCCAGGATACTATGGGGACGGTCTAAATGCCATTATTGTGTTTGCCGCTTGTTTCCTGCCAGACAGCAGCCGGGCGGATTACCACTATGTCATGGAAAATCTTTTCCTGTGAGTGATAATTGGATGTTGGCATGCAATAACAGATATATCTTTAACTGAGAGAAATATATTATGTAGAACATCCCAAGCCTTTGATAAGATGTTAACAAGATTTCTATCAAGGAACATTGTTCAAAGAACTTTTGTCAGTAGAATCAATGAAAAAGAAAATCAGCAGTTTGGCCTGTACATATAAAACTTTTGTAACATTTCCTTTGGGCAAAGTACTGTTTTTGTTCCTTGATAACATGTTCTTAGCTACTGGATGATAACCTGACTTCACTCATACGTGCCCTTATTTAACTTGAGTTGCTCTTGATGTTTGAGAATATCGTTGACATTTTTAGAAGTCAGAGTTTTAGCCCACATCATTTTCTGCATTTAAAAAGAAACAACCATGCAAATAACAGCAGTGCTTACTTTTTGAGACATGATTATAGGTTACTGCATTGTTCTCAAGGCAAAGAGATAATATGCACAACTACTCTTAAGTGTCATTCACCCTGTAATTAAAATGTCGTGTAATTATGATGGAAATTGGATGTGAGAACTGAAAATGCTTCTCTTTCATCCTGTGATCAGATATGTAATAAGTACTTTAGAGTTGATGGTAGCTGAAGACTACATGATTGTGTACTTAAATGGTGCAACCCCAAGGCGGAAGATGCCAGGTCTCGGCTGGATGAAGAAATGCTACCAAATGATTGACAGACGGTATGTGAACTTGATTATTTAATCATTTCTTCACTCTGTGTGTGTGTGTGTGTGTGTAAATTTTGGTTTTTCAAGGTAGGGTCTAACTATAACTCAGGCTGGCCTTGAATTCAAAGTGATCCTGCTACTTCTGCTTCTGAGTGCAGGGACTAAAGGTAGGTGCTACCACACCCGGTTTTAATCATTATTTTGACTTCCTCGATAGCTCCCATGTTAATACCCTTAAACCTATCAAAAATCCATCCATATTTTAGGGATATTGAGTTATGAGTATGTGAAGCAATAAATTATCAATACAGCAATGAAAGTATCACATGATGCCTGTATTAGTTACTTTCTCATTGCTGTGAATAAATATCGGACCAGAAGCAATTTAAGGAAGGAAAGGGTTTATTTTGGCTAGCATTTCCAGGGGCATACTTTCCATTATGGCAGCAGGAGCAGGAGGCCAAGCTAGTCATACTGTAGCCAGAATCAGGAAGCAGAGAGTAAATAGGAAGTAAGGCAGGCCTAGAGAACCTCAATAACCCACTTCCTCCAGCAAAGCTCCACCTTCCAAAGGGTCCACAATCTTCTCAAGCAGTGTCACCATCTAGGTGCCAAATTTACCTACAGGTGGGTCTATTGGGGGGCATACATTCAAAGACAGTGCAAGTGCCTTCAGTTGAAATAAAGAAAGTCTTAGTCTTCTGCAGACTTTCTTGTATATAACCTCAAGCTTGGCAACTTAACTCCATTCTGGATTGTGTGTATGTTGCTGCAACTGGTGAGAGGAAAAACCAAGATACCCATGATTCTTTAGTGCTATCATGTGACCTGTCTCTGTGTACTAGGACAATGGTGGTTTACACAACCATTGTGCTGCTGTCTCAACATTCACTGTTAGTTCAAGGTGACCACTGGCCTATGCACTGGCTTTGAGGGCCTCTTCCTAAGACACTTTACTTCTGCTCATGCTGGTTTTATTTAGACAGTACACTTTGTTGCCATATACTAGAAAATTACTGTAAGAAAAACACAGATTTATGATATCTAGTATGTATTATATTCCCTTAGCTGTATTATTTACAAAATAACTTGGAATGCCCTACTATATTTAACTTAAAAAAATTAAATCTAACAATAATAAAATACAACTGCTAATGAAAAATGTACATGAAAGCTGGAGGGGCTGGAGAGATGGCTTAGCAGTTAAGGCAAAGCCTAAACACTTAGATTTGATTCCCCAGAACCCACATAAGCCAGGTGTACAAGTTGGCACATGTGTCTGGAGTTCATTTGCAGTGGCTGGAGGCCCTGGTGCATGCCCATCCTCTCCATTCTCTCCCTCCCTCTCTTTCTTTCTCTCTCGCTCCTTCTTTCTACCCCCTCTCTTTTTCTCTCTTTCAAATAAAAAAATATACAAAAATATTTTAAAATATAACAAATAAATAAAATGGTAAATTTTCTTTATATAGAAGAACAAAATGAAAGTTAGATAAATAAATCTTCTAGCCCTGTGTAGTGGTGCACGCCTTTAATCCCAGCACTCGGGAGGCAGAGGTAGGAGGATTGCCGAGAGTTTGAGGCTACCCTGAGACTACATAGTGAATTCCAGGTCAGCCTGAGTTAGAGTGAAATCCTACCTCGAAAAACCAAAATAAATAAATAAACAAAAATTAAAAAATAAATCTTCTGGAGACCGAGGATAGTGCTTGCCTAGCATACATGAGGCCCTGGAGTCCATTCCCAGTACTGTATAAACTAGGTATGGTGGCACATATGTGTAATCCTAGCACTCTGGAGGTGGATCACTCAGAAGGATCAAGTTCAAGTTCTTTATCAGCTAAATAGTAAATCTGAAGCCAGTCTGGGATACATGAAACTCTGTCTCAAAAACAAAAGTGATAAATTAATTCATTGTCTAAATTGCTGCCAAGATCATATTCTTTTCAAAATAGTAAAGATATTGTTGACAAAATGAAAATCATCATTAAACAAAAATACACTACAATGATTATACATTTAGGCATTTAAAGAGCATCACCAGGCTGGAGAGATGACTTAGCGGTTAAGGTGTTTGCCTGCAAAGCCAAAGGATCCTGGTTCAACTCTCCAGGCCCCATGTAAACCAGATGCACAAGGGGGTGCATGCATCTGGAGTTTATCTGTAGTGGCTGGAGGTCCTGGAGTGTCCATTCTCTCCCTCTGTCTCTGCCTCTTTCTCTCTCACACATAAATAAATAAATAAAATATATTTTAAAAAAGAGTATTACCAATGTATTTTGCATTTATTCCTGTGACCTCATGGAGATTTGAATCATACAAGTTCCAAATTATGTCTGAAAAGCATTAATTTTTATTTATTTTTTGGTTTTTAGAGGTAGGGTCTCACTCCCTAGCCCAGGCTGACCTGGAATTCACTATGTAGTCTAAGGATGTCCTTGAACTCACAGTGATCCACCTACCTTTGCCTCCTGAGTGCTGAGATTAAAGGCATGCACCACAATGCCCAACTTTATTTAATATTTTTATTTATTTATTTGCAAGCAGAGATAGAAGAATGACAGACAGGGAGAATGGGTGTACCAGGGCCTCCAACTGCTGCAAATGGACTCCAAATGCATGTGCCACTTTGTGCATCTGGATTTATATGGGTACTGGGGAATCAAACTCAAGTTGTTAGGCTTTGTAGGCAAGCACTTTAGCTGCTGAGCCATCTCTCCAGCCCTAAAAAGCCTTACATCTTATTAATCATGCCCATTCTAAGAATCAGATAAAAGTAACTTTCCTAAAAGTATATATCTTTATTTGGAGAATTATATTCTGTTTTTAACTCCCTCTGAAAGTGAGTTAACAGTAATGCATCTTTTTTTCTTTTTTTTCAACATAGGTTGCGCAAGAATTTGAAGTCATTCATTATTGTCCATCCCTCTTGGTTCATCAGAACAATCCTAGCAGTGACAAGGCCTTTTATAAGGTACAGCTATTACAGTAAAAGTTCTTCAAGTATGTTTTAAACATATATAAATTGTCATATAAACAAGATTTGTAAGCCAAAAGAATCTAGGAAAAATTATTTTGCTTCTAGCTTTCTTAGAAAAATACTTCAGACCATGCATCAAAAAACCCTTAATTAAAGGGCCAGGTGTGATGGCACACACCTGTCACCACTGCTCTAAGGAGGCTAAGGCTGGAGGATTACAAGCTTTAGGCTAGTCTGGGTTACACAATAGACCCTAGTTTTTGTTTGTCTTTAAATAATGATAATGGCTATTGCTTTAGACCTTTACCAAACATAGCCTCTAAATTGCTTCCTGTGAGTCTGGAATATGAAGCAGAGAGATTCCCATGCAGCACAGAAAGAGGATTCAATAATGCTTCTAACAAATGTTATTTTTGCACAGGGTTTCATGCATCCCAGGCTGGCCTCAAACTTGCTATGCAGCCACCACCTCCTCGGTGCTGGGATATCAAGTGTGTGCCACCACGCCCAGTTTGTGAGGTGTTGTGAGTTGTGAAGGAAAAAACCCAGGGCTTCATGCATACTAGGTGATCTCTCTACCAGTTGAGCTACATGTGTAGCCTGCCAGACAGTAATTTTAAAGAGACATGTTATTTTGTAGAAAATAGAAAAGTAGAGTGACATGAGCATAGAAAATAGAGGGTAAGCCAGGACAGACACATGAGCTGGGCTGTGTCTTCTGAACAAACCTCATACAGGATACAAAATTAAGTAGAGCCTGGGCAACCATTGTGAGCTGGGTTTTGACCAAATGAAGGATTACATGTTTTCACTCAGTGAATATTCAACACTTACTTTGACTAGGAATTACGTAACCTTATATATGAGAGATGCAAAGAAAGATAAGATATATGTATGACATAGTAAAACTTGAAACAGCTAAATAAAGAGTGGCATATATTTTCCAGAGAGCTTTCATAATGTATAAAGTCTTATATCTGCTGCCAAGATAAGCAGATAAACTTTCCTATCTCAAAGTTATTAAATTTCTCAGGAAAATTCTGATAACATCTTGAGAAATAATTCAGTGTTAAAATATTGTGTATGTGTGTGTGTGTATTAGCATAGATTTACTATATCTTCCAGTTTCTCTGTTTTTGTTTTGGTCTTTCATATTTGCTTAAGATTCTCATTCCCTATTTCCAACAATTGAGTAGCAGGACTCCATTGCTTTTAAAAATATTATGGGGCTAGAGAGACGGCTTAGTAGTTAAGGCACTTGCCTGCAAAGCCAAAGGACCCAGGTTCAATTCTTCAGTACTCACGTAAAGCCAGATGCACAAAGTGGCACATGCATCTGGAATTTGTTTGCAGTGAAAAATATTATGAACTATGTAAGGTGTGTAAGACTACCTATCTTAATGACTGAAGAAATACTTTTCTAAGAGAGTGTGGGTCAATCTACACTAATAAGCTTATGAAGTTCAATGGTTAAAAGAAAACAACACATTGGGGCTGAGGTGATACCTTAGGGGTTATAATCACTTGCTTGTAAGCTTGCCATCCTGAGTTCATTTCCTTGGCATCCATATACACCTACACACAAAATGGCACACATCTGTGATCCTAACACATCCGCAGCAGTGGGAGACAGAGCCAGGAAAATCCAGAAGCTGGTGAGTCAGCTAGACTGGTGCACACACAGCAGCAAAACTAGGGGAGAATGTCTCAAAAATAGAAGATAGGCAAACATCCTGAGGTTGTCCTGACCTCTATGCATGCTGTGGGACATGTACCCATACACACACATATCATATACATCCATCCATACATATACACAAATAAAAAATATTAAAATAAAATAAATAAGTAAACATGATCACTGTTATATATTTGGGGTGTATGTTTGTGTGTGTGTGTGTATGTGCACATGTATGTGTGTCCCATGCACATACATGTGAAAGCTAGAGAAGAATTGCTCAGTAGCCCAGACTGGCTTGAACTCATTGAGCTCCTCTTGCCTCAGCTACTAGAGCATAGACAGGAGCCACCATGCCAAGTAGAAAACAGTTTTTTAAAAAATAACAAAATATTCTTTAAGAATTCAAAATTGACTCAGGAGGCAGAGGTAGGAGGATTTCCATGAGTTTAAGGCCACGCTGAGACTACAGAGTTAATTCCAGGTCAGCCTGGACCAGAGTGAGACCCTACCTCGAAAAACCGCAAAACCAAAAAAAAAAAAAGAATTCAAATTGTGGCTGGCGTGGTCATACACACCTTTAATCCCATCACTCAGAAGGCAGAGGTAGGAGGATTGCTGTGAGTTCAAGGCCACCCTGAGATTCCATAGTGAATTTCAGGGTCAGCCTGGGCTAGAGTGTAACCCTACCTTGAAAAACTGGAAAAAAAAGAAAAGAATTGATAAAATTTTAAAAAATGATAATAATTTACCACTTTAAAAACCTGTAGCTCAGGGCTGAGGAGACAGCTCAGCAGTTAAAAGCACTTCCCACTTAAACATAATGGACTCTTGGGCCCAAGACCACCAAGCTCAACTTGCTAGAACCCACGTGAAGAGCTAGGCATGGCCACCCACATCTACAACCCCAGCAGTTTGCGGAGGGTGAAGACCAGAGAATTTATTTATTTGTTTGTTTGTTTGTTTGTTTGTTTATTCTTATTTATTTGAGAGCGACAGAGAGAGAAAGAGGCAGACAGAGAGAGAGAGGGAGAGAATGGACACGCCAGGGCCTTCAGCCACTGCAAACAAACTCCAGACACGTGCACACCCTTGTGCATCTGGCTAACGTGGGTCCTGGGGAATCGAGCCTCGAACCGGGGTCCTTAGGCTTCACAGGCAAGTACTTAACCGCTAAGCCATCTCTCCAGCCCCAGACTAGAGAATTTTTGAGGCTCACTGACAGAAGTAGCTCTGGGTTAAGGGAGAAACTTCACCTCAAGGAAATACATGAATGAATAATAAAGGAAGGGTACCTGGCATTTTCCTCTGGCCTCTGTACCCGGATGCATGGGCATACACCACACATACTCTACCCATATGTAGAGGTGAATTTGTGGGTAATGTTTAGAAAGTATGGGCTGAGGGCTGGAGAGATAGCTTAGCAGTTAAGGAGCTTGTCTACGAAGCCTAAGGACCCAGGTTAAATTCCCCAGAACCTATGTAAATCAGATACACTTGGTAGCACATGTCTGGAGTTCATTTGCAAAGGCTAGAGGCCCTGGCATGCCTGTTGTTTCTCTCCCTAATAAATAAAAAATAAATAAAATATTAAAATAGACAGTAAGGGCCTAGAGTGTGTATGTGAAAATCCTAGAGTGGAATTTTGAAGGACCTGGGGTATTGGCTAGTTGAAACGAAGACGAAGAGCCGTCCAAGTAGAAGAAAGAGCAGTCAGAAACCCACAAAGGAGACAGACCATGGCATGCTTGGAGAAGTATACATTCTAGTGAACTGACCACCAGAGACAGAAGGGTTCCCCTGCATGGTTTCTCCACCTCTATCCCTTGTCCACTCACTCATTTAATAAAGTCCCCCAGTTTAGCTCAACTCCAAAGGAAGGGAGGTGCTTATGTAATGTACCGATGCAAATGTGTATTGACACAAGACTTGGCCCAAGGCTGCAAGTGACATTTTGAGCTGGCAGGTTGTTCACAAGTCACAGTTCATGGTAAAAATTACAAGTTAAATATTAATGATAAATGTGTAAAACAAACAAACAAACAAAAACCCTTGAAAAGTTTCTTACTAGAAGGCACAGCACAGTGGTGGAGAAGCCAGGCAGCACAGTTGTCAGGCAGTTCGCACAGTCCAGGAGACCCGGGGTGGGGGCTATGTTCATTGAAACCATGCACATGTCAGATCCTTTAGCAAATTTCCTTCCAAGTGAAATTGGATACATTTATTTATATTACATTGCTAGATATATTTTATTATTATACATTATTAGATTTATTTACTTATTTATTTATTTATTTATTAGAAAGAGAATGAGAGAAAGAAGCAGATAGAAAGAGAATGGGCACTCCAGGGCCTCTACCCACTGCAAATGAACTCCAAATGCAGGTGCCACTTTGTACATCTAGCATTACATGGGTACTAGGGAATTGAAATTGGGTCCTTAGGTTTTGCAGGCAAGCGCCTTAACCACTGAACAATCTCTCCAGCCCTGAAATGAGATATTTCTTAAATTATATGCAATTATGCAAATAATAAAATTCTTCAGATATAATTTAATCGTTTTATGTGGAATGGGATCCTTTATTAAAACAATTTCCCCAAAATCAAATTCTTTTGTTTCACAGATTCCATTCCAAGTCATCTCTATATATTTGTATACATCAAAGATGATCCTATTGAGATGCAAAATGTCATTTGAGTCCAATTTTATTGAAAATTTGAAACTTTTTTTTACAAACTAAAAAAGATGCTTTTAATTAAGACTTTAAAAAATTAAGAGGCATACAAGTTTATATAAACTTTCAAAATATAAATTAGCCATGGTAGATTCTGGAAGGATTTGTGTTGGTCTGTCATAAACAAATAAAAATGCAAAAGGCCAAATAAACCATGACCTAGTGAGTACTACAAGTGGTAGAAACACTGGCCAGAAGTGTGGGCTCTGAGGTTGGACTACATGGTTCATCCAGGTTCTGCTGTTGACTGCACATGAGCACCTCAGCCTCAAATTCCTTATCCTTAAAAAGGGAATAATACCTCACTAGACTGTAATAAGAAATACATCAGTTAACTCATGTAAACTGCTTCAAAGAGTACCTCATCAAGTCCTACATACTGTTCCTTACACAGGCAGCTCTCTGTATCCATGGGATCTGTCTCCACAGTCAACCAACCACAGATAGAAAATGTTCAACAGATTAAAAAGTACATCTCTGAATGTGTGCAGCACTTCTTCTTGTCATTATTCCCTGAACAATATAGTATAACAACTATTTACATGAATCTACCTTGTACTAGGTATTATATCTTGAAACACTTTAAGCATGTGTGTATAGTTTATATGCAGATCCTACAGCATTTTATGTAAAGTATAAGTATCATTGGATATTTGGCACCAATGGGATTCCTAGAATCAATCCCCCATGAGTAGTTAGGAGGCCTGAATGTGGAATCTAAAATCTAAAACAGTTGAATTCATAGAAGTTGAAATACATTGGTTGGGGTTGAGGATATAGCTCAGTGGTAGAACACTTGCCTAGCGTGCACAAGCCTCTAGGTTCAAACTCCAGAACCATCCGAAATATATATATATATGTCTGTGTGTGTGTGTGTGCATACTGGGTGCTTGTGTTGGGAGGGAGACAAAATTTCAGTTGGAAAAAGGGAAAAGTTCAAGAGAGCCATTGTATAATGTAGTAACTACAATTAATATTTTATATTCTAAAACATTTCTAAAAGGGTAGATTTTCAATGTTTTCACCATAAAAATGTTTAAGTATCTGAGGTGATCTATATATTAAACTCTAAGTAATTATAAGCCATTCTACAATGTATATTGAGAAAATGCCATGTATTTGGCATTTTTGTCAATATAAAACCCAAAACTATAGTAACAGAAAAACAGTGTCTGGCCCATACTAATTACTGAAATCATAATAGCTGTTCCTCTCAGTAAGTATGCTAGGGCAAGGTTAAGCATATCAAGATTTTTTCATGCTACGGGTAGATAGTGGTAGAGTGCATATGCTTAGCATGTATTAAGTCCTAGGTTTGATCCCTTTTATTAGAAAGTACAAAATAAGATAAACTGTCTCACAAAGAGACAGTGGCTTTAGGAAGGAAATGTGGCAAATAATGATATGAAGTTCTTTTCTATTTTTTTTCTTAGTTCAAAATTCAGCAGTAAAATTAAATATGTCAGCAGCTTGTCAGAGCTCAGTGGTCTGATCCCAATGGATTGCATTCATATTCCAGAAAGCATCATCAAGTAAGTCTGATCACTTTGGAATGTTGGTTAAAAAAAAAAATACACATTAGAGGCAGGATGGGGGGTGGAAGAAAATTCACTTCTAGAATAATGGGAAAGTGGCATCTTATTTTTAAAGGAAATGTTAAATATTACCCTATCAATAAAGCTGTTCCTTCAGATGCTCTTTTACATGATCTTTTTGAAATAGTTATTACACATTTGACCTCGAATTTTGCTTCCATTCTGGAGACAACATAAATTTAATATCAACTAGCACATCTGTATTCATAACCCCCCATCCCCACACTTTATGCAGGTACATTAAGATCTTATAATCATTTGGATTTTTTAAAGTTTCCTTAAGTAATTTATCTGCATAATCCCAGAAAAAAATAGATTTAAAAATAATAGCTATTTTTTTCCAAGTTCCCACCACTTTTTTCCCATGGTTCCTCTCAGGTACAAGACTAGGTAGAGACCATTGCCCTGGGTGGGTAATGAGCAGTGGTTTCCTTGCTCATTATAGGACAATGAGGCAGCCTGTGGGTAGACAACATGGGCACTGAAGGTGTCAGGATTATGTTCAGAAAAGTAGAGTAAAAGTTTTCTCTGCAAGTATTTGCAACTGGGATATTAAAACAGAGATATTAGAGACTGAACATTCCTTTCTGGCACATTGTTGCAAAGGTCCATTGTTTTCTGTATGTCATGTTTTTCCTGCCAACACATCCAGTTCACTAGTTTTTTTTTTTCTATTGTTTGTTTGTTTTGTTTTTTTTTGGTTTTGGTTTTTCGACATAGGGTCTCTAGCCCAGGCTGACCTGGAATACACGATGTAGTCTCAGGATGGCCTTGAACTCACGATAATCCTCCTACCTCTGCCTCCCGAGTGCTGGGATTAAAGGTGTGTACCACCACACCTGGCCAGTTCACTAGTTTTTATTTCATTAGAATTAAGAGGGATTTACAGTTCAAAGAATAAAGCCATTATTAGATATCTTCCTCCCTAAAATATAGAGTAAAATACACCTCCCAGTTAGAGTTTCCAAAAGAATGTCACCAAAAACAAAAACAAAAACAAAAAATAAAAACAAAAAAGGCTAGAAGGAAAGGCTCCCATGTAGTATGTCTGGGATTTTAGGGTGGGCTGGCACAGAAAAGCTGTATGTGTTGTTTATTTAACTATAATATAAACCCCATTTTAAAATGTACTAAGAAATTACTTATGGAAAGAATGAGTAGGAACCAGGAAGAAGTAAGACCAGGACTCAAATCCAGGTCAGAGGAGAATCTCTATCTCCTCACAGTATCTGTCTAAATCCAACAGTTCATGAGTACATACATTGGATTCTCCTCCATCCCTTAAATCAGGCATGAGCACAGGATAGTGAAGGACTTACATGGGTCAATGAAGTCAAGCCATGTTTATAAGATGCCAACATTTGCTTTACAGAGTTCCCACAGCAAGCATACCTCCTAGCTCTGACCTGTACTGCATAAAGTGTACCTCATTCCCCCAACCCACTCCTAACTCTTTAAATAATAATAGTAAAAATATCTGGGCATGGTGGCGCACGCCTTTAATCCTAGCACTCTAGGGAGGCAGAGGTAGGAGGATCGCCATGAGTTTGAGGCCAGCCTGAGACTACATAGTGAATTCCAGGTCAGACTGGGCTACAGCAAAACCATACCTCAAAAAACAAACAAACAAACAACAACAACAACAAAAACATGCTGGCCACCCACCTCCTGTAATGCTGTCTCCCTTTCAGAAGATGACAAGGACATTCTCTGTGCCTGGGTGGGGGGCACTGGCCACATTCTGGGTGGACATAACACATGCTTCCATGGTATGTCAGAGACAATAACATGAAGTAGGTGAGCTTTGAAGGTGAACCTTCACTTTCCAAGGTTGCTGAGACTTCAGGCAACCTACAAAAACTCTGGGGCTCTGTTTTCACATCTGTAAAATGGGGATGGTTGTGAGGATTGAATGAGAATAGTGCCGTAAAGCATGTGTGAGTCTCAGGCACAGAGCTCATAATGTGCAGTGACGTTATGATCTTGCTTGGGAGACTCACTGTAACAGGAAGGAGGAAGTTTCAGAAGGGAGGCCTATACAGGGCATTTGTTTAAACATATCAGTTCTCAAAAGCTCTAGTTCGGAAAATTTATTTCAAGAGACAGAGTTCCATTTAGAATGATTTTCTTCGGGATGAAGAGCTGTAGCACTGTGGCGGCTCCCTGTCTGTGTTTTCTTCTGTCTTCTCTAATCCATCTCCTGGATGTCTTTTCTGCCGCTTCTTTATTACAAGTTCTCGTTGCCTTGTGTTCACATTATGCAATTTTCAAATTGATACAGCCATAACTACTTCCTTTTACTGAATAACATTCAAAAGATCTGATCCCAGCCAATCCCAAGACCAGAATGCAGCTGTGTGACGCCTTTCATTAAAAAGGGCTTAAATGAAGCCAGGCGTGGTGGCACATGCCTTTAATCCCAGCATTTGGGAGGCAGAGGTAGGAGTATCACCATGAGTTCAAGGCCACCCTGAGATTACAGAGTGAATTCCAGGTCAGCTCTGAGTTAGAGTGAGACCCTACCTCAGAAAACCAAAAAAAAAGGGGGGGGGGCTTAAATGATAGAAAGTAATGCTCAATCTGGAATCAGAATTAAAATCATTGATTATAAATATCTGTTCAATGAAGTCACTGCAAACAATGAATGAGTGCTGAATTCCTCTTCCTAGGATAGATAAAGGGCTAGGATCATATAAGCTTCTCTTCGCCACTATCAATATATAACTTTGCTTTATGTATTTCTGTTTCTGTTTCAATAAACCTTATTAGTATATGTCATTGACCCACTGACATTGGACTCAGCTGGGCATGATGCACACGCCTGTAATCCTAGCACTTGGGAGCTGGAACAGGAGGATCATACGTTTAAGACCAGCCTGGGCTACATAGCAAGGCCCTTGATCTCAAAGCCAGCATCACTACAACTTGTGCGTAAAAGAATTTCTTAGTGAATATACACGTGTTCTCTATGAGGTTCATTACAGCTTCCTTGCACCTAAGCAGCCTTCAGCATCATGCTTTGGGTGCATTTTAGGTAGCAAAATCGCCAGCAAAAAAGTACAAAAATAGCCAGTTGTGGTGGTGCATGCCTTTAATCCCAGCACTCGGGAGGCAGAGCTAGGAGGAATCACTGATTAGTTTGAGGCCACCCTGAGACTACATAGTGAATTTCAGGTCAGCCTGGACTAGAGGGAGACCCTCCCTCAAAAAAAAAAAAAAAAAAAAAACCCGTATAAAAATACAGGAAACACCTTTAAGTAAGCAGAGCGGAGGGAAGGACACTTGTCTAGTATATGAACAAGGCAGCAAAGCCTCACCTTCTGTGATAATGAGCTGGTGACATGTACACTGGGCAGCTCGTATGTTTTGCTACCCTGCATATTGATTTTGGGAATTACAAATAGGTTGTAGTGAATAGACAAATTTGCAAATATGGAATCCGCAAACAGCACAGATTTATGAATTATAACTTGTTAGTTATATCTACTCCAAACGAATGTTCTCTCCAATTTGATTCTTATTTTGGGCAGGCTTTTTCTCTCATGTGTTGACTGTCATTTGAAACATTTACCTGTCATTTTTCCACCTGTTTGTTCATTTACTTCACGGCATCCGTTTTCTGTCTTGTAAGGTATGATGAAGAGAAATCTTTTAAGAGAAGTGTGAGGTAAAACTTTCCTGATTTACATTCATGCTGGACCCCCTGTGTATGTACTCCAGTGTTCTATTTGTGGGTGACCTCAACATGCTACCGGCGCAAGACCTTGTTGTATTGATCCTGTGTATGCCGTTTCCAGTCCTTGTCCTGTGTGTAAAGCTGTTGAGGTCAACCTGACTTGCAACTGAAACCTACTAAGCCAGACACACCCCTGACTTGGCCCAGGCTGCGAGCTGACTTTAATTCTACCTAACACACTGATGTTGCTGTTTTCAGCTTTATATTCAGCCAGCATGTTTCCCATGCCCTTGCCACTCTTATGTTGTTACCTTTCTGAAGGAACTTGCAAAGCAAGCATCCATAAGCACCCAACAGGAGGAAGGAGCACGCTAATTGAGGGTGTCTTCGGGCGCCAGAGGACAGGTCTAGTTTGGCTCTGCTTTGCTGGGTGACTCACGCTCTGCCTGCTTCCTTCTTGTTTCTTTTCTGCATCGCTAACTTTTGCTCACGCAGACTGGATGAGGAATTGAGGGAAGCATCTGAAACAGCTAAGTAAGACTTGGTTTTCATTTCGCAGCTGGTGCCATGTTGGCTTGCTTTTCAGGAATGAATGTAGAGAATCTGCATGCCTGGGGTTTTATTCTTGCATTCTGATAATGCTGCACTTTAAAATTCTCCTTTCTCTTGTTAAATTGTAAAAAATTATTAAATCCAATCTCTGTTATTTTTATTACAATCTATTTCCTTCATAAATCTTGGTTATCTTAAAGAAAGCATTTGTCACCATTTATTTTTTATTTTTGTTGTTTTCATGGTAGGGCCTTGCTCTAGCCCAGGCTGACCAGGAACTCACTCGGTAGTACCAGGCTGGCCTTGAGCTCACAGTGATCCTCCTTCCTCTGCCTCAAGAGCACTGGGATTAAAGGCATGTGCCACCACGCTCGACTTAATTTATTTTTAATATAAATGCAACCCAATTCTAGATATCACAACAAAGGAATACACTGTAGGCTCTAACACATAGAGTGTAATGTGCCAATCATCTTTAGATACATTGAGGCAACAGAACTTTATATGATGAGATGTGAAAATTGAAAAGTTTTTGTAGAATCAATTTCATAGCCTTTCAAATTTCAAACAACACTAACTTATTTACTTATTTAAAAAAAGGTTTTTTAACTCACAGTTTCTGAGCATTTTGAAAAAGGGGGAAAGTACTCATTGCTCACTACTTTGGATGTGTGTAATGTTGAAAAAGGCAAAGTTGTAGCAGTTAGGAAAAAATAAAATGAACAAGTGCTGATGATGTTATTTAATGAATTATTTAATAAGGCCTTAACATCAATTTAGAGAGTGTTTGAGAAGCCACATTATCTATAGCAGCTTCCTTTTCTCTTCAGGGGATTTGTTCTAAGAAATTCCATGGATGCCTAAAACTAGAGGTCCTATGGACTTCTGTGTCTGCTATGCATAGCTACATACATACTTCTGATGAGTTTAATTTATAAATCAGACAGAGGAGAAGATTGGAGGACATACTATAAGTTATTAAATATTTATGAATTGCTTATTTCTGGATTTTTTCACTTAAAATTTTCAGTCTATATTTGACTGCTGATAACTGAAACTGCAAAAATCAGTATTGTAGATAAGAAATTGCTCAATAAGCAATTTGCAAAAGACTTCTCAGATAAGATTATTGGGTTAGATACAAAATTGGCTAATGTCCAATAGGGCAATAACTGGTATTGGGTTATCTTTTCACTGGACAGAAAGTATCACTACTGCATCACTACTGGACATGAATCTACAAGCTAACCTCTTCCCTTGCAGAGCTGAGAAATAGCCTAAGAAAGTCAGCCCAGGGTGTTGCTATTAATTTTTATAACATCTCTTATTTCAGTAGCTAATGCAAAAGCAGAACGTATGGACACTGTCCAGTTACAAATTAAACCAATGCAGTCTAAATAGCAAACTTTTCCTGCTTGGTTGTAAATGCCAATTCTTCATTGAAACAATCCACTTAGACATTTTTTCCCTAAGATATATATTTTCATTGCAGGCAACCTATGGAATTATTTGCCTATACTATGAATCTTTTGTATTAAAAATTAAAGGAAAGATTTTTTTCTTGTGGGAATGCAATATTTATTGTGTAAGATTCAGTGAAATAGCACATTGGCTTCATGCTAAAAATTGTAAAAAAGGTGTAACATAAAATGCAACATGTTAGCCAGTTCTCAGTGCATAGGTCAGTGGTGTTACACAAGCATAGTTTTTTTTTCTTTTTTTCTTTATTAGTTAGTTTTGTATTCAGCAAATACAGTCAGTTTGGTACCATTATTAGGCTCATCTGTGACCTACCCCCTCCCCTTGGCCCCTCCTTGTTGAGGTATACGGGTCATGCATTGTGGAGTTAGCCCACAGTTATGGGTAAGCTAAATGTCTCTGCATATCATGACCCAACATGTGGCTCTGACATTCTTTCCGCCCCCTCTTCCGCAAAATTTCCCTGAGCCATGTTGGGTTCATTTTTGGTCTGCTTCAGTGATGAGGTGTTGGGGGCCTCTGAGACTCTGGCTCACTGATTTGGTAGGAGTTGATTTTTCTCTGTGTTGATCTCCTTCACCCTTGTGCTGGTATCCAGTTCATCAGGAAAACAGCACCCTTGCTTGTTTCGCCAATTTTTCTTAGTTGCAGCCGGGCCCTTTTGAGGTATGATGGGGTGGGAGATACCAACAGACCCAGTTATTCCATTACTGGGCATCTACCCTAAAACCTTCAAACCACAGGCTAGAGAGATTTGCTCAACCATGTTTATAGCAGCTCAATTTGTAATAGCTAAGAGCTGGAATCAACCCAGATGTCCATCACTAGAAGAATGGATAACTAAGATGTGGTATATCTACACAATGGAATTCTATACAGCAGTAAGAAAAAATGACACAATGAAATTTGAGGAAAAATGCTTGAACCTGGGACAGATCATTCTCAGTGAACTTACCCAATCACAGAAAAAATATCGCCACATAGTCTCACTCATCTACAGCACCTAACCTGAATCTAACCAAAGGAAAGATTTTTGCTTTAGAAAGATTATCATCAGTATAGTTTACTGTTAGAATATTCCTGTCTTTTTTATTTCAAGATGAGTAACATTCAGATCAACAAAACTGAAAATTATATAATTTTTATTCTAATAGAATCTTATTTTCTTTTTCAACTCTTCCCTTCTTCCTTTCCTTTTTTCTTTCTTCCTTCCTTCCTGTCTATCTGTCTTTCTTTCTTTCTTTTCTTTTCCTGAGGTAGGGTCTCACTGTAGCCCAGCTGACCGGGAACTCATTCTGTGGTTCCAGATTGGCCTCGAATTCACAGTGATCCTCATACCTCATCCTCCCGAGTGTTGGGGTTAAAGATGTGCACCACCATGCCTGGCAGTCTTCTTAATTGCTAATTCACCTGTAACAAATCAGCAGTTGTGGAAGTAAAGAAGATAGTAAGAAGTGAAGAACCACATGTTGGTATAAAGCACCCTTTTAGCATTCACTTAGCTGTACTCAAATTGGTTAGTGGCCTGACCTCCCCACTCCCCCCGGAGGAAAAGTTTTCTTTCAGATTCTGTATGTTAGAAATAACATAAAAACAAGTGGTTTTAAAAACAAATGATTAAGAAGAAGCATCAGTAATTTTCTATCCAAATCTTTCATGAAGTTATGTGATTCTTTTTCCTTATTACCATGACATCTTGCATCTTTCAGTAGATTTTCCCTCTGTGTTGATGTGGTTCTTGCTTAGCTACCACAGAAAAAAAGTTACTGTTTTTGACTTAGTTGCATAACTTTTTTTTCTCTATAATGCGTCATTTAGTTCCTTTCCTTGCCACACCCTCCATCTACATGTACAGGTGGTCCTGAGAGTCTTGCTGTCCCTAGAGAGAGCACACACAGTGCAGCTAGTGCGTTCATGCAACATCGAGAAGCAATGCTCCCAAGAAGAAGTGTGTTTCTGTTGAGCCACAACTTCCAGACTCACTAATGTATCAGAATGCTGGAGCACTTGTAAAAGCGGGGTCTTCTGGCCTCACCTAAAAGTTTCTGATTCTGCAGGTGTGGGGTGAATTAGAATC
Source organism: Dipus sagitta (assembly GCA_036346955.1). Taxonomy (NCBI): domain Eukaryota; kingdom Metazoa; phylum Chordata; class Mammalia; order Rodentia; family Dipodidae; genus Dipus; species Dipus sagitta. The sequence continues at coordinate 66,926,607 of CM070770.1, read as the reverse complement.
TTCATTTCTGGCAAGCTCTTAGTGATGCTTATGCCTCCAAGCTCAAGACCACCCTTTGCAAACCTCCATCTTAATGTAAATATCTAAATGAAAGAGATTGTTTTGGCAGCCTATGGTCTTGCTGCAGATTCAGAGGGTAAGTTGTTTGCCTGAAGAACCCACCTCCTGTTGATCCTATATCTTTGGTGATGAAATATTTTCACATTTGAGCATAAGGAGGAAACATTGACCACAAGGGGTTGGAATGCCTCAGAATACTTCCATGTTGTCTCCCAGTTACACCTCCTTAACTGTCTTTCTACCTCAGAAGCAGCCCCTAAATCCTAGGGCAGGTCCTGGAGGATGACTGTTGATTCTGAAAACATGTTCTCTGCATAATTAAGGTTAGAAGCTAGATGCCCCAGGTTCTTTCTTTTGATTGATGCACCCTGGCTTTCTACATGACTTCGTTAGAAAGCTTCTGACTAGATCTAACTAAAGACAAATATATACTTTATCTAAGAACAAAATCTCCTTGTCTGGGGTGTTGCTCCATAACTACAGTCTATTTAAAACACTCTCCTCTCCTCATGGACACACAGCCCACCACGCAAATGGCATGCAACCTCCAGCTGACCTCCATGAGGTAATGGCTCAGCCCACAGAGTTTCTTTAGAACTTTAGTTCTACACAGGGGAAAAAATTACTTTCGAAGGATAAATAATAAACATAAAACCATTCTTATTTTGCAAATGAGGAAGTCTCCATCTGCTGTCCTTAGATTGACAGTATTAAAAGGTTTGCAAATTGCCAGTTTCTTTAGAGAGACTAATTACACAAAGTTAAGACGCAGAAAGGCTGGGCTTGTGAGAATGACCTTTCTTAATTACATTCCAACTTTTCTAGGTTTTTCTAGTATTCTGTTAACACTTATATCACTGTGCTTGATCAGTAAAGATGCCAAATTTACTCCACAAAAATACCACACTAGCCAGGCGTGGTGACACATGCCTTCAATCCTAGCAATTGGGAAGTCAAGGTAGAAGGATTGCCTTGAGTTTGAGGCCACCCTGAGACTGCATAGTGAATTCCAGGACAGCCTGGGCTAAAGTGAGGCACTACCTTGGAAAACAAAACAAAATTAAATTTGAAAAACAAAACAAAACAAAAAAAAAAAAAAAAAAACACCACCAAGCAGCAGTGTAAGAGAAGGGGTTGGTTGACCAGGGAAACTTCTGACATTAAAAAAAAAAAAATACTAAACCCTCGTCACAGACCATCTTCTGTACAAGTAAGTTAGCTTGTGAAATTATTCTCAATACAAGAGAAACTCCTGCATTTAAAAGGGATCATATAATTTCTTTAAATAGTGGTTTCCCATATTAAACAGCTTCAAATGCCCCTGATTGGTGATGCTAACGTGGCAGTAAGTGTGGAGAAAATGTTGACTGCTTCCTGTTTTTATCTTGCACTCAGAACTAGCTGTCTTTACAATGATCCAGAAATGACTTCTATGGAGAAGGAGTAAGAACCATCATTAACTTCTATGTGGTTACCTTTAGTGTTATATGGCTGGACTTGGAAGTAAAATAGTGCATCCAGGACTGGGTAAACCCGACTAGATGTTCAATTTTCGTGGGATCTATTCCGGACATTGCAGACAAATTCATCAGCATAATTCTGCACATTGGTACTCATCACTCAACAATAAGGAGAAAGTCAGCTTGAGGACCCTATGTAAGAACAGTGGGACAAGAGGAATGTAACTCTGTTTTCTGAATGACATCATTCATTTTAATTAGCGAAAGCTGGAACTCCCATATGGACTTAATATTTTGGAGGAGAGGTGAAATACTTTGCTTTGCAAACTCCAGAAGGCAGTTGAATCTGCACAGGACTCTTGGAATGGTATATATAGTTGGATAAATCCTGTCCTGTAAAACTAAGAAATCTGATACTACTGTGTTCTTAACACATGTCAGACCCTGTGGAAGAACCTTGCATGTAGTATCTGATTTTAATCCTCAGAACAGGTTTATAAGGAACATTTTACAGGTGAAGAAAGACAGAGTAGGTAGAATATGTGACCAGTACAATATTTTGCAGCCATAAAAATAATGGCCCAGAACTGGGATTTGAGCCTTAGCTGTGCAAATCTGGAGCCATTGTTTTTAAACACGGAAAGGCAGTCTACTGTAATGGGGTGTTGATTTCTAGCTAACAAAGGACAAAAATGATCATCTAAGAGGGCATGGTTAATGAGTTGCCATGTCAGTTTCATGGAAGAACTGAGCAGCAACATACTCGCAGAGAAAACCTGACCATCCAGGGGGACTCCTAATTTGGCTTGAGAAGTAGAGAATTCAGTGTTGCCCTTATTCCTGGCAATCAAGAAAGACAGGCAAAGATCAAATTTAAGTGAATCTCTATTGGGACTTTTTTTGTTTCCTCTAGGTCTAAAGAAATGTTGGAAAACACAATGCAATGTCTCTTAGTAGCCATGCTGATTTTACAGGTTAAAGGGAGTTTAGGAATGAAGTACGAAGTCCAAACTGAAAACTGAAGAAAGGGCAGGATGAAGGCTGTAAGGAGACCTTTCCACCATTTCTCTAAAGGTCATTCATGTCCTAATGCAGCAACAATTGCTTCAAGGAGGGCAAACATATCTCAGTCCCCCATAATCTATTTTGCAAATATAGGACACTTCCTCCCTTTGTAAAACAGTGCCCACAGTTCAGCTTGTGAAATCACATCCTAAATCCTGGTCCCTCACTGGCCTGTCATAGTGACGTCTTCGGGCTTACCCACTCCTCTGCTGCTTGTCTGCCCATTCCTCATTGGCTGTACAGGGTTGCTGTGCTGGGATAGAGGGCGAAGCCTTGCTTCCTGTATGGGTTCATTCCAGGGCTGGGCACGAGGGTGGAATGCTGCAAACTGTTAATGAGCCTTCCCACTCTTAGAAGAGCACTTTGTTTTTGAAGTTTCCCTTTCCTTACCATCTTTCGCAAGCCCCTGCTGGACACAAGTTCAACCAAGAGGATGAGGCCCAGATGTGGAGCAAGAATTTTTTTTTTTTTTTTTTTGCCCCCTAACTCCCAGCCCTAGATATTTCGCTTTCTTTGGTGTCAGAGTGAAGGTTTTTCTTTACTTTCTCCTGGCATCTAGTCTCACATGCTCTTGGGCACAGGGAAGATTCATGTGTGGAAGCATTTTACACCTTCTGTAAATAGCATGGAATGGATAAATTGCAGTCTAGGCACTAGCTCTTCCAAGGGAAGAGGCAGGGAATGAAATACAATATGTCTGGATCCTGTAGTGGCCTCTCATTCTCCTCCTTCCCCTCTTCCTATATGAGATAAACATTTTTTCTTACCATTAAAGATTATTGGACATCTTATAAGAAACCTCATTTAATACATGCTAGAAGTGAAGTTAGCCTAGAATGACACAGGTCACTCTTGCTCAGGGCAAAGTTGCTTTTAACTTGTCTCTCCAAAGAGGAAGAATACTCTCTTTATATTCAAATCTGATTAACATTGTTTTTTTTTTTTAACCAAAATGGTCTAATTGCTTATCTTCTACACTTCTAAGTTTGGATTTTATTTATTCATTCATATTCCAAACTTAGATTGTATCTGTTTATATTTTTGTGTATTTTTTCAATTATATAGTCAAAGGTTCTATTTGGTGAGGATTAAATTACTAGCATTGTCAGTGGTTCATTCCCTCTACAAGGTAACTATTGTCTCAAAGCTAATCTAAAAGGTGGTTTCTTATGGTAATTTATCAGGAATTGTACACATCTGACTCATATGCTTTCTTTTAATTACACTCATTTCACTAAGGTAGGCTAACCCCTTTAAAATAAATCCTTTGGCTCCTAGAAAAAAATGTGGGTTTCTTTTTATTATATTTATTGTTTTATGGCTTTTCACCATCATTTATTTGCTTTACAAGTATATTAGCCAAGGTTCTCTGTGTAAACAGAACACACAAACATATTTACAATTATGAGGGAATTTATTAGGTTAAATCACATGGTCGCAGAGGCTGAAAAGTCCAACAATGCCATTGGCAGGCTAGAAAACCAGAAGATAGCTGCCCACACCAAGAAGCTGGGAGCCTCAGAGATGGATATATAGCTCCTATTCAAGGATGAATGTTTGAATGCTTTTTGGAGGGCTGTTGGTGCAAATCCATGTTTGAAGGTGAAGAGCCTAGATTCTCGGGTTCATAAGCAACAGCAGGAGAAAGCATGCCAGTTCCCAAAGGAAGAGTATGAGCGAGAGAGTAACCTCCACCCTTCCACTTTCCCTTCCCTCCGTCCCTGAAGCTACTGAGCAATCCACTCTCGTTCAAGATGGGTTGTCCCCACTCAGCGCACTGACCTGCATACCAGACGCTTTGACAAGCTCACCAGAAGTGTGCTTTACCAGTTCTCTAGTCATCCCTCCATCCAATCAAGTGGACATCTATCAGTAACCATCACAACAAGGAAAGATCACTCACTAAAAATAGGAAAACCTTTTTATTTCCAAAAGATCATAGTGTTCCTTATGTTGTCTGACTTTAGAAATGAGATGTAACAGGTATCTTTTGATCCTGGGGCCTTTTGAAAAGGTGTAAAATGCTTCCATAAGCAATTTTGTCTAAAAAAAAAAGGAATTGATATTTAAGAGAGAAACTTCTTGATAGTTGGGGGAGAATTGGGTTTTATTAGATTTGTATACTATTAAAAGAAAAACTTGCATGATTTATTTTCATTAAGTTTTTTGAAAAAAGAAGGAAACTCATGACACCCAAATCATTGCTGAATGTTGCTAATTTGGCTCTCTTTTCTCCCTTTCTTCTCCCACCCCAGTATTGACGTAAAGCTGAAGGAAAAGCCCTAGGGGCCAGGCTGGAGGAAGAGCGCACCTACTGCGTGGTGGCTCCACTGGAGCATTTCTACCTGAAGAGACAGGGCTAACATTACTTTTCTCCACTCCACACTACCTGGAGCCATCCTAAATTTCTAACGGGGGGAAATGGAAAGAGATTTGTTTACCGTTGATATGTTTTATGAAATTTTGTGTAATTCCCTATTTTGCCAATTATGTGCCTCAAAAGTTTAGTTTTGAACCTTAGCAAGAAAATAGGACCTTGCATTTCAATATTTTGTTAACTTTGGGTGCAGTGGTACTTGTTTCTTAGACTGGAGTTTACCAGAAATGTAACTTAAATCCACTGTTAAGCAGAAGTAGACTTGTGTCCATATAATTAAATTTCTCCATGATGATGACTTTAAGTTTTACACCAAGCTTGACTCACACTGGCAAAGTTACTCCGTGGCTACCTGTGAAATGCTATGGCTGGTTAGGACAGCCTTAAGCCAGACAGATGCTAGCCCATAAGCTAAGCTGACCATTTTGTTCATGTCCACATGAGTCGTCTTTTAAGTTCTAAAAGAAAAGATAGATTTCTAATTCATATGATTTCTACATTAGCTTTATGGAAATTGCTCTCTTACAAAAAATCCAGCCATGCATCGTGGTGCACACTTTTAATCCCAGCACTCAGAAGGCAGAGGTAGGAGGATCACCATGAGTTTGAGGCCACCCTGAGACTACATAGTGAATTCCAGGTGGGCCATGCTACAGCGAAACCCTACCTCAAAAACAACAACAACAACACCAACAAAAAATCTTCAGCAAGCATTGAAGATCTTCATATTGTAAATCTTAATGATGAATGTTGCATTTCTAATAACTGACTATGCTTCAGGCCACAAACTAGGCTCACTGTCTTTACCCTTTCAGTATCAAGTCTAAGGTAGTTCACTCAAAAATTATGTGGTGATGTTTAACACATGCATTACAAAAACAATCTGCTTTAGGATACTGTAATCTGACCACAAGCTAAAAAATAAGTGCATATATCTACTATTTCTTTTATTGTTTTCATAGGCTCTGCAAAATGCAATCTCAAATCTGTGGGTCTCTAACAGAGAGATGGGCAAACTGTGCCACTATCAGCTAAGGTGGTTTTGACTTGTGGTTGAGAAATTTTTATTCTTCATTATACAAGAAAATTAGACCCTTACTCCACCAAATGCATCCTGTCCCATTCTGCTCACTTTGTGTTAGATATTTTCTAGCAGGATGGACAAATCAGGCTGAAAACTCATTTGTTTTTCTCCAAAGAAACTTTTCTTGGAGATAGGATCATGCTATATAGTCCTCTAGCCTGGAACTTGCTACATAGACCAAGTTGGCTTCAAACTTGGGGGTGACCATCCTGGCTGCACTCCTGAGTGCTGGTGTTATGAGCATGTGCCACTGTTTTGTATCTTGGAAAAACAGTGGCATGTACAGGCAGTACAAGATCACATGGGCTGCTGAGAAAAACAAAGAGTACTTCACACAAAAGCATAGCCCATGTGGCAATGGCAACACTCAAATTCTTCCTAAAAGTTCCTTTTAAGCTCTGTCCTGGATGGTTGAAGTCCCTGCCTTACTCTGGGAATTAGTCTCTAGTGTCACTAGAAATAATGAAGTGGAGTCTGGCTCAGCCATTGTCTTCTGGTGTTGACTTCATCCAGAACACTATTGACACTTTGAGCCCAGAACCACCTGGAAGTATGTATCTTTGCACAGGTGCCTGAGTCTATCCCACCTCATTGCTTCATGTCTGTTTATAGTTCACCTTCTATACATGTTGCCCTTGGGCCAGATCTTTCCTCCATAGGACTCCAGAGTTATCTGTTCCCCATCTTGATCCCTTTTAGTTTGTATCCTGTTGAACTTTGTGTTCTTTTGAAACTCCACCCTCATTGCACTTGGCTAGTCTGATAGAAAAACACTAGAGCCAGCCACCTCTCACAGCCACACCTGCCTACCTTTGGGAGCCCAAATGATGGCAGCCCCAGAACATAGCATTGACATAAACATAGTTACCGGATGTTCTGATCTGTACATCTACTTAATGCTTTCACTCAGTAGTGTCCCATTTTCAAAGGTGAATTACACAACTCCGGTAGCCACAGCCACATTGAACTTATAAAGTCATGAGAATCCCAGAGTTTCGCTTCATGATGCAGAACAGTGGACAAGGGGCTGTTGTGAGAGGGCTCTTCTCACAGCCTACCAGATATGATAGCACTCTCATCATTCACATCCTCTTTGCACCCAACCTGTTTAGGGAAGATGACGCAGGTGGCGTGATGTTTGAGACTTGGTCTTCCCACATGGAAACTATGAGCATCTTTCCCATCAGTGACTTTGTTTAGGACATTCTGTGGGCTGCAAAATCATTCCACTATCTAGGTATTTGCTGTTTTGTTATCTTAAAAAGGCAAATTAATTTAATTGCACGTGCTAGAGAGCAGCTACCATGTAAATCAGTCCAAGTGAATAGTCTCCTAGGCGAATCCTGAGAACGCAATCCCTAAGCAGACCGGTAGACCGGTGTGAGCTTTCTCATCATCCAGCTCTCGCTCCTGCATTCGGAGCATTCTTGCTTTGGTTCTGACTTCTGGGAACTGCTTTGCACTTTTCCTGTAGATTGTAGTTAAGGGAACCAAGGGTCACTGGGGGCAAAAGCATTGTTTTCACTCAACGTGGCAACTGTTCTTTGTTTAACTTTGAGAGACCTAACAAGAATCTGCACACAAGATATTTGTTGAGGAGTGAGAAGATCTGAGGGCAGTAGCTGAGGGTGGAAGAAAACCCCAGAGTTCCTGCTGAAGCCCTACAATGTTGTATGGGGTTCCTCTCTCGGGCATATGCAGATGGATGAGGAAGTCACCTCCCCTGGCCTTCAGTATTGTGATGACGTTGTGAGGATTCAGTTATGGCACCATGTTGCAGATCTTGTTTAACACATTGCCTCAGTAGTCTGCTCCTTCAGAAGCCCTTAGATGTGCACAAATTAAACTTTTATATATTTAAAGACTTTTCTACCATGTATTGGATTGCTCAGAATAAAATATCTATTAGACTTCATTTTGGTAAGCAAATAAATTAAGCATCCCAAAATAGTGTGGATTAAAATATGAAAATAATGTAACAACACAGTATATCTATATGTCTTCTATATGTAATTCAGAAATAAAAATTGATTCCACACATTATGGTTATGGAGTCCTGTTTTTGCATCAGGGAGATTTAATCATGAGTTAGCTTGGCACCTGACTGGCCATACAACAGTATATATTTTGGCTTTGCTAGTCATCTGATTTATTATTCTCTTTTATTTTTACTTTTCATGTCTCAGAGCTACATTGCTCTAGTTTCAAAATGTACCACCCACTTTTTGGGTAAATAATTTCTCATTTTGGAAGTACTTCCTTCTTTTGTGTTACTTGATTTTTGTCTCTCTCTGTCCCTTGCCTTTTCATAGCATACATTTAATTTAAGCAAAAAGACATACTTAGGGGTTAGGAATCTAATAAAAGATATGCTTAGAATGGGCAAGGTTCTAGACTTGATTCTTCAGTGTCACACCACACACACAGTATTTAATATCATTTTAATCTCAGTTATTTTTTCCTCTCTTAAATTATTTTTAACTTTCCTAACCTTAAAAAAAAAACAAATCAAAGCCGGATGTGGTAGCACACACTTTTAATCCCAGCACTTGGGAGGCAGAGGTAGGAGGATCGCCATGAGTTCGAGGCCACCCTGAGACTACATAGTTAATTCCAGGTCAGCCTGGACCAGAGTGAGACCCTACCTTGAAAACCTAACAAATAAAAAAAATATCAGAGTTGGCTAATAATCAAATGTAGGAGGTGGAGATACAGCTCAGTTGGTGGAGTGCTTGCCTACTACTCACGAAGCCCTGCGTTCAATCCCCAGCACTGCACAAACCAGGCATGGCAGTACACAACTGTAACCCCAGCACTCTGGAGATAAAGACAGGAACTGCATGGTGAGTTCAAAGTCATACATGAGACCCTGAGTAAACAAACAGATGTGCATTTATAATTCCTGGAAAGTTGTTAGACTAGCTCAGTGAGAAGTTGGTTTACAAAAAGTGAGATCCTGTTAATAGAGTGCTTGTTCAACACGCATGAAGTCCCAAGTTTCATTCCTAATACCACATAAACTGGACATGGTGGCGCAGGCCTATAATCTCAGCATTCTTAGTATATAAATAAACACATAAAGTGAGATCTCCTTGTGATCTAGGAATGAGTTTTGTTGAATATTATCTTCTACTCAAGGAAGAGGAGACTCAATGGAGAAGACTGAGAAGTAATTGCAGGCAAGTGAATGCTGTTCTGTGATAAGGTGGACAGTTAGAGTCCTGCTATAACTTTACCAAAATGGTGGAAACTGGAGCCTGGGCTAGGTTTCCAGCACAAGAGGAAAGGTTAGTAGGCTGGGTAGAATGAGGTGCATGCACTGTTTACCACACAGCTGTAAGAAGTAATAAACACACATTCAGAGCAACACTAAATCACAGGGTAAAGTTGGAAAATGAAACACAAACTGAATATTTATCACATAGTGTTATTTGCATAATTTCAAAACATATACAAGTGCTAAACAAAGCTAGGCATTATGCAAAACCCATACGTATTTAAGAATTTAGCACACTCTGTAGACAGTATATAGAGTGCAAGATCAGGGATGACGTTGGGAACTTAATTAAAAATCTAAATAAAAATGAGGTTTTATGGGCTGAAGTTAAACTTGTTATAAATGAAGACAATTTAAAACATTCAACCATCAGAGCCAGGACTTTGAGTGGCAGATCGTGGAAAAGCTGTGTTAAGGCACTTGGCATTGCTGGGTTGGCTGGGTCTGTGCAGCGGCAGCCAGGAACACCCTGGCTGCTTCGTCCCAGATAGGGGCGGGGCTTTTAACTCAGCTGACACACTGGTCTTCACACAGCTCTGGGCTTCATAGAGCACCAAGTACTGCCTGAGTCTAATTTTCCCAGATAGTTTCACTCATGTTTAACCAAGGTAACATTCTTTACCAGACAAAATTATTTATTTTGTGTGTGTGTGTGTGCGTGCGTGTGTGTGTGTGCGTGTGTGTGCTGGCATGGCATCCATGCACTCACCTGCCAGCCCTGCTTGCTTGCTTACAGTGGCAGGAGGATGGTGTCAGGTGTCTGTCTCTATCACCTACCTGCCTGTTTTCCTCAGGATGGATTCTCTTGCTGATTCCAGAGCTTGCCAGGAGCCCCAGCTATTTATGTGAGATTCAAACTCGAGCAGTCTTAGGCCCTTCAGGCCTCTGAGATGAATTGCTCAGTGTTCCCTCCTATCTATTATCTATCACCATTAAATGATCAATTTTCCTTGTCCATGCAATTGTATCCTATAAAGTCAGCAGCTTGAATTAGTGTACACAAATCCATTGCTGCTATAGGAAAGACAAGTTTAGGATCCTGTGAGCCTCTGGCCACAGCATTTCCATCAGCCAATCAAGCTCGTTTCATATGCATTTTTGTTTAAGAACACCTAATTTAATATGTATTGTTATCTTGTTAGCATACTGAATTCATAGCCAATAGCATGACTATATCCCATGCCTGAACAAAAGCACATGTGTTTTGTCCACACGATGTGTGACAGGGGTGGGGTGTATTCTGATAGAGCATGTTCCTAGCATACTCAGCACCCTTAGCCAGGCATGGTGGCACACACCTTTAATCCCAGCACTCAGGAGGCAGAGGTAGGAGGATCGCCGTGAGTTCCAGGCCACCTTGAGACTACATAGTAAATTCCAGGTCTGCCTGAGCTACAGTGAGACCCTACCTTGAAAAACAAAAATGAAAACAAACAAACAAACAAACAAAAACCCTGGGTCCAATGTACAGCACCAAAGCAGAACCACAGGCAAAAATTTTAAAAATATATTATAAAGACATGTCATAGCCCTCTTATATTTAATAGGTATCACTTTATCATTACACTGGTGGGTCATTTTAAACAGTAAAATCATCAAAAAGCACAAAAAGGAGAAAAAACACATCAAGCTAGATTGGAAGGGGCCTCATGTATACACATGAAAGCAGAAACAAGAAGGCATAGCTCAGCCAGGCGTGGTGGTGCATGCCTTTAATCCCAGCACTCTGGAAGCAGAGGTAGGAGGATCGCCATGAGTTCGAGGCCACCCTAAGACTACATAGTGAATTCCAGGTCAGCCTGAACCAGAGTGAGACCACACCTTGGAAAACCAAAAAAAACAAAAAACAAAAAAGAAGGCATAGCTCCCTGTTTAACCTCAGATGGGGCATGTAACGTGCCATTGAGTATTGATTTAAGGGATATAAATAAATACTAGTAAATGAACTTGTCAGAATGGAGTCCCTGAATATTGAAAACATACTCTGTTCTATAACCTAGTAATTCATACTTCTATTCAGTCCCTGTGGGTGAGGAAGCTGTGTACACTAGCAGAATCTCTCACAGGTACAATCAGGGTGTTGTCCCAGGGTCTGTAACAAGTTTCCATCAAGGTTTCACTGGGGCAGAATCCACTCCAAAGCTCACTTTCCTGGATTTTGGTAGGATTCATTTTATTGATGGATGTTGGACTACAGGCCTAATTCCTTGCTGCTTGTATGAAACTGCTATACAATGTAGCCACTTGTATGAGAGAGAGAGAGGGAGAGAGATGGACAGAATAAACTAGTAAGATGGCAGGCACATTTTTTTATAATGTCATCACAGACATGACAACCCATAGCTTTTGTTTTATTGTTATTAGCAAGTCACTCAGACCACTCAGTGGGAGACAATTATACCAGCAGCAAATATCAGGAGGTGGATGTTGAAGGCCACCCTAAAAGTCTGCCTATCTTGTGCCGAATTTCTCTTTAAGCTTCTCTTTGCTCACATTGGTAACGAAGGTGCTTCTCCATGTTTCTCTTTCCCTTGCTTTTCCTTCTGTCTCCCCAAGACTTAACTGACTATTCTCATCCTGGCTTTCAGTCTCAGTATTAAACCATCCCTTCCCTTCTAAGTGTCTATGTCCTTTCTAATCTCCAAGGGACAAAAAAAAACCAAAAAAAACAAAAAAAACTAAAACTAAAACTCTCTTACACCTGAGCTGATGAGACTGTTTCCCTACCATGCACTTTGGGGTTGAACCTCTGATTCTGCTTCCTAGCTGTATTATTTTGAACAATTGCTTAACTTTGAACCTGAGTTTCCCCATTTTTAAAAATTGGGTCAAATATTCACCTGCCACATTTATGTAATGATTAAATGGCTGCTAAATGTCCTTCATAGGGTTTAATACAGAAAAGCATTTTTAAAAAGTTCTCTTCCCTTCACCCTCCTGCCCAGCCAGCCTTTCTCTGTTCATCTGCCAACATGTCGGAGTCCATTCCTGGCTCCACCTTTGATTTCTGTCCACTATATCAGCATCTCATTTCCTCCTTGCGCCTCTTCCAAATAGACAAATTGCTTTAACTCTGGCATCCATATTACTCCAGCCCCTACCATACTTCTTCCTAGCACCTTCTAAACTAAGTCTCTTACCAGTGTTGACACATCTTAGTTTAAATTTCCATTTAATGACAATCCCAAACATGCAACAACAGAGCTGCAATTGTAACTTAGGAACATGGGACATATCAGAGACCCTAGGTCCAATTCCCAGTAGCAAAGGAAGAAGAGAAGGAGAAAAAGGGGAAAGGGGGGGGAGGAGAAGGAAGACATTTATGAATGGATTGTTTACAGAATGCCTCACCACCTGAAAATATTTAGTGTATATTTCCTGCAAAGGCATTCTTTCCATCTATCAAAACCAGGAGATTAACAATGGAACGTTACAACCATCTAGTCCTCAATAAATGTTCTTTGTAGCAAAAAATATCTGGCCCAATCACATTTCAATTTAGTTGTCACATCTGTTTGGCTTCCTTCGGCCTGGCATAACTCTTCAGTCTTTCTATGACTTCCACACCCTTCCTTGACATTTATGAATGTTACTCATAGTTATTCCATCCAGTGTCCCCTGACTTGGATTTGGCTGTTAGATTCAAGTTATTCATCTTTAGAAGTAGTTCTTCAGAACTGATTTATGATTTTTCTCACTGTACCCTGTTGATGCTTACTTTGAACAAGTGATTAAGGTAAATTTGACAAGGCTTTCCCCACTGGGAAAAGTACCTAAATTTTGAAATTAATATTTTATTAAGAAAGTGATCTGTGTATATATAGATAACCTGTTGCCCATCAATTTTAATTTCTTAATTTATTTATATTAGCATGAACTTGTAGAATCCTACTTTATCAATAAGCTGTTAGTGGAATTATATATTTTTTTCTTCAAATTGTCCTAATCTATCAACTTCAGCCTGGCTTCTGTGAGCTTTGATAAAACCTCACTTATCTTTGAGCAGTCCTTTACTCTGTCACATGATAGTCCAGGTGCAACTATAATTTTCCCCAACCTCAGACTGGGACTCACCCATTTCTTTCTAGAGCCCTTTTGGAATGTTCTCATTGCTAACCAAGAAGTCACTGCTCCTAGAACTGTTGATAAGCAGAGCTAGAGAATATTTACAAACACACGTGTACACACTCCAATCTGTATTTCTGCATCAATATTCTCAAATTCATTAGTCCACATTGACATTTCCCATCCTGCCTTTGGTACCTAAAGAAGGATGCACGCCAGTCATGTAGCCTGAAAACAAAACTGATACAAATGCCCCAGGCAATAAAGTAAGCACTGGAGTTGTGGTAATTTTCCACAAAGGATGCTTTTCAACAACCATGTCTTTATTATAATATATCTATATCTATATCTATATCTATATATATATATATATATAATCTCATGCTATATATGTCTCATTGAATAGTCCTTCCTTTTCTGTCATTTAGTGTCTAAATCCACCAGGCTCCAGACAAACTGAAGCTGTAAATGCCATCTACTCACACCATCTACTACCTCCACAGCCAAGAAACAAACACCTTATGAAAGTTAACTCTGTGGCCAACATAATAGAAGATAGATATTGATAGTATTCTCTCTGCCAAAGTTCTGAACCAAAAAAGAAAAGTTCTGAACCATATATATTAGAACTCTTGGTTTACTTTACTAGCATGAATCATCTTGAATTCCCATAGAATTTGAGATCCACACATGAGAAATGGCTATTGTGGCCATAGTGCAGTAACCCTGTAGGAAGCAGGAGAAGACAGATGTACAGCAGAGAGCCCATGGCAGAGTGAAGGCGGCCTCAGAGAAGACCAGGTTCAGTGCCACAATGGGTGAGTGTCAGGAGAGGTAACATCAAGTTAGGAGGCTATGGAAAAACGTCCTACAAGGGGACACATAATAATCAAATCCTTTCAGGAAGCAACTGATAAAACCCGACTCAAAGTTAATTTAAGTTAAATAAAAATTCAACTTATTTTAATAAAAGACCACGATCAACACTAGGTTTAACTTCTACAGATAATTTCATTTTGAGGTAGTATCTCTCTCTGGAGTGTTACTACAACACTCTGGAGCTTGGGTTTCAGAGCTCATCTATTCAGCAGTAGGAGGTCAGTTTCTTCCTAGCAGTGCCGCTCAGGAAAACTGGGCTTCCTTTCATTGAACCTGGCAGAAGTTCTGAGACACTCATTAATACTTTTGAGTAGTAAGCCTCAACAGAAAAATGATCTCCAAAGGTTTCCAATATAAAAGACATTTCCCTACTTTATTTTTGAAATTATTTTATCTTCATAAAAATAATTTTCAAGCTGGGTGTGGTGGCACAAGCCTTTAATCCCAGCACTCGTGAGGCAGAGGTAAGAGGATCGCCTTGAGTTCGAGGCCACCTGGAGACTACATAGTGAATTCCAGATCAGCCTGAGCCAGCGTGAGACCCTACCTCGAAAAACCAAAAAACATAAATAAAATAAAAAAATAATAATAATTTCAAAAACTCATACTGGTCGCCCAAAGTTTTCTTTTAAAATACCTTTGTGTGTTTTGCATGTGTGTATATGCATGTTGATATGTAATATGGGCACACATGTCTGGGGCATGCGTGCATATATGTATGTGTGCACATGGAGGCCCAAGTGTCTTGCTCAATTGCTTTCCACCATATTTTCTGAGACAGGGTCTCTCCATGAACCTAGAGCTTACCAATTGGACCAGACCAGCTAATCATCAAGTCTTCTAAATCCTCCTGTTTCCTCTTCCTAAGCACGGGGATTGCCCTTACACCCAAAGTTTACATGGGTGCTGGCAATCTGAACTCAAATTCTCATGCTTACATGCAAGCACTTTCCCAGACATCTCCCTAACCCTCCCCAGCATTTTCTTATTTACAAATAAATGCATTTTGTATATTATTTTTTTGCTATCATTGGAAGTGATTTATGATGTATATTTCCAACTTAGACATGTAGAAAAATAGAAAGAATAACATGTCATCAGCACAGTAACATGTGATTGGACCTTGACAGTGCTGAGATGCCCTCAAAATCAGAGATGGAAAAGTAGATAACTGGGGCACAAGCAGGCCCAGGAACCCCAATAGCTCAGTCTCTCTGATCTCTCATTGTCACCTATTCACTCACATAAAATAAAAGACACATAAAGGACACATGCTCATTAAAAATCAAAACAGGAGCCAGGCATTGTGGTGCATGCCTTTAATTCCAGCACTCAGGAGGCATAGGTAAGAGGATTGCCTTGAGCTCAAGGCCACTCTGAGACTACTTAGTGAATTCCAGGTCAGCCTGGGCTAGAACAAGACCTTACCTCTTGAAACAAAAAAAAAAAAAAAAAATTCAAAACAGGAAGAAAAAAGTGAAGGTAAAAGCCATCCAGACCCACAACATAATCATAACACCATGTTCAAACAGTTTAGGGAAATTTTCTGGGTATATGTCTACAAAACCATTTATACTTATAGAAAGATATAATGCAGCTGGGCGTGGTGGTGCATGCCTTTAGTCCCAGCACTCGGGAGGCAGAGGTAGGAGGATCGCTGTGAATTCAAGGACAACTTGAGACTACATAGTGAATTCCAGGTCAGCCTGGGCTAGAGTGAGACACTACCTTGAAAAACCAAAAAAAAAAAAAAAAAAAAAACATATATATATATATATATATATATCATGTATAGCTTGTGTTCTGAATGTCTTAACATATTTAAAAACCTTTTTAGATAACTTTCTAGAAACACCCCAAAATGATGCTGAGCCATAGCAATACATAGATATTGTCTAGGGCTGGAGGAGGAGTCACAACTGTACGCCCTTTAGTGAGCACTCAGTGGGAGGGCACTCATGCCTGGATGGCACACTGTTCACTTGGCAGCCTTGAGCTCCCTCAGGCAGGCACTTTAAAGGGACTGAGGTCATTCTGGGAAGTAGCTTGAGGTGCTGGAAACTAGATTAGTGTTTGTCTCATTTGGGCTGCAAAGCCTATAATTTGCAGCATAAGGAGGAGGCCCAGTCATGGAGAGGGTCAGAAGAGCCTGGCTACAGTTTGATCATAGAGAGGATGTTTACCTGAACTCACCAACATTTGATCATTCTGAAAGGATAGCAACACCCACACAATGTTTTTTATTTTGTGTTTTCTCAAAAGTAGTAAAACTGAGCCATATATATATGTGTGTGTGTGTGTATATACATACATACATACACATATATATATATATACATACATACATATATATATATATATATATATATATATATATATAATTGTTTTGTTTTGTTTTCTCAAGGTGGTATCTCACTCTAGTCCAGGCTAACCTGGAATTCACTATGTAGTTTAAGGCTCACTTCAAATTCACAGCAATCCTCCTATCTCTGCTTTCTGAGTGCTGGGATTAAAGGCATGTGTCACCACGCCCGGCTATATATTTATTTTGAGTGCCTTATGTTCTTTATTCATTTTTCAGTTGAAATAATCATTATTTGGGGGGGATGTTAGAAGACGTTCAGTGGTTAAGGCTCTTGCCTGGAAAGCCTGGCAACCTAGGTTAGATCCCACAGTGCCCACATAAAGCGAGATGCAGAGGGTAGCACATGTATCTATCTGGAGTTCATTTTCAGTTGCTGGAGGCCCTGGTGTGTCCATATTCATTATCTGTGTCTTTGCCCTTGAAAATAAATAAATATTTTTTAAAAAAGAAATAGTGATTTTTTGGTTTTATTTACTGATTTGTTTGATGTTTTCAGTTTGACAATTTGAATTGTTAATACACTTGCTACTTAGTAAGTTATCCCAGGCCACAAGTTCCCATTGACTACCAAGTACCCTTCCTGCACCCTTAGCACCAACCCAACAACTGTTCTCAGCAATGAACCTGTCATTTCATTTCTCTGCTTCATTTTTGTGTCAAGGTGCTCTGAGAATCAGAGGCCACAAGGGGAATCCTAGCTCCTAAATACATGTGCACAACCCTGGACGGTGGAGCACACTCATAGCTCAGCAAGTTGTGTTTCTTTGAGCTATGGCCAAGCACAACAGTTCTGACCCAGGCAGTTCTTCTCCCTGCCTCATCCCCTCCCCCAAGGATGATGGAGGGTAAGGATCCTGCTATGGTAGGAAGCATGGCCACAGTGAAGAGCTGTGTACCTCACTTTTTCTTCTAGTTGATACTGGTATGCACAAAAAGCTCTAGATTCTGGTTTATGGAATTATTACTTTAGTGTGTTTGTAGCCACAATGAGAAAAAATAAAAGGTACAGTTGAACAACTGATTTGTTCCCCTTTTGCTGTACGTAAAAGAAAACAGGAGTACTTTGGAACTCCTTTGGGAAGGGGGCGGACACCAAAGGCCAGCCACCAAATCCCAGCACTCTCTGAAGTCACATGGAATGTTCTCTTCCCAAGATCCACCCAAGAAACACAGAAGTAACCAATTAACATTGAAGACAAAGATAGAGTTATTCTCCATTATTTCCAATAAGTGGAGGTAGCTTATCCATGAAAGAAACAATGCAGAAAAGACTTTCTTCAACTACCAATTCAGAGCCAACCCACTGGCCTCAGGTTTGGAGAAGGAACCATCAGCAAAGAAAAGAAAATGGCCAAGAAATTAAGCACTTGTGAGATACGCTGTCTTTATAATTCACAAACAGCTCCCATCTTCCCTCTGGCCTCTGTTCACTACTGTATAAAATGACCAAAGGGATCAAGTTACTGTCATTGCAATAGTGGATCAAGAAACATCTTTGACCACTAGATGATTTTGAAATGGAAATCACTTAGGATATTGTGGTAGTTTGAATAGATGGCCCCCAATATATTCAGTGTTTTATTAGTTTGTAGTTTGTATCTGCAGCCACCTGGCTGGAGGCAGTATCACTGGGCGGATCTTAAGGTGTGGTGGTGGGTTTGAGATTTCAATCTAAAGATATAAAAAGTGTGCCTAGCAGGAGTTCCTGAAGTGTGCTGTGATGTGTGGCTTTTGAACTTTAGGCTGTGCTTTTCTGTCTGTGTTTGGTCCTGTGAAAACAGGCCAGCTTCTTCTGCCATTATGAAACTTTCCCTGGATTTGTAAGCTTCAATAAATCTCTTCCTCCATAACTGTGCCTGGTCTGGAAGTTCATCTCAGTGAACCTGAAGCTGTCTGCTATAGATACCAAGAAGTGGAAACAGGGCTGAAGAGATGGCTTAGTGGTTAAGTGCTTGCCTGTGAAGCCTAAGGACCCCAGTTTGAGGCTCGATTCCCCAGGACCCATGTTAGCCAGATGCACAAGGTGGTGCATGCATCTGGAGTTCGTCTGCAGTGGCTGGAGGCCCTGGTGCACCCATTCTCTCTCTTTCTTTCTCTGCCTCTTTCTCCCTCTGTCTGTCATTCTCAAAAAAAAAAAAAAAATTAAAATGAACAACAAAAAAAAATTTAAAAAAAGAAATGGAACCAAACAGAAACTCTTGCTATGTTTTGAATTATAATCCCCCCAATTTGCATAGACATTGAAAACTAGATATAATGCATTTGATATAAAAAAAAATCTGATAAATATCAATACTCTTAACCAGCATTGGACTCTGCAAGCTATACAACTGGCCAGCCAAGAAAAATGTGCCCACTAGTGGAATGGTGACATGATTGTTATGAGGGTAATCAACTCCTCTCTGATTGGTTTAGAGGCTTGCTCCATGGGATGGAATTCAGGCCTAATATTGAAAATCCAGTCACAAGCCTATGGCAGGATGGTCATAAGCCCCAGGGGAGAAGCTACTACTATTTGGCTAAGTGGACATGTTATGCCTACCAAATTACCTTCTAAATCTTCATATTTATGCCACTATATCAGTGGTGTTCTTACTATTGATTAGAAAAGCTTCTCTATTAAGATAGCCATGACTACTATGGAGACACAAAATTCCCTTAAGAGCAGAGAAGAAATGACAGTTGAATATCAGCATTGATGAGACATCTCTGTCTACTATACTTTTCCAAGGCTTAGGGATTATTGCAGAAGACATGATGATAAGAATTTAACAGGCAAAGGATGGAGAGAAGTGCTTTAGAACATTGTCTTCAAGACACAAAGGGGCAGGTACATACATGACCTCACAATAAATGTCATCCCTGCACAAGACCTACATAATATTGCACTACAATCAACATGTTGTCATGGATGAGGAGGAGGGCAAAAAAAAAAAAAAAAAAGAAAAAAAGAAAAAAAAAGAAAAAAAAGAAAGCACTGATGACATCAAAATAGAAGAGAAACTAGTTGGAAAGAATGGGTTTAGTGAAAGGGCTAATAGGGGTTTGATCAGAGTACACTTTGTATATGTATGGAGGCTGCCAAATTTAAAATAATAAATTTTTAAAAATTAAGACCAAGATGTATATAAGGAAATTCCATTTATATCATGCATTCCTTGTTATTTTCATATGGCTCCAAATACAAGTGGCTTAAGGAAATCCCATTGATGTAGCATGTTCTTAGTCTACAAGTCAATCAGAAAGAACTCAGGAGGAATGGCTTGTCTCCATCTCACACAGCATTTCAGGGCAGCTGGCTAGGGATTGGATGAAGAAGGCACTTTCACGAAGCCTGATTAACCTGGAAGATAAGTTGTTTAAAATATTTCAAAAATTTGGGCTGGAGAGATGGCTTAGCAGTTAAGGCACTTGCCTGCGAAGCCTAAGGACCCATGTTCAACTCTCCAGATCCCATGTAAGCCACATGCACAAACTTGAGGAAAGTGCAAGGTCACACATGCCCACTAGGTGGCACAAACATCTGGAGTTTGATTACAGTGGTGAGGCCCTGGCACACCAATTGTTCTCTCTCTTTTTCTCCCTCTATCTCTAAAATTAAAAAAAAAAATAGTTTGTACAATTTAAACTATGAGATTTCTGAATTCAATACTATCAGGTGGCTTGTAAAAGAAAAGGAGAATTTGAAAAATATTTATTTAATAAAGGAACGTTGTCTCTAAAAAAAGAAAGAAAGAAAGAAAAGGAGAGTCATAAGTAAAAGGAATAAACAACTTCCTTACTTTCTAAAATACGATTTTTAAGAAGTTAAAAACATGACTGTCATACACAAATAAATTGAGCACATATCAGATTTATTTACCTCATTTTTTAATTACATTAAGAAATATGTTACTGATTAGAAGAACAGAATAGTGAGAGATAGCTAAGTATATAGGCTTATAGATCAAGAATGTTTGCATGAATTGTTTGTGAACAAAGGCCGAATCAAGTACTAATCAATACAACAATAAAATGTAAGGCTTGGAATTATCATTCTACTAGTGAAAACCAATTGTATCTGTAATGAACCATATTTATATCTAGGGCAATTACCTCCATTCTTCAATGTAAGTCATGTATGGATGGAGTTTTTTCCATGATAACCCTTACTGTTCAAATGGGGTGCCTCCTAGGCCAGGGCAAAGAGGCAATCCCATTTATCAGTGATAGACTCAGAGAAGGATGGTGGCTCAACTGGAGCTCCAAAGACACAATGAGCTTATTTAGGGCCTTTATTATAGCTACCATGTTCACAAGGGCAATTGAATCTGGAAGGCTCTAGTATGAAGTTGCTGACAAATACTCAAGTAGAACCAACAGTTAAAAATAAAGAGGCAAGCCGAGCATGGTGGCGCACACCTTTAATTCCCAGCCCTTGGGAGGCAGAGGTAGAGGAGGATCACTGTGATTTTGAGGCCACCCTGAGACTATATAGTGAATTCCAGGTCAGCCTGAGCTAGACTGGAAAAATAAAAACTAACTAAATAAATAAATAAAGGCAGACACAGAAGAGAAGTAAAAAGTTGAGTCTTGTAATCAGCTGTGAAGCCTGACTTTTCCACTGCACTAGTCAGTATGTTTCCTTCTGCTTTTGTGTTTCTTTCTTTTCATCCATTAAAAAACAATTGCATTTATTTATTCATTTGAGAGAGAGAAAGAGAGAATGGGCATGCCAGGGTCTCTAGCCACTGCAAATGAACTCCAGACACATGCACCACCTTGTGCTTCTGGCTTACGTGGGTAGTGGGTAATCGAACATGAGGCTTTAGTCTTCGCAGACAAGCACCTTAACCACTGAGCTATCTCTGCAGCCCCTCTTCCATTTTTTGTAGGCTCTTTTAACAGCCCAGGCTAGCTTTGAATTTGTGATCCTCCTGCCTCGGTTTCCCAAGTACTGAAATCATGCATCTGTGCTCTCATGCCTGGAAAAAATAAATTTCTATTGTTTATAAATTTCCCACTGCAATAATGTCATTATAGCAACACAATGGACTAAGATATTGCCATTTACTAGGATTACAACACTAAATACTGGCATTACTAGGGACTCTTCTACTCTTTAGTACTATAATCTGTCTAACACTGCCTAGGAAATTTTGGTCTTTGGTAAGTTGTAGTTACTACTGTGATATTCATTGCTCAAGATCACATGGTCCAAGTAAAGGCAGGTGGCTTCACAATGCCATGCTATGTACAAGAACTGGCATCTTTTACATAGCTCCAGACATAATGGTGTTAGGCACATAGTGTCACCAAACACACACATGTGCACACTCCATCAGAGGTTTTGCTGCTTTAGAGAATGCTTCTGTATTAGAAATTGATGCTTCGGCTTTTCTGAAGTCCCTGGATCTACTACTAACCTTGGACAACTCTTAATTAGAGAGCCTCATCTCCAGAGTCGTCCACTTTTCTCTAAGATCATCCAGCTAAATCCACCTCCCCAAACAGGAGCCTGAATAGTGTTTCATAAAAGATCCCTGTGATTCTGTATTGGAACAGGAAATATACACAAAAAATTATTATCTGATGCCCACAAAAAATTACAGGTTATTTATTGCCAAAGCTTTTGGTTTCCCACCAGGAATAGATGATAAGACCCTATTGCTGAATACTCCACATGCTTGGGCTGCAAGGTCACTGCAAAATCCTGCTGGAACTGAGCTGAAAACCTCCTCTGTGTAGACCAGCTGACAGAAAGCTGGTAAAAATTATGCTGCATGCAACCCTATGGGAAAGAGAAATCATCAGTGGAGATACTCAACAGTGGACACTGGAAGCCTAAAATTTGGCCAGCCAGGCCAAATGAGCCAACAGGTGCAATACTGACATGTCTGTTATGGGGGAAAGCAACCACTCTCTAATTGGACGAGAGGCCTGCTCCACAAGAGGGAATACATCCCTGATACTGAACACCTAATCAAAAGCCTATGATGGAGGAGATCATAAGCCCTAGGGGTGTAATGGCTGCTGGTGTCTGGCTAAATGTATATATTATGTTCACCAAACTGCCATGTAAGCACTTTTCTTAACATTCATACCCATATATTAATGATACTGTCATTTTTGGTTAGAAAGGCTTATCTTTTCAGATGATGGTGACCTCTGGGATGACTCAGAGGTACCATAGTGCTGAGAAGAAGTGACCGAGGAGTGTTCACCACTGAAACATCTCTATCACACCTTCCAAGGCTCAGGGTCCATTGAAGAAGAGGTGGCAGGAAGAGTGTAAGAGCCAAAGGAAGGGTAGGAAAACTTACACTGCAATGTTCCAGACACAAAATGGCCCAAATATCCATGACTTCATAATGCCTGGTACTAGTAGCTACACAAGACCCTCATAATAGGGGGAAAATATGATGATATCAAGATGAAATAAAGACCAATTGAGAGGGGGAGTGCATATGATGGAAAGTGGATTTGTGAAGAGGAAAGTGGGGGAAGGGAGGGAATTGTCAGATTTTATTGTCTATAATTATGAAAGTTGTTAATAAAATAGTTAAAAATCATTACCCACCTGTGATAAGCAATCTTGATGCTGATCCTTGAACAATGATCCCTGCTTCCTGGTATTCACGTCCACATGCAATTTCTTCCTGGGTGTAGTCTGGACCTAGTGACTCACTTCCAACAAACAGAACACAGCAAAAGAGACAAAATGTCACTTCCAAAATTAGCTTATTAAACAACAGTAACTTTGTTGTTCTCTCTCTTTCTCTCTTTCTCCCTTTCTCTTCCTTCCTCTCTGAGAGATGCCAGCTGCCATATTGAGAGCTTCCCCACAGAGAACCCCACATAACAAGGAACTGCTATCCAGGACAACAGCCAGAGAAGATCCATGGCTTGCCAAAACCACATGAGTGAATTTGGAAACAGATGGAGACTCCCCAAGCTATGCTTTGAGGTGTCTGGAACCCTAGCCAAACCTTGCATCAAGCCTCAAAAAAGACCAAGCCAGCTAGGCAGCTGATGCTTGACTCATATACTGAAATAAAAAGCATTTCTCATCTTAATCCCTTAAGATTTGGGATAATTTGTTGTGAAGCAACAGATAACCAATGTACCACCTGTAAGATCACCAGCATGGTATTTCCTTGAAAAAAGTAAAATTTGAATCTCTTCTAGCCAGGCATAGGAGACAATAGTAAATAGCTTGGTAAATAACCCTGTGATAAACAAATTACCTGAAGTAAGTAATGCAGGTAGAATTGGAATCACTACACAGGGACATTGCCTCCTTCTGTCCGTCACCCACACTCTGCCCACATTGAAGAGCTGCCATGTCCTCTAAGCTGTGTGGTAATCAACACTGCCCCTAGCACAGGGAAGGAATGGGGTCTGGTGCTCAGAACAGAGGTGAGAAGGCAGCTGCAGGGACAGCAGTTTCTAAATAGTTCCTTGGCTTCTCTCGATCCAGTCTAGCTCTGCATGTTGGGCCACACCTGTAATCCAGCACTTGTGAGACTAATTTGGGGAAATTAAAAGTTCAAGGGCAGCCTGGGCTACATAGCAAGTTGGAGACAGAGCCTATTAGGAAATGGAAAGAAGGAATGAAGAAAGGGAGGGAAGAAGGAAGGAAGGAAGGTGAGTCAGTCCTATTCTATGACATCGAGAAAATAACAAGCTAATTTCAGCTTGGACTTCCAGGGCTAAAGGAACTTCTAGTTGAAAGTCCCCTAAAACTATGGTCATTTTCTTACTGTGGGATACTGCCCTAAATTTAAAGATCCTAGTGCAGTGCAACAAAGGCTGCTTGCAGGAATGGAGCCTATGCACTGGACCAGAAAAAAAAACTAGTAGCAGGAGAAGCTGCACTCTTGGGAAAGTGTGGGCCAATCTATACGCATAATGTGTCACCTCAGCCCTGTAGAGTATCTGACATTAAGAGGGGGGTGAAAGACTTGGTATTTCAGAAGCCCAAGGAGTCTCATTGGTATTGGGTTCAATGTTTTCTAAATAAAAACATGCTGTCTTTCCATTATAATTTGAATATGAAATGTCCCCCACAGGTGCTGTATTATATCCCCAGCCTATGGCACTATGTTGAGTGGTTCTAGAAACTGTAGGAAAAAGGAGATGTGGGTCTTTCTGGTTACCTTGTCCTTGGTTCTTTCCTTTCCACTGTTTGTCCACCAGGAAGTGAAGAACAGCCTCTGTCACATGTTTCTGCTACCATGATGCTCTGCCCAAAACACAGAGCCCAGTGACCAGGGGCTGAACCCTACAAAACCATGAACCAGAAGAAATCCTTCAGGTTGTTTTGGTCAGGCATCCTGTCACACATAGTAACACAGTCTGACCTTCCACCTTTACTCAATCAATGTGTTTTCCTGCTCTTGTAAGCCTTTTTATTTTCCCCATATGGACAAGAATTGCAAAGGCAGTGCTGGAACATGGAAAACTGGGCCATCTCTCTTGAACCCTTCTCCCTCTCCATTAGGGACAGTTCTATACTAGATCCAGTGACTATAGCAATTCAGTCTGTCACCACAGAGATGAGCAAAGGTGTGTGTTCAGCAGCTGAAGCCCTAAGGGATTCAAGACCTGTCTCTGGGTGTTTGGGCCTCCGTCTCACCCTTCGTATATGAAAAAGATCATTGTATGGTATTTATATTACCATACTTCTCTGGTCCTAGCTTCTCTACCAAATGTGTGAGTGCCTGTTTCAGAAATTCAATTTACAAAGCTTGAGTTAAATGGGCTTCTAGCGTCTGTTCAGGAACAGGATTTTGGGATTTATCTCTTCTGTCCCCAAAAATAAAGAAAAAAAATTCTGAAGGAAATAAAAACCAGTGACTCTTCTATCATAGAACTGAGGCCATTCAGCAAACAGCAGTCCCTAAAACTGGAGAGGCTGGTCAGCAGTGCAGAGTCATGGTTTAGCAGAACAGCAACTCAGGAGGCAGATCTCCTGAAGACACATACCCGGGTAGGAAAACCTTCACTACTAACCAACGGCTGTGGGCTCAGTGTACACAAGTGTGAGAGCTCAAAATTCCAGGCAGAGACAAAGATACACTTCTGGCTCTTCTAGCAGCAGAGAAAAATACGGAGTACCCCCATGCAGCTGTCCAGAGCATCAGGAGTCCTGGTAGGCGCAAGTACCCCTGTGGAATCAAGCGTGCAAGCTTGTCAGCCTCTGTTCTTGCCCCACAGAGAATGCTCTGGGCTTTTGGTCCAGATTCAAGTGATACCTGGGATGACGTTAGAGAAGAATCACACACCTGCCCAGCTCAGAGGGATCTGTCCACAGGAAGAGGGCAAGTAAGGGTTCAGCTCCCCACAGAGCTGCCACAGGTGACTGCTCCCTGGAAGACTTTCTCACATCATGAATCAAGCCTACTTTACTGAACACATCCTCCCCCAGCTCTCTTCAGACTGGACATTCTCCCTTTGCCCCATAATCTCAAACCCTATATAAACGTCAGCCATCTTGGCCATCTCTGATCCTAAAGCTCTCATGCCTGAGGCATGTAATGCATTTTGTATATTCTTCTGTTTAAAACACAAGTAAAAATGGGGTTAGAGAGATGGCTTAGCAGTTAAGGCACATGCCTGCAAAGCCAAAGTACCTAGGTTCGATTCCCCAGGACCCACGTAAGCCAAATGCACAAGGTGGCACATGCATCTGAAGGTCATTTGCAGTGGCTAGAGGCCCTGGTGCACCAACTCTCTCTCCCTCCCTTTCTCTCTCTTTCTCTCAAATAAACAAATAGAAATTAAACAAATTTTTAAAAATAAGTAAAAATGCCTAGGGATGTAGTTCAGTGGTAGATGCTTCACTAGCATGTGTAAAGCCCCGAGTTGAACCTTGGTACTGCTAAACAAATAAACAAATTTGAGGCAGTTATAGAGAAGAACCCATGTCCTTGAGTTTTATCCCCTGAGGTTATGCTTGCTGCTCACAGTGAAGATCAGAGAAACATTTCCAGTGCTTTCTGCAGGGAGTAAAGCCATTTTCTTTTCTTTCTTTTGTTTTTGTTTTGGTTTTTTGAGGTAGGGTCTCACTCTAGTCCAGGCTGACCTGGAATTCACTCTGTAGTCTCAGGGTGGCCTTGTCTGTCTCCTCTGTCTCCCAAGTGCTGGGATTAAAGGCGTGCACCACCACCACCATGCCCGGCCATTTCATTTTCATTTATTTATTTATTCTTTCATTCACTCACTTACTTTTAGACTTTGTTTTGAAATAGGGTCTTACTATATAGTACTATAGCAGACCTTAAATTCTTCATCCTCCTGCCTCAGACTACTAATGCTGGGACCACAGATATGTGCCATCATACCTCACTGTTATTTCTAAATATTCCAGAACATTCTGTTCTTCGATGAGGTCTATCCTCAAGATAAAGGAGTACCTAAGGAACTTTAGGGAAGGAAAATACCCAATTACCAGCCCACTGTAGACTTCCTGCCTCACCTAAGTGGGTGGGGTGGCACCAAACAAATGAAGAGGCGTTTGTAAAGGTCACAGTTCAGGGTCACAAGGCTCACATCACAGAAAGACTGAGACCTATACTTTGGCCCACATGACACTTTCCCTACTCACCACTACATCAATAGGGCTGCTGTGTACACAACTAAAATAATGCTTTAATAAGTCCCCAGACACCACTTGGGCAGTCTCTAGGGAGACCAGGACAAGAATACCACATGAAAGCTTAGTTGCTAACACCTGCAGCTACACAAACAGTAAGCTGAGCCTGTCACCTAGCCAGACAAGCCAACCCTCACAACAATGGCCTATTTATAGAAGTTCCTTTAACTAAAGTAGTGGTGCCCAGCAGTCACCCAAAAAAGAAAAACTTGCAAGCTGTGCTATAAAACAAAATGATGCATATGCAGTATTACAGAATTGATTATTATATTAAAAGTAGAAGTTAATCTTTCCCAACTCTGAGGTCTTTTCCACTTAATGAGAGCTAAAGGTTGTTGTTTTTGTTGTTTGTTTATTTTTTTTCAAGAACCATAATACAGAAACTCTGGCAGGTGGACAGCTAGAGGGAAGCCAGGATTGGGACCATGGCTTCCACCTGTCTACTCCTCACAGATGAAGGACAGAGCAGATGCTCTGTTGGCATTTTTATTACAATTTGCTGCATGACCTGCTTCTTCTGTGGTGGGATTCCTTCCGTTTCTCCACTTGCTGAGGAAAAAAATCCTACAGCGCAGGAATTATGGAAAAACAGGACAACTTGGAATAGATTCAAACAAATGTCTCAGGTAAAGTAACTAGGTAAGAGTTAAAAGTTAAATACACCTTGAGGATTCCTTTCTCTTTTAAATTCAAGCTGTCTCTCTCACAGGAGATAGAGTTGATTATGTAGATCCACAGAGGAAAGGCATATGTGTGTGTGTGTGTACATTATATATATATATATATATATATATATATATATATATATGCTTTGATTTTTGTTTTGTTATGTTGTGCTTTTCTCAGTGCTGGTGATCAAACCCAGGGCCTTAGGTATCCTTGGCAAGTGCTGTACCAATGATCTGCAGTCAGCAGCCTTACATTTTTTTTTTACATTTAATACATTTAATAAAGTTTATGATTATCATGAAGATCATCTGATATACAGAAGTTATAAGACTGGAACTTTTAGGTTACATTAGTATATTATTTTTACTTTGAAAAGATAAAAGCACCATAATAAAAAGCAAACTAAAATAATTGTCTATTTTATTATATGACTTGCTTTTTACTTTATTGATAAACAGTTTTGTTCATTCATTCCACTAATATTTAATAGTTGAGTATTCTAGATAAACTTATTCAGGATCCTATTAAAAATTACAGAAGAACATCATTTTGAGCTAAACTTTTGCACTGGACTCAGGAGGACTTGACTAAAACTCAAAATATTCAATCATGCCACAGCTCCATGTCACCACACTGAATTCAAGCAAGCAAGTGACCCTTAACTTCTGAGCCACTTCTCCAGCCCCGAGTGGGCCAGATTCAGCATAATAATGTGTTCCCTCTGTCTTAATTATTATTATTATTAATTTTTTTTGGTTTTCGAGGTAGAGTCTCACTCTAGCCCAGGCTGACCTGGAATTCACCATGTAGTCTCAGGGTGGCCTTGAACTCACGGCGATCCTCTTACCTCTGCCTCCCAAGTGCTGGGATTAAAGGCATGCACCACCATGCCCAGCTTAATTCTTTTTTAAAAAAAATTTGTTTATTTTTATTTATTTATTTGAGAGCGACAGACAGAGAAAGAAAGAGGGAGAGAGAGAGAGAGAATGGGCACGCCAGGGCCTCCAGACACTGCAAATGAACTCCAGATGTACGTGCCACCTTGTGCACCTGGCTTACATAGGTCCTGGGGAATCAAGCCTCGAACCAGGGTCCTTAGGCTTCACAGGCCAGCACTTAACCACTAAGCCATCTCTCCAGTCCCTCTATCTTAATTCTTACACAGAAAGTGTACCCTGATGTTAACCAACAAGTTGCATTTCTGTAATTTCATTTCCTTGTCCTCGCCCTACAAGGAGAATAACTTTGAAGTGTCCAGTCTGCATCCCCTTCTTTTTGCCTTTTTCAGTTCCTCTGTCCCTGTGCAACCAATCTCTTCTGCCCTCCTATCTGAGCACTCATTCTACTTTAGGGAATGGAGCATTGTCTAATTCTAGAATCAAAAACAAAGCTAACTAAAGTCTTCTTGTTAAATTGTTATCCTTTTTGTCCTTGGTCCTAAATTAAGTGCTGTGATACAGACAGAACACACTGTTTTTGACCCGAGGAAAATTGGTGTCTGGAAGGAGAGAAAACATATAAGCATGAACTTCCTGAATTGTCTCATAATGTAGTACAGTGTATAATCAAGGGTCAGGCTTTGCCATTAACTAGATGTTGAGCAGACACCCCCCTCCCATTTCCCAACGGAGCTCATTTCTTTATATACAAAATGAGGAAAGTTGGGAAACTCTAGTTCAGTGGCAGAGCACTTTCCTAGCATGCACAAAGCCTTGTATTCCAACACTACAAAAATAAAATGAAACAAAATAAAATGCCTCAGCAACATCACTTCCTGCTTGTCAGATTATCATATTTTTTTCCTTTTCTTTCCCAAGGCAGGGTTTCACTTTAGCTCAGGCCAACCTGGAATTCACTATGTAGTCTCAGAGTGGCCTCAAACTCATGGTGATCCTCCTACCTCTACCTCCCGAGTGCTGGGATTTAAGGCATGCACCACTATACCCGGATAGATTATCATAAATTTAAGGTAATCAACCTCTAGCATGACTCCATTAAGATTTGTTGAGAGATCAACCAATCAGAACCAAGCCTGGGGCTCTTCCTGGTGCATACATGTCCTCCCTCCTGGGCCATGGAAAGTTTGAGAATGCTGTAGACATTTACCAGAGAAGAGGGAACATTAGTGGAAGGAGAGATCAAGACACTAGAAGTAAAACAACCTGAGCTATGATCAAATCCCCCAAACAATTCATGGGGTCAGTCCTTGCAGGGTAAGTGTGATTGATGATTTAGATAAGCAACAGGAATCTGGAGGGAATATGCCATACATCTATATTTACACTGACATTTTGTGATTATTTTTAAATGCTTCCCTTTGCTGGGACAAGCTTGTGGTTTTTTTTTTTTTTTTTAACTGATTCAATAGAGTAAAGCTACACTATGCTAATATTAATTGTATGGTATAGGCTGTCAAGCATGGGCTCAGTTTACAGCCATATGTTCCAGTTTGAGTAGAGGCAGACTGGGAATCTGGGAATCTGCCACAGTAGAGTAAAGAGGGTGCCTGCCTTGAGCTCCAGGGGATTGGGAAGAAAGGAAGAGTCTGGATTCTTTTCTGGGGGAATTTATTGTTCACATCACATAGATAAGGAGAGATAAATCATGTGAGCATAAATGTCACATGCCAAGTTTGAAAACTATCGTTATTACTGATAAGATAATTACAGAAAGATAATGCCTTGTCTTTCTGTTATGTATAGCTTCCAGGAATGTCTGAGATCACAAAAACCACCAGGAGACAGTACAATCTACAGTTCCGTACATCCAGGTCTATCTTCAAAAGTCACATTTCTCAAAATATGGTCTCTAGCCAATACAAGCACAGGGCCAGCTACATAATTTGTATTTTATAGTGCAAAATAAAAATAGGGCCCCTGTTCAAAAATCATGGGAAACATACCATTAAATATATCAAGATAACAAGCTTCATAATTGGTATTTAATGTGATTCTATGTAGAGAAATGCTTTAAGTGTCCAGCATGGATTTACCATTCATCGTGTCTGTGTGTGTGTGTGTGTGTGTGTGTGTGTGTGTGTGTGTGTGTGTGTGTGTGTTTCTATGTGTGTGCATGTCTGTCTGCAGATGTGTGTACTCAGTGAGAAGGCATGTGGAAGCCAGAGTAAAACACTGGATGTCCTCTATAGCTCTCCCACTTTGTTTCTTTGAGACAATCTCACCCTGAATCTGGAACTGCTATTTTTAGTCAGACTGACCAGTAAGCCCTAGCCATTCTCCTGTCTCCACCCTCCTCAGTGCTAGTTACAGGAATGGATGTCTAGCTTTTCACATGGGTTCTCAAGATCAAACTCAGGTCCTCATAATTGCCACCAAACGTTTTTAATGCTGAGCCATCTTACCAGCTCCACCTTTCATCCTGGGTCAGGTGATACCACATTTACTTGTTTGTTTATTTATTGAAAGGCAGGGGTCTTGCCATGTAGCCCAGGCTGATGTTGAACTTGCCCTGCCTCAGCCTCCCAAGTACATGGGCTTACAGAAGTATACCACCATGGCAGCCAATTTCAAATGCAAACAAGATGAATATTCATTTGCAATGTGGAATTATTAGAATGACATGATTTCATTATGTTGTAACTTACCACATATGTAAAAAATAGTAACATTGAACAAATTAAAGTAACTTGTTTTTACTTTAGCTTACAATGAGCATGTACTCTACCAGCAACTTGGGCCTTTCCACTTCTTGATGGGTAGAGAAGAAAAACGACTTTCATTTTCCTTCTTTACTTTCAGCAGTTAGTTGGACAACACAGGGAAGTAACTCAAGGAATGTGATCACACTCTGGTTTGTTCATGTTTCCTAGAATACCACTACCTCTTTTTGTGTTTATAGCTACCTCTGGTGTCCGTAGAAACCCAGCCTCTTCCGACCATTGGTGCCCTGGGCCATCCTAAGTCACAGCCACAGCACTTCACCATACACTGGCTCTGAACTCTGCTCTTTCCCATCCGAATTTCGTACATAGAGGGCATCCTCAACACTATGGAATGGGGTGGCAAGGAGGCAGGAGAGTGGGGCAGAGGACAAGGTCCAGAAGGCTTTGAACAGAGGTAGCAAATTAGCAAATGAAAACAAAATCAAACAACAAATGTGGGTGAAGATGTGGGGGAAAAGGAATCCTCATTCATTGTTGGTGGGAATGTAAACTTGTACAAACACTATGGAAATCAATATGGAGACTAATGAAAAAGATAAATATAGAGCAACCAACATACCCAGTTATTCCCTTATTGGACATTTACTCTAAATGCTCCATGCTTCACTACAGAGATATTTGCTCAACCATGTTTATAGCTGCTCAACTCATAATAGCTAAGAACTGGAATCAACCCAGGTGTCCATCGCTGGATGAAGGGATAATGAAGTTGTGGTATATCTACATGATGGAATTCTACTCAGCAATAAGGAAAAAAATGATACAATGAAATTTGTAGGAAAACTGATGGACTTGGAACAGATCATACTCAGTGAACACACACAATCACAGAAAGACAAGCATGGCACGTTCTCACTCATCAGTGGTTCCTAACCTGAATTAGCTTGAGCTGCTGGCATACTTGATAGGCAACTCAAGGCCCAGACAATAGGGATGGAAGGGTTTGAGGGGAGGGGAAGTAGATATGGGGGGAATAAACACAAAACAAAACCCAAAATGGACTAGTACCATAATAACATTTATCCTTGAAGGTAGACTAATAGATTTAACCTTCAATAGGAGTATGTGGATTGCATCTGGAGAGGTGCGATGAAACCTAACCTTAAAAATACTTTTTTGGGGCTGGAGGGATGGCTTAGTGGCTAAGGCATTTGCCTGCAAAGCCAAAGGACCCTAGTTCAATTCCCCAGGACCCATGTAACCCAGATGAACAAGGCGGCGCATATGTCTGGAGTTTGCTTGGAGTGGTTGGAGGCCCTGGTGGGACCATTCTCTCTGCTGTCTATCTCTCTGACTCTCTTGAATAAATAAAAATTTTTAAAAAAAACATTAAAAAATACTTTTTTGGCTCTGGCCTGTGATTCCCAGTACCAGAAGTCAGTTCCTAACCACAACGAGCTGTTGGTCAGAGAAACCTACAAGGTCCCCAAAACAAGACAGACTCTATCAAAACACTTGATTAACTACCTGTGATAAAGGGTAAGACACCATATGCTGCAGACACAGAACACGGAGAGACCTGGCTGGAATCCAGAAGACAGCCAGTCCCCAGGCGCTTAACCCATTTAGTGCTGGAAATCACTTAGATGAACTACTGGGGTAAAGTGGCCAACAACAGTGTGAGCAAGAAGAGGTCTAAGCTACTCAGAAGCAACCAGTGTACATACCAATTCAATGGTGGCACACAGCATCAGTGGGTAACCAATAGCTTTCTGATTGGACAAGAGATCCACTCAGTGGAAAGGAACACATATCTGGAACTAGGAACCAGGTCAGAATCTTAAGGAGACAAAGATTATGCTCTCCAGTGAAAAGCTCCGTCTAGTCTTTAACTAAAAGAGGGGCTATATCCATCAAATTCTCCCTAAATTAACAATATTTATCCCATTTAACCTATGCTGACTTCATTCTCTGTTGGAGAATATGTTTGTCTTTTTCAGAAGCTAGTGATACCTAAGGAGATAAACCACCCCTCTCATTTCAGCCATGACCCAGGCAAAACCACAGAGGATCTGGGGAGACAAGCAAGAGTGCTGCTTCCATGGTGAACCTGACAGTTAGCAGCAGGGTGAAAGAGACAGATGCTGAGGATACTCAACACATACCAAAGCAGAGATCCAGGGGTTCCTAAGAGTTCATTACTGAAGTATACATAAAACCTACCCACCACAGCTCAGGGAGTTTTGCTGAAGAGGGGGCAGAAAGATTTAAGAGCTAGAGGTTGGGATGTCATTCCCAGAGGCACTGCCTTCCCCCAGGAATAACTGACTGCAGCATCCACAATGCATAGCCCACAACCCCATAGGGAATACCAGCAGCCCAATGAGGAGGGGCCCCAGTGGAATGGGGGCAGGAATGAAGGAAAGGATGGTACCAATACATGATGTGTCCATACTTAGTATGTCCATAATAAAAACAAATTAGCAGATGAGAAAAAGCTGTTGGCAAAAACCCAGGTGAATTAGAAGTGGCTGGAGACACTGATGCAGGTGCAGAAGCACTCTAGAGTGTGTGGCATGACTTTGGATCATCATAACACTAAACACACAACTGTAGGAGGAGATTTGAATTGCTAATGAGGGCTGGAGGAATGGCTTAGTGGTTAAGGCATTTGCCTGCAAAGCCAAAGGACCCAGTTTTGATTCCCCAGGACCCATGTAAGCCAGATGCACAAAGTGGCACATGTGTCTGGAGTTTGTTTGCAGAGGCTGGAGGCCCTGGTGTGCCCATTCTATCTTTCTCCCAAATAAATAAACAAAGCTAATTAAAAAAATATCTTAAAATGCTAATGAAACATGTGACACATGAAGATATGTGTAGCAGATAGAGTATGTGTGAGAAAGTCCATACTATGCAAATGGCCCAAAAAGCTGTTGTAGTGTGACATAATGTAAGGAAAGTGTAAGAGAAAAGCAAAAGAAATACCGGACTTGATTTCTACAGAGAGACTATTTATTGAGAGAAACAGCAAAGGACCTCAGCTTTCCCACAGGATGAAGCACTGGACCAGGATGGGGTGCAAGCTTATAAGGGGGATCCTAAGAAAAAAAAAGATTGTACCAGCTTCAGATCTAAGGGAAGTAGATGAGAAACTAATTTTCTGAGCTAAGGGAAGTTGAGTTTATCAATCGGCGTAGACAGGCCTGTCAAGGCCATGCTTCTGAAGTTTCTTTATTGCCTGCTGGTCTTAGGGATAGTTATTAACTCTTTAGTTCCCTCTAGTTTTCAGAAAAGTCTATTAAGCCTTTAGCCTGGAAAGATACAAAAGATTTTGGAGAATTGGGGATGTGGAGGCATTTAGAGGAGGACTATGTGGGCAGGAATGGGGGCAGTGACTCATCTTCCAACTACTTCAATCTGGGGGGAGGGGCAGTAGATCTCTCAATGTGTCCCACACAGTTCGGTGGAGGTTGGAGGCTCAGAGGCTGATATTCAGTGGCCATGAGGAATTCAGTGACGCATTGTGAAGTGAAGGCATGTATTCTGTCTTGGAAGAATTCAGTGAGGCATCTGTGTATGCAAGGACCAATTGAGAGGGTGAACATTATCATATCAGGGTAATAAAGTACATGTCAGAGACAGGATAGGCTTGACTTGAAGGGACTAGAGCTGTGAGATTTTTTAATTTATAGCAATAGATACCTTAGTTGGTCAAAGAGAGATGTCAGGTCACATGCAGAGAAATGTTATTGGCCACTAAAAAGGCTAATATAGCCCAAAATACTATTGGCTCTGGATTGGTAACATTTATCTCTCCACAATCATTATAGTCCATCACTGAGGTCTTAGTCATGCAGGTGTGGCTTTGGGGAGTTTAGCTTTTAGTTTTCCATTTGCCAAACTTCATTTTGTACTTTGTATACATAGTAGGTTATTATCCCACATCAACCTTATGAACAGGCAAAGAGGCAACTCTTTAGGGGAGTGATAATAATCAGAGCCATTAGGAAAGAAACACCTAGGTCATGTCAAATCTATTAGCCATTATGATCTGGTTATTATCCATGTATGAGACTTTTTTTGCATGTGACATGGCATTTACAGATGACATGAACATCATATATATATATATATATATATATATATACATATATATGATCATATATATGAATATCATATATAATATTCATATATATATGTGTGTATATATATATATATATATATATTTGACAGAGAAAGAGAGAGAGAGAGAGAGAATGGGTGCACCAGGGCCTCCAGCCACTGCAAATGAACTCCAGATGCATGCGCACCCTTGTGCATCTGGCTAACTTGGGCCCTGGGGAATCGAACCTGGGTCCTTTGGCTTTGCAGGCAAATACCTTAACTTCTAAGCCATCCCTCCAGCCCTATATTTAAGGCAGAATAATAATAATAATATAGGAGGAGGGTAAGGAAAAAGGAGTTCTTAACTTGGATGGGAGGTTAATTGGAATTTGTTCAAATATAAAGATTTGGTTTAGGTAAGATGGGAAGTATAAGAGATTAGTATTGAAGCAATATTAGGTTTAAAGGGTGCGTGTGTGTGTGTGTGTGTTAAGTCTTTAATATAGAAAGTTTGTGGTCCTTACTTACTTTACAAAGATCAAAAAGTCTTATTTGGCCAGGTGTGGTGGCACACACCTTTAATCCCAGCACTTGGAAGGCAGAGGTAGGAGGATCACTATGAGTTTGAAGCCACCCTGAGACTACATAGTGAATTCCAGGTCAGCCTGGGCTAGAGTAACACCCTACCTTGAAAAACCAAAAAGAAAAAAAAAGTCTTAGTTTTAGGAGAACTAATGAAAATACGTTAGGCTGAAAGGCTAAAACTTTGATTAGTCTTGATAATTTGTTATTATCAGTTGTTTATTTTATAAAC
Source organism: Dipus sagitta (assembly GCA_036346955.1). Lineage (NCBI taxonomy): Eukaryota > Metazoa > Chordata > Mammalia > Rodentia > Dipodidae > Dipus > Dipus sagitta. Next base: position 66,890,130 of record CM070770.1, on the reverse strand, counting down.
ATAATAAAATTGTGTTTTCTAGAATTATACTGGTTACATAATACAATGAAATATATTTTGTAAAATTAGACCCAGTTTTATTTATTAAAATAAGTTTATAGCAAATAAACTTATCCAATGGGAAAACATATAAGGATATAACATGTAAGAAATGTATTGCTGTAAACAGGTGTCTTCTGTAAAAAAAATAAAGACATAGTTTTGATTTTATGTCACATTCAGATAGAGTTTAAATAAACAAACAAAACTAGTAAAAATATGTTGATCATGTTAACCTTGATATTGATATGGGAAACTAAGGCTTACAGAACTGTCATCAAAGATGAAGCGGAGAATCAGTCTATTTTTACATCAGTGTGAGTCCCAGGGAATCTCTTCCAAAGCCTGAGAAAATGATGCATTAGTAGAGAGATAGCTGTAGCAGTGTTGTGGAGTTAAGAAGAAACACAAGATAATTTTAGTACTGGCTAGAAGCTGGAATACAAACTATGGCCTTGAAATACTACAAAAACTAAAGTATCAGTACAAAAGACTATGTTGTATGGGACATAATTAGCATGAAAGTTTATTACAGTACAAGACATAACTTTGTGCCAGAGGCCTTTACCTTTTCTTTTATCATAATATGAGGTATGGCATTATAAATAAATTTATCACCTTGTTATAGAGAATTCTTTGAACTATGTAAACAATTAAGATAAGAGAAATACAGAGAAACAGCTTTTTATAAGGTAGGCACATCTTATTTTTTAAAAGCGTAATAGTTATAAGCACAGGCAGAACATGTCAAGTAAGACAGCATAAAGTTTTGGCATTTGTATTTGGTAACATCTTTGATTAGTTTAGACACCTGTGTGGGTACCAATTACCCCACAAATTGGAAGCAGAACAGCAGCATTTAAGATCATTTTTCTAGAGCAGGGAACATGAGTTAAGTATCAATATATCTATGAGCAATGAACTTAAGATATAAAAAATGAAACAATTATTTAAGAAAAACCTTGATTGAGACTGAGTATACATAGCTTAAGAATAAAGCCAAACTTGGTCATTGTTGAGCTAAATTAGTCTGATTTTAACATACATTAGAGGCATTATGATAGACATAAAATGATTTTTCATTAATTACCTTTAATTGAACCATTTTTTAAGTTTAACATAAGGCAATATTTACAAATGGTAGATTATATGAAGCCCAGCCAAACTATAATAACCTTGTTTGTATATTGCAGGCTTTTCTAGGACAGGAGTAGTTTCCTCAGTTTTCCTAAGAACAAAGTTACAATGACTGAATCTCCTTTTATAAGACGTAGACAATAATCTCAGTGATAATCATCCAGTAAAACAGCATGAACAAGACAGGAGCCATCTTAAGGTTATAGTTTTTTGTTTGTCTGTTTTTTAGATATGACAATCTGATTAAATAGTAAAAAATTGACAAATAGAGGAACATAGTAAACTTGGTTGAGAACTTTAAAGTCAGTCTTTTACAACAATTATCATGACCAGATTAATATCAATGAGTTAACGTTTTTAAGTTTACCACCTCAATATTATAGCATCCTGTAACCAGCAAAGGACATCCTTTATTACTCTGATATAAGCCCTAGGTTAATAGTCATATATCTCAAGGAGTCTATAATATGATTATATACTTTAAGACTTAGTCAACTTTGTCTCTAACCCTCTGTTGAAGTTTACTCATACCTTCATCTACATACTTTACTCATACGTACATCTATATACTTTCACCTTACAATCTATGTAATCACTCTGTAATAATCTTTTTCATCAATAGACAACCTACTGAATGAGAGAAAATCATCATCGCCAGATATACAACTAATAGAGGTTTAATATCTAAACTCTAAAAATAATTTTAAAAAACTAAACAATAAAAAAATTGAGCCAGGCATAGTGGCACATGTCTTTGATCCCAGCACTCAGGAGGCTGAGGTAGGAGAATCACCATGAATTTGAGGCTAACCTGGACTACAAAGTCATTGTAGACTAGAACAAGATACTGCATCAAAAACAAAATAAATGGGCTGGAGATATGGCTTAGCAGTTAAGGCACTTGCCTATGAAACCGAAGGGCCCAGGTTAGATTCCCCAGTACCCACATAAAGCCAGATGCACAAAGCAGCACATGCATCTGGAGTTCCTTTGCAGTGGCTAGAGGCCCTGACACATCTATTCACTCTCTCTCTCGCTCTCTCTCTCTCAAATAAATAAATGAATAAAATATTCAAAAAAATAAGCAAAATATTGGAATTTAAAATTATTAAGAATTTCAGGCTAGGAATGTAGGTCAGTGTTAGAGAATCTATTTAGCAGGTGCAAGGAGCCCCTATGTTTGATTCCCAGCACAAGATTTACAAAGGAAAAAAAGAGAGAGAAAGAAAAGGGTTTCAAGAAGGTGACAGAAGCAGTAAGGCAAGCTCAGGGTCCTTTGGTGATTGTGGTTCATGAAGCCAGCACTGCCTGGGAGCTCATTTAAAGTGCAGGTTTTTCCCACCTCAAGCCCTTCCAAACCCACTGAATCATAATCTACCTCTTAACAAGATTTCCAGGTGGGCAGATTTGGTTGTCCTGAAATTTGGAAGCTCCAATCCAGTATCAACCTCGGAAGACTAGGCTGGATGGAAACCTACTCACTGCAGGCATGTGAAAGTGTTTCCTGACCAAACCCCTTCTCTGGGCCTCCTACAGTTCCCCAGGATGTTACCGACCCATATTACAGGCTGCGTTTTCTGAAAACCTATTTATAAAGCTTGTTCTGAGCTAGTCTTATGTGCTTTACCGTCCAATGCCTTATATAGTCATAAAACTCTGCAAAAAAAAAAAAAACAAAAAAACAAAAAAACAAAAAACCCTGTAATAGGAGCTTTTCTTTTTTTTTTATTTATTTATTTATTTTTTATTTTTTTTATTAGTCAGTTCTGTATTCAGCAAATACAGTCAGTTTGGTACCATTATTAGGCTCATCCGTGACCTACCCCCTCCCCTTGGCCCCTCCTTGTTGAGGTATGCGGGTCATGCATTGTGGAGTTAGCCCACAGTTATGGGTAAGCTAAATGTCTCTGCATATCATGACCCAACATGTGACTCTGACATTCTTTCCGCCCCCTCTTCCGCAAAATTTCCCTGAGCCATGTTGGGTTCATTTTTGGTCTGCTTCAATGATGAGGTGTTGAGGGCCTCTGAGGCTCTGGCTCTCTGATTTGGTAGGAGTTGATTTTTCTCTATGATGATCTCCTTCCCCCTTGTGCTGGTGTCCGGTTCATCAGGAAAAACAGCCCCCTTGCTTGTTTCTCGAAGTTTTCTTAGTTTCAGCCGGAGCCCTTTTGAGGTATGATGGGGTGGCTCTCTCCTTAGGGTCTACATCTATCTGAAAAAGAGAAGCAGATTCTCCAACGGAGAGTAAGTTAGCACCTGGACAAATGAGATAACCCTTACTTTTTTTTTTATAGAGAATTTAATATGTGTAGGCCCTCTTGTAGCCCACAATTGATAGTAGGTTGATACTGGAGAGTGGGCTTATGTTTGGATATGGTTCTGACTTGTTTCCCAGTTCCAGCTTTTCTTTTAAAGGCAGGTTTTAGGAGATAGCCAGAGGCAGAGTCCCTGAAGTGTGACAGCCTCATTAATTAACATCCCAATCTGTAGTTTAAATGCCTTTGTTACTTGACAATTTACCTCTATTTGCTACTAATTCCATTTCTTTTTTGACTTTTTCTAGCTTCAACATTTCCCCCAGTGGACAAGGATTCACTATAATCTTTCTACTCTTGTTTGAGATATTTCATGATGAAAATTTAGAAAAATAATAATAGTCCTCTTCTGAAGGTCTATAAAAGAAGAGACAGATCAGAGGGGGAAAAGAAAATTTAATTCTCTGACATTTAAGATGCCTCTAAGACTAATTTAATTAAAGAAATGAAGTCAAAATTGGGAACTGTCACCTTCCTTGTTTCACTTTCAACCTCAGAAGTAAAATTGAATCACCTCTCAGCAAAAATAGAATGGGCCCTTAGTTTATGAACAGAGCTTTGACTGAACCTCAGGGTTGGAAGTCAGAACAGTGTTTCTTCTCTCTCTTTCTCTCTCTCTCCACTCTCTCCTCTCCCCCTTTCTTCTCTTCTCTTCTCTTCTCTTCTCTTCTCTTCTCTTCTCTTCCCTTCCCTTCCCTTCTCTCCTCTCCTCTCCCCCTTTCTTCTCTTCTCTTCTCTTCTCTTCTCTTCTCTTCTCTTCTCTTCTCTTCTCTCCTCTCCCCTCCCCTCCCCTCCCCTCCCCTCCCCTCCTCTCCCCTCCTCTCCTCTCCTCTCTTCTTGCTCCCCTTCCCTTCCCTTCCCCTTTTCTCTCTCTCACATCTCTCATGCAGCCCAGGCTGGCCTTCAACTCAATATGTAGCCATATAACTTCTAATGGCCCTTCCTCTACCTCCCAAGTGCCAGAATTACAGTCATGTGCCACCACACCTGGTTTATGCAATACTGGTGATCAAACCCAGGGACTCGCACTTTACCACTGAGCTGTATTCCCAGCACCCAAGATAGTCTTGTACAGAAAATTCTGTTAGTTCCCCAAATAATAGTTTATTATTAATTAATATATTTATTTGAGAGAGTTTCATGTACCCTAACCAAGACTAAAACTAGTAAAACACAAAAAACAGTGCTGGAGAAAGGGCTTAAAAGTTAAAGCACTTGCCTGCGAAACTGAAGGACCCGGGTTCAATTTCCTAGGACCCAAGAAGCCAGATGCACAAGGGGAGGCGTGCTTCTGGAGCTCGTTTGCAATGGCTGGAGACCCCAGAGCGCTCATTCTTTCTCTCTCTCTGCATTTTTTTCTCCCTCAAATATTTTTTTAAGTAAAAAAAAAAAAAAAAAAAAGACTGCTTTGTGTTGCAGGTGAGGAAGAGTACAGAGGCAATGAGGGGCATGACTCAGACGTTCTGAAAATCTGGGGCCTTTTAGCAGCTCCTCTTTTCCTACCCCCAACCAAAGCTGTAGCAAAGCAATTTGCTCCTTGTGGTTGAGTTTTTACTGCATTAACTATGTGCTATGAAGTATTTTCTTATAAATTGTCCTGCTTGTACAATGATCATATTGTTTTTTGAATTACCAGCTCAGTACATTTGGAAGCATGAGTGATGGGAACATTTTAAATTCATGGGAAATACAAAACGCCCTTTGTGGGAATTGGTTTCAGCTGCCGCCTCAGGTAACAAGAGTTGAGCTAAGTTTTCCTTCTTTTCCTTTCCTTATCCATTGATTCTCTGGCCAAGGTGCTATCGAGTAGCCTGGTGACCTGCAGGCCAAGGAGATGAAAAGCCAACTAATTCACCAGATGGAGAGTAGGACCGTGTCATGGGAGGCAGCTACCTTCCCAAAGCCAGATCAACATCAGGTTCAAGCAGTCCTGTTTTAACAACTGAAGGCATGGTGATCTGAGTGGGCCTGACAGGAGCTGCAGCCTGAGACAGAGAATTCTTCTGTGGCATTTCTCCAGGCCTGGTCCTAAGACGATAGAAGCAGGAAAGACCCCATTGGCTGTGTTCTTGGGTCTCCTAGTTAGTCTTTCAAATCCTGTTTGAGGGCATAGCTCAGTGGCAGAGCACAAGCATTGTACAGGTAAGGTCCTGGGTTCCATCCTCAGCACCCCTGAAATTTGTATTTTTCAAGCCACATTCAAATTCTGTATCTGTCCTGATCAATTTTAACTTCACTCTGAACCTCAATAACTCTACCTGCAAAATAGGATCAATACTGTCACCTATCTTATTGGCCTTCTGAGAGAAGTGGCTGATGGGAAATACAGGGACATTATTATGAAGAATTAGTAATGGTAGCCATTGAGGTTTTTAAAAAGAAGCTAGGGGCTGGAGAGATGGCTTAGCATGGAGCTTGGCTGGCAAAGCCAAAGGACCCAGGTTCGATTCCCCAGTACCTATATAAAGCCAGATGCACATGCATCTGGAGTTCATTTGCAGTAGCTGGAAGCCCTGTTGTGCCCATCTCTCTCTCTCTCTCATAAATAAACTATTTTTTAAAGAAAATAAAGGGGGGCTGGAGAGATGGCTTAGCGGTTAAGGTGCTTGCCTGCAAAGCCAAAGCACCTCAGTTCCATTCCCTAGAACCCACATAAGCTAGATGCATAAGGGGGCACATGCATCTGGAGTTTGTTTGCCGTGGCTGGAAGCCCTGGTGCACCCATTCTTTCTCTTTCTCTCTCTCTCTCTTTCTCTCTCTTAAATAAATCAATATAAAATATTTTTTAAAATAATATAGGGAAGCTAGTACCTAGACATTTGGCCTTTGGTATTTCCAAAGAATACTAGCTCAATATTTTTTTCTCTCTCTCTCTCTCTCATTTTATGCAAAAGGTCTTGCTCTATAGCTCAGGCTAGCCTTGAACTCTTGGCAATCCTCCTGCCTTAGCCCCTCAAGTACTGGGATTATAGGCATGAGGCACCATGCACAACTCAAACATGGGTTCATTTCTTGAGAGACCAAAGGTCTGTGCAAGCTACAGCCCTGGGTCATAAGTAGGCAGCAACACTTTTTTCTCAACTTACCTGTTTCTCTTTCTTCTTCCCATCTCTTTTTCCTTCTTTCAACTCTACTCTTTCCTTACCAAGCACCGTACGAAGTCCTCTCACAGTCTTGACAATGGAACAGTGCTCTCTGAGCTCCTGTGGGATCAAGCACACAATCACCCATTGCTCTTCTCTACCCTTCTCTTTTCTTGGCCCCTTTGGATAAGGAGTAGTAAATTTTCTCTTCTTTTGCAGGTTCCATAACTTAAATCTATAAAACAAATGGGCAGTGGACAGATTAATAGGAAGAAAAGCGTCCAAATGTATTGGTGTGCAGAAACAGGTGAGACCCAAAGAAAGACACACTTAGCCAAGGTTTAAATAGTGTTTTAAACTACCAAAAGAAATAGTCTTGAGACTACTGGAGAACGGGTGGAAGTGGTAATGCAGGTTACAGAAAGAGCAAGAGAGGAAAGTGCTCAAAACAAAGTTGTCTCATGATGCAGATAAAATCTTACAAGTAGCAGTGATCAGAAAGTCCCTCCAAGTAGGGCTTGTGTGGACCAGGTGTCAGACCTCCAATCTTTGCTTCCTGTGGAAAGATCTTTCTGAGGCAGATAGGATGAGCTTAGATATAAAAGTGTCTTGTCAGTGTTTACTACATGTGAATTTCTTCTTGCAAAGGTACAAAAGGACAGCCCCACCATCCTTGTGTCTGCAGCATCACAGATCAGTCATCTGGAAATACACTTATATGAAATAGAAGAGACCTATTCTGATCTCCCTTAACTCTAACTCCTGTGAGAAATATTGTGGCTGGTTCAACTTTGGTTTATGCTGGCTGCTAAATGATTGATAAAGTAAGAGAACAGGGTAGGAACCCCTAGAGACCTGGGACTTCCTTAGTAGAAGACAGGATCTGGCTTTTAAAACTCACCCGAATTCACGATCTATGTAAGACAAACAGGTAATTTCCCAAAAGTAATCAGAAAGAAAGAAAGAACATTGAATACCAGGCGTGGTGATGCACGCCTTTAACCCCAGCACTCAGGAGGCAGAGGTAAGAAGATCATTGTGAGTTCAAGGCCACCCTGAGGACGACAGAGTGAATTCCAGGCCACCCTGGTCTATAGTGAGATCTCACCTTGAAAAACCTATATATATAAAGAAAGAAAGAAAGAACATTGAGATTGAGATAGCAAAAAAAAAAAAAAAAAAAAAGGAACAATTATAGCACTGGGGAGCAGAATAAATTTGGATGTATTCTCTCTCTTTTTTCCATTCATTTATTTCTTCGCTTATCTGGCGTGTGAAGACCACTGGAAATGCAATCCTTTGAACTTAAGCATGTTAGAGACTGTCATTGTGGTGAGTGTCATCACATAGGATCTGCTTAGAAAGCAGAGTAGATCAAGAATGTATACTACTAAACATTCCACCATGCACAAGACAACCCAGCAAAGAATTATCCTGCCCCAAATGCCACTAGCACAAGATGGGAAATCCTTAGCATGAACAGAAGCCTTTTAAGGCCAGTTAGCCTGAAGGCTTCCATTGAGTCAGAACCTTCTCTTCATTAGTACTAACTACCATGACCACACTCTAGTCCCACTCAACTAGACTGTAAATCCAGGTATCAGCTCTTCTTGGAGGATCCCTGTCCAAGATCCTTTCACTTGCCAATACCAAACAATGAAGGAGCAGTTTTGAAATCAAGTTCATTTGACCTGAATTTTCCCGTTGAGTTCTCTGTATGTGACCTGGGCTAACTGTGCCATTGAACTAGACCCGATGCCACAGTTTCATGGGTAAATTGCTATGATGACTAAGAAGGAAAAACTTCTCTCACCTCCTGGCCTCCAGTGATTCACTAACTGCTAGTGATACTATCTTCTGACTTGTTTTCAGGGGTAATGTCTCCTCTCCCTGCCAACTGCTATCACTCAGCTAGTAACTATGTCTTAAATTCTGTAACCTCTTAACTGGTCAACTTTCTCAGACTTACCTGTTCAACTCTATCCCTCAGTCTGATTCTAGAAAAATCTATTTAAAATTCAAACCAATATCAGTCCATTGTCTGGAAGCCTGCAGTGGTTCCTGGCCTTCATAGATGCCATGAACCCAAGCATATGAACATAAACTCATGTGTCACCTACAAAAGTGTTCAACAATGGGGACACTGGGGACTGGGTGAGCTGGAGGACTCACAGTCTGCTTAAAAGTACTTAGGTTTTACTCAAGCACTGTGCCAGTCAACAAAATATCATCTGTAGGCTAAAAGAAATCTATAAGCTATGAATTTGATACCTCAGAAAAGTCCCCTTCTGATTGTGACATAAATGCCTTTCCTGGCCTGACTTCTACTTTGTCTGAAACTATAGAGTAATTGAGAAAATGAGCAAGAGTGCTGCTTTCTCAATGAACCTGGTTTCAGTACAAGGGTGAAGGAGATAGACACAGAGAACAATCAACTCCTACCAAACCAGATATCCAGAGACACAGAGGCTCCCAAGGCCTCATCACTGAAGTAGACCTAAAACGAACCCAACATGGCTCAGAGAAATTTGTGGAAGAGGGGACGGAAAGATTGTTAAAGCCACATGTTGGGAAATTATGCACAGAGACAGTGCCTCTTACCCATACCTGATGGCTAACTCCACAATACATGGCCCACATTCCCCAGTGAGGAGGGTCCCTGCAGAGGGGGGAGGGCAGGGAGGAGGCTAACGATGGTACCAACATGGCTGTTTACACACTGTGTACATAACTAATAATAATAGTAAAAAATATTCAATTGATGTGATTTCTAAGTGAAGTCTAGAAAATAGCCTGCCCAGGGCTAAGAGTGAGCCAGGACAACAGTTTTCAGAGAGATTAGATATGTGACTTACAAATCTGGTCAGTCATCTGAACAGGAGCCAGGAAGAGATGTCACTGTCCAGGAGAGATCTGCGGGGGCCTCTCTTAACTCATCGTTTGGATCCCTGGATTACATGACAGACAAAAAAGGTTTTTGAGAACAGTACAGCAATGGAATGCTGCCTACCCAGACTGAAATGGACAGAGATGAGATCAAGCCAAGTGTGGTAGTACACACCTATGGTCCTAGCACTCCAGAGGGTAAGGAAGGAGAATCTAAAGTTTGAGCAGCCTGAGGTACATAGGAAGTTCCAGGCCAGCAGGGGCTGCATAGTAAGACCTTATCTCAAAAATATATATAATAAAATAAGCTGGGCTTGGTGGTTGTGGTGGTTTGATTCAGGTGTCCCTCTTAAATATAGGTGTTCTGGATGCTAGGTTCCCCAGCTGACGGCAATTGGAAATTAAAGCCTCCTGGAGGCAGTGTATTGTTGGAGGTGAGTTTATGGGTGTTTTTGCCAGTTTCCCTATGCCAGTGTTTGGCATACTCTCCTGTTCATGTTGTCCACCTTATATTGGCCAGGGGGTGATGTCCACCCTCTGCTCGTGCCATCGTTTTCCCCTGCCATCTTGGAGCTTCCTCCTCAAGCCTGTAAGTAAAAATAAACTGCTTTTTTCCCACAAGCTGCTCTTGGCTAAGTGATTTCTACCAGCAATGCGAACCTGTATGCAACAGTATTGTTGGTATTGAGAGTGGCATTGCTGCTAAACACCTGACTGTGTGGCTTTGGCCTTTTGGAACTATTTTCAAGAAGAATGTGGAAGGATTTCAAACCTTGGCCTAAGAGACACCTTGTAGTGCTGTAAGTACAGCTTGATGGATTCCTCTGGTCAGAGTTGCAAGACCTGAATGCAGTAAGAACTATGGACTGTGAGGTTGGTCTTATAAGGGTGAAAAGGAGCTTTGGACAGGGCTAGAAGCAGTTTGTATGAGAGGTTTGCTGTTATACCCATGTCCTGAGAAGTTGTGCAGGGTTGCGTTGCTTAGAAACAGAGTGGGGACAGACTTCCGGTCAAGATGGCGGCATAGGAACCACGCCTAAGCAGCCTAGGGGAGAAAAAGCCAAAGAAAACCCAGCAAAATACACAAGGGAGGTGTATAAGAGATTAAAACAGCAGCGGAGAAGTAGGAGATATCCAGAGCCCACACGGGCAGGCCGAAGCAGCTCCGGCAGCGGCAGCTCGGGACCCGGTAGCGGCAGCTTGGGTTCCGGCAGCGGCAGCTCGGGACCCGGTAGCAGCGACTTGGGCTCCGGCAGCGGCACCTCGGGACCCGGTAGCGGCGATTCAGACTCTGGCAGCGGCAGCGGCAGCACGGGCACCGGCAGCTGCATCACGGGCTCCGGCAGTGGCGACTCGGGATCCAACAGCGGCGGCTCAGACCCCGGCAGCGGAAGCGGCGGTGGAAGCCGGAAGCGGCGGTGTAAGCCCCAGAAACACCATCAGCTGCTCCGGTACCGGCCACAGCGGCTTCAGGGCAGCGAATCCAGCAGCGGAGGCTCCAGCGGCTTCAGCGGCAGAGGCGGATCCCGCAGCGGCAGCACCAGCGGATCAGAGGCGGAGGACCCAGCAGCGGCAGCTCCAGCGGATCAGCGGGGGCAGACCCAGCAGCGGCATCTCCAGTGGCGGATCCAGCAGCAGTGGTCCCAGCAGCGGCAGCTCCAGCGGCAGCGGCGGGGATCCAGCATCAGGGGCGCCAATCTGCAGGGCCACAGTTGCCAGGCTTGGTTTGCCCTGCAGGAAAAGCCAGTACCCAGTTCCAGAAAGCAGAACAGCGGCCCAACATCCCAGCCAGCAACTGGACTGAGACCAAAAGCATCCAAAGAGGTAACTGGGATTGAACCAGGGAAGGGTCTCACCTGGTCACAAGCTGACTTGGATCCCTCAACAGACCAGAAATCTTAACTTCTTTGTTGATAGAGGATCTGGTTTTTATAATACCTAATCTTGCATAAATGCTCGGTGCTGTTCTTGACTGAATGTGTATAGGGTTTAGTTAAATTTTAGAATATACCTGTATTTTATTCCACTCAACCTATTTGAATACCCCCATAGCAGGCAAACTTAACCCCTAGGACCACGTGTCTAGATACTCTGAGAGTGGTAAGAGCCACACCTAACATCTTAATCTCCTACATAGAAGATATACAATATCAGATCAATAGATACAGCAAAGGATACCCAGCTAACTGGAAAATCTAAGCAGTAACTTAATCCAAGATGCAAAAATATATACATTATAACACAAGAAACACCAAAAACCAAGGCAATATAAATCCACCAAAAAGCATCAATGCTTCAGAAATGACCTCTAGTGAAAACGAGTTAGAGAAAATGCCTGAGAAAGATTTCAAAAGAATGATTGTAAATATGTTCAATGAACTCAAAGAAGAAATCAAAGGAATCAGAGAAGATACAGGACACCAATTTAACGAAATAAAGAAATCAATACAAGACATAAATAAGGAAATAGAAATAATGAAGAAAAACCAGTCAGAATTACTAGCAATGAAGAACACAGTTAATGAAATAAAAAACTCTGTAGAAAATCTCACCAGTAGAATGGATGAAGGAGAGGACAGAATATCTAAGCTAGAAGACCAGGTGGCAGATCTAATACAATCCAACAAAGAGAAAGACAAACTAATAGAAAAGTATGAATGGGAATTTCAAGATATTCGGGACACTATGAAAAGATCAAATATAAGAATTCAGGGTATAGTAGAAGGAGAAGAATTTCAATCCAAAGGTATAGTAGGCATCTTCAACAAAATCATAGAAGAAAACTTCCCCCAAATTGGGAAAGAGGTGCCAATGCAGATACAGGAAGCATTTAGAACACCAGCCAGACAAAACCTGGAAAGAACCTCTCCTCGCCATATTATAATCAAACTACCAAACACACAATCCAAAGAAAAAATATTGAAAGCAGTTAGAGAGGAAAATCAAGTTACCTACAAAGGCAAGCCCATCAGGATCACAGCAGATTACTCAACACAAACTTTCAAAGCCAGAAGGGCTTGGAGTGAAGTATTCCAAACTCTGAAAGATAACAACTGTCAACCAAGACTACTTTATCCTGCAAAACTATCCATTCAAATAGATGGAGAAATAAGGACATTCCAAGACAAAAGCAGGCTAAAGGAGTATTTGAAGACAAAACCAGCTCTACACAAAATACTTGAAAGAATCCTCCATGCCGAAGAGAAAGAAAAACACACATATAAGGAACCTGGAAAACAGCAAACAACACTCAAATACTAGTTAATATAAGAGAGCAAAGGTAGAACCAGAACCACAAAAAAAAAAAAAAAAAAAAAATGGCAAGCATAAATACACATCTTTCAATAATATCTCTTAATATCAATGGCCTCAATGCTCCAACCAAAAGACATAGATTTGCAGACTGGGTTAAAAAGCAGGACCCTACAATTTGTTGTCTCCAAGAAACTCACCTTTCTACAAAAGATGGACATTATCTTAGGGTGAAAGGTTGGAAAACGGTGTTTCAAGCAAATGGACCCAGAAAGCAAGCAGGGGTTGCTATCCTAATAGCTGACAAGGCAGACTTCACTCCAACATTAGTCAAGAAAGATAAGGAAGGTCACTTTATATTGATTAAGGGCACACTCCAACAGGAGGACATTACAATCCTAAACATATATGCACCTAACATGGGGGCTCCCAAATTCATCAAACAAACACTGTTAGAACTAAGGTCACAGATAACACCAAACACAGTGGTAGTTGGTGACTTTAACACCCCACTCTCATCAATTGACAGGTCATCCCGGGAAAAAATAAACAGAGAGGCATCTGGACTAAACGAGGTCATAGAAGGAATGGACCTAACAGACATATACAGGACATTTCATCCAAATGCTGCAGAATATACATTCTTTTCAGCAGCACATGGATCATTCTCTAAAATAGACCATATATTAGGACACAAAGCAAATCTTAACAAATTCAGGAAAATTGAAATAATTCCTTGCATTCTATCTGACCACAATGGAATCAAACTACAAATCAATAGCAAGAAAGGATATAGAGCATACACAAAATCATGGAAACTAAACAATACATTACTAAATGATGAATGGGTCAATGAAGAAATCAAGAAGGAAATCAAAAAATTTATAGAGTCAAACAATAATGAGAACACAACATACCAAAATCTCTGGGACACAATGAAGGCAGTTCTAAGAGGTAAATTTATAGCTTTAAGTGCCTATATTAAGAAATTAGAAAGGTCGCAAATAAATGACCTAATGCTTCACCTTAAAGCCTTGGAAAAAGAAGAACAAGGCAAACCAAAAATCAGTAGACGGGAAGAAATAATAAAGATTAGGGCAGAAATTAATGAAATAGAAACCAAAAAAACAATACAAAGAATTAATGAAACAAAGAGCTGGTTCTTTGAAAGGATAAACAAGATTGATAAACCCTTAGCAAATCTGACCAAAAGAAAGAGAGAAGAGACACAAATTAATAAAATTAGAGATGAAAAAGGTAACATCACGACAGATGCCAGAGAAATTCAAAAAATCATAGGGACATATTATAAAAACATATACTCCACAAAGTATGAAAATCTGAAAGAAATGGATGATTTCCTTGATTTATATGACCTACCTAAATTAAATCAAGATGAGATTAATCACTTAAATAGACCTATAACAAGCATGGAGATCCTAACAGTTATCAAAAATCTCCCAACTAAAAAAAGCCCAGGCCCAGATGGATTCACTGCTGAATTTTACCAGACCTTCAGGGAAGAGCTAACACCATTGCTTCTTAAGCTTTTCCATGAAATAGAAAAAGAAGGAATTCTACCAAACTCCTTCTATGAAGCCAGCATCACTCTGATACCAAAACCAGGCAAAGATAGAACAAAAAAGGAAAATTACAGACCAATCTCCCTCATGAACATAGATGCAAAAATTCTCAACAAAATATTGGCAAACAGAATACAAGAATACATTAGAAAGATCATTCACCCTGACCAAGTAGGCTTTATCCCAGAGATGCAGGGATGGTTCAACATACGCAAATCTATAAATGTTATACATTATATAAATGGGTTGAAGGACAAAAATCACATGATCATCTCATTAGACGCAGAGAAAGCATTCGACAAAATCCAACATCCCTTCATGATAAAAGTCCTACAGAGACTGGGAATAGAAGGAACATATCTCAATATAATAAAGGCTATTTATGATAAGCCTACAGCCAACATATTACTAAATGGGGAAAAACTGGATGCTTTTCCACTAAAATCAGGAACAAGACAAGGGTGTCCACTGTCCCCACTTTTATTTAATATAGTTCTGGAAGTCTTAGCCATAGCAATAAGGCAAGAGACATGCATAAAAGGGATACAAATCGGAAAGGAAGAGGTCAAGTTATCATTATTTGCAGATGACATGATTCTATATATAAAGGACCCTAAAGACTCTACTAGCAAACTGTTAGAGCTGATAAAAACCTACAGTCATGTAGCAGGATACAAAATAAATACACAGAAATCAGTAGCCTTCATATATGCTAACAACAAACACACAGAGGATGAGATCAGAGAATCACTCCCATTCACAATTGCATCAAAAAAAATAAAGTACCTTGGAATAAACCTTACTAAGGAAGTAAAGAATCTATACAATGAGAACTTTAAAACACTCAAGCGAGAAATTGCAGAAGACACTAGGAAGTGGAAAAACATCCCTTGTTCCTGGATTGGAAGAATCAATATTGTGAAAATGGCAATCTTACCAAAAGCAATCTACACATTTAACGCAATCCCCATCAAAATTCCAAAGGCATTCTTCACGGAAATAGAAAAAACAATCCAAAAATTCATTTGGAATCACAAAAAACCTCGAATATCTAAAATAATACTGAGCAACAAAAATAAGGCTGGTGGTATCACCATACCTGATTTTAACCTATACTACAGAGCCATAGTAACAAAAACAGCATGGTACTGGCACAAAAGCAGACTCGTAGATCAATGGAACAGAATAGAGGACCCAAATGTAACCCCATGTAGTTATAGCCACCTGATATTTGATAAAAATGCCAAAAATACTCATTGGAGAAAAGACAGCCTCTTCAGCAAATGGTGTTGGGAAAACTGGATATATATCTGTAGAAGGATGAAAATAGATTCTTCTCTTTCTCCGTGCACAAGAATTAAGTCCAAATGGATTAAGGACCTTAACATCAGACCTGAAACTCTGAAACTGCTAGAGGAAAAAGTAGGGGAAACCCTTCAACATATTGGTCTTGGCAAAGACTTTCTGAATACAACCCCAATTGCTCAGGCAATAAAACCACAGATTAACCACTGGGACCTCATGAAAATACAAAGATTCTGCACTGCAAAGGACACGGTGAAGAAAGCAAAGAGGCAACCTACAGAATGGGAAAAAATCTTCACCAGCTATACATCTGATAGAGGATTAATATCTAAGATATACAAAGAACTCAAGAAGTTAAATAATAAGGAATCAAACAAACCAATCAAAAAATGGGAAATGGAGCTAAATAGAGAATTCTCAAAGGAAGAAATACGAATGGCATATACGCATCTAAAAAAATGTTCTACATCCCTAGTCATCAGGGAAATGCAGATTAAGACTACATTGAGATTCCATCTCACTCCTGTCAGATTGGCTACCATCATGAAAACAAATGATCATAAATGTTGGCGGGGATGTGGAAAAAGAGGAACCCTTCTACATTGTTGGTGGGAATGCAATCTGGTCCAGCCATTGTGGAAATCAGTGTGGAGGTTCCTAAAACAGCTAAAGATTGATCTACCATATGACCCAGCTATAGCTCTCCTAGGCATATATCCTAAGGACTCATCTCATTACCTTAGAGATACTTGCTCAACCATGTTTATTGCTGCTCAATTTATAATAGCTGGGAAATGGAACCAGCCTAGATGTCCCTCAACTGATGAGTGGATAATGAAGATGTGGCACATTTATACAATGGAGTTTTACTCAGCAGTAAAGAGAAATGAAGTTATGAAATTTGCAGAAAAGTGGATGGATCTGGAAAGAATTATACTAAGTGAGGTAACCCAGGCCCAGAAAGCCAAGCGCCACATGTTCTCCCTCATATGTGGATCTTAGCTAGAGATGATTGGGCTTCTGTGTGAGAAGGAAAAAACTCAGTAGCAGAGGCCAGTAAGTTAAAAAAGGAGATAGAAAGGGAAGAGAAAGAAAGGGAGGAGGGCTTTTATTAGGTTGGTATTGTATATATGTAAGTAGAAAGATTGAGATGGGGAGGGGATATGATGGAGAATGGAATTTCAAAGGGGAAAGGGGGGAGGGTAATACCATGGGATTTTTTTTGTTATCATGGAAAATATTAATAAAAATGGAGGAAAAAAAAAAGGAAAAAAAAAAAAAAAAAGAAACAGAGTGGTATGTGCAGAGGGATATGGCACAGAAATAAAACCTTTGGCCTGAAACTTCATCCCCTTCAGCTGCAATTATATGAGAGATTACAACCTTTGAGACTGGGCTAGCTGACCTGCACTGGGGCAACAGGAAGACTGTAGACTCTTTTGAAGGGGCCTGAGTGCTCAAGGAGTATCCTGTTCTTCAAAGTCTACTTTATTCCTCCCTGGATTAACAAATTTGCACCCTACTTGGTATTGTGGAGTGTAAGAAATGCAGGAAAGAGAGGGTTACTGAGTTTGCAATGTGGCTTGTGTTTTGGAAATGGCCATGGACAATGTGAAGCAGGTTTGCTGGATGCCTACCTGGAGACCCAATAGTGCCGTGGATGAACTGTGGCTTGCAGTAGAGACCCAGTGGAGATGCTGAGACTATAAGATGGCTGCTAAGGAGAGCTGCCATCCCTGGATGAAGTTTTCCAGGACTGTGAGTAGCCTAGCTGGAGGGGTGGAATTAGAATACCAGAGACTTGTTGATGGTTAGAATTATCAGACTTGGAGATTTGTTACTGACTGGAGTTGTTGGACTTAAAGCTACAAAGTTTGATGTTTGCCCTGGTTGTTTTAAATCTTGTATTGGCTGAATATTTCTTTGCTATGACCAATGCCATCTTCTGCAGTGTGAACGTTTATTCTGTGCCATTATGGGTTTTGGGGGGATTTTTGGTATTATGGCTCAGTTAAAAGATCTTGGACTGTGGGGATGTATAAACATCAGTGGAATTGATAAAAACTATGGGGACTTTTAAAGTTAGATGAACAAATTGAATTTTACATGATGTATGGTTATTAGTTTATGGGGGCCAGGGGTGGAACGTGCTGGTTTGTTTCAGGTGTCCCCCATAAACTAAGATGTTCTAGATGCTAGGTTCCCCAGCTGATGATAATTGGAAATGAAAGCCTCCTGGAGGCGGTGTATTGTTGGGGGCGGGCTTATGGGTATCATAGCCAGTTTCCCCATGACAGTGTTTGACACACTCTCCTGTTCCTGTTGTCCACTTTATGTTGGCCAGGGGGTGATGTCGACCCTCTGCTCATGCCATGGTTTTCCCCTGCCATCATGGAGCTTCCCCCTCAAGCCTATAGCCAAAATAAACCTCTTTTTTCCCACAATCTGCTCTTGGCCTGGCTGTAACAGTGGCACACACCTTTAATCCCAGCACTGTGGAGGCATAGGTAGGAGGATTGTCATGAGTTCAAGGCCACCCTGAGACCACATAGTGAATCCCAGGTCAGCCTGGGCTAGAGCAAGACCCTACCTCTTAAAAAAAAAAAAAAAAAAAAAGCTTCTGAAAGGCACTGAGTAAACAGCAATGTAAGAAAACAACCCAGTAATAAATAGACAACAGACTTGCAAAGACTCTCCAAAGAAGACACACAAACTGACATTGGGTACATGAATCATTGAATCATCAGAGAAACGTAAATCAAGACCACCATGAGAGATCACCTCATTAGTGTTAGCTGAGTGTTATCAAAAGGGAGCAAAAGCAACAAGTGCCTATATGGATATGGGAAAGCAGAGCTGTGAAATAGGACAGCCATCATGGAAGATGGTGTGGCATTTTCTCCACATATTAAAAATATTTTTCAAAATATGTGACTAGTAACCACTCCTAGGCATTCACCTGAAAGACTTGATAAGTGAACAATTGTTTTCACTTCAAAACTATAGCATTTTTTCACCATATCTAAGATATGAAAACTGCCTGTTTGTGTATCAACAAACAAATAGATATAGAAAATGTCACTGTGGTAAATAAGACAGTCACAGAAGGACACATACTACATAATTCTCTTGTTTGAGGCACCCAAAATAGTTAAAGGTAATACACAATAGAATGGTGGTTACCAAGCATTTGGGGATGTGACCTAAGAAGCTCAACAGATATAAAGTTATAGTTATACAAGAGATCTCACATGACACAATGCCTATAGTTAACAGTAAGCTTAAGCATGCAACTTAACACAGTATATGCATGGAGTTCAGGGCCTTCAATGCCAATTATACCTCATAAAGCTATAATGTTAACTATATATTTTTTTAAGTCTGTGGCTATGTGGGATGGCTTATCCACCAAAGACTTTCCTGCAGGGTGACTTGGCTATGCTCATTTCCTGACCGAGTCTCAATTATTAGAATTTGACTTGGGTTCACCACTCCTCAAGGTAGCACCAGAAACAGACACACACCCAGTGCAGTTAGTTTTTTAGAGGTGATCTCAGGAAACATGGCTAGGGAAGCAGGAAAGCGGGAAGGAGGGAGAAGGAGGCCTAAGGGTTGATCAATAGCTTATAAGGATTCTTGGAATCAGTTCACATCTTTTGATTCAGGGTTCACTCCCCTATTACAAAGCAAGGGGCCAGGCTCTGTGTTGATCAGTAATTAATAGACAACAGACTTGAATAGGCCAAGATATTTTATATATGTCTAAATGAAAACATATGAGGAACTTTTTAAAGCATTTGTTTATTTATTTATTTGTAAGCAGAGAGAGACAGACATATATAGAGACAGAGAGAGAATGGCCACTGCAGGGCCTCTAGACACTGCAAACGAACTCCACATGCTTTGTGTATCTGGCTTTACATGGATACTTGAGAATTGAACCCTGGTCATTAGGCTTTACAAGAAACCACCTTAACTGTACAGCTATCTTCTCAGCCCTATAAGGGACTTTTTAAATTCAATAATTAAACTCTTTAGAATTGCTACAGAGATTTTTCCACAGTGAGCTCTCAAGAGACAATGCAACCAAAAATTTCACAACCAACCAAGGCTCCCTTTAAACTGTAAGGAAAAGATTGCTCAAGATATTTTAAATTTTGCTTGCTAAAAAAATGATGCTAAGCCGGGTGTGGTGGTGCACACCTTTAATCCCAGCACTTGGGAAGCAGAGATAGGAGGATCACCTAGAGTTGGAGGCCACCCTGAGACTTCATAGTGAATTCCAGGTCAGCCTGAGCTAGAGTGAGATCTTACCTTGAAACCCCCCCCAAAAAAAAGATGTTATTCTCAATAAACAAAACTTAAAAATAAATAAATAAAAGGGGGCTGGAGAGATGGTTAAGCACTTGCCTATGAAGCCTAAGGACCCCTGTTCAAGACACATAAGCCAGATACACAAGGGTGCACATGTGTCTGGAGTTCATTTACAGCGGCTGAAGGCCCTGGCACTCCCATTCTCTATCTATCTCCCTCTTTCTCTGTTGCTCTCAAATAAATAAATAAAAATAAAAAATAAAATTTAAAGATGATACTGATCTTGAGCTTTATTAAGCTAAAAATGAAAATATTTTGTTCTTACATTAATCATGTTTCTAACATAACTGTTCATTTACCAAAACCTCCACCTTATCTAAACCAAGTCTTCATATTTATAAAATTTCAACTAATTGTTCTTATCTGAAGTAAAATGCCTGCTTTCTTCATTTACTGCCTTCATTTCTTTTTTAAGATTTATTTTTATTTATTTATTTATTGGACACACACACTTTCTCTCTCTCTCTCTCCTCATAAATAAATAAATTGCCAACCCACTATCTTCCTGTGTGTGACTTAACATCTCTGTGACAATCTGTGACACCCCCTGCTGCAGTTGGGTTCACATTGCTGGCAGAAATCAATCACCTGACTAAGAGCAGCTCGTGGGGAAAAAAGGGTTTATTTTGGCTTACAGACTTGAGAGGAAGCTTCAGGATGGCAGGGGAAAACGATGGCATGAGAAGAGGGTGGACATCACCTCATGGCCAACATAGGGTGGACAACAGGAATAGGAGAGTGTGCCAAACACTGGCAAGGGAACACTGGCTGTAACCCCCATCAGTCACAGCTCCACCTCCGTGTTATGCTCTGGCCTCTTCTCTACCACAAACATTTCTCAGTAAACTCCACCTTCTCCAATCTCTACCACACTTCTGCTTTTGAAAGATTTGGAAATTTTTCTTCCTCCTTTTCTGTAATCTTTTGTGTTTATCGATCTATCTGTCTATTTTTTTCTTTTAATTTTAAAATATTTTTATTTATTTGCAAGGAGAGAGAGGGAGAAAATGCCAGGGCTTCAGCCACTGCAAACGAACTCCAGACACATGCGTCTCCTTGTGCATCTGGCTTTATGTGGGAACTGGGAAATCAAGCTCATGTCATTAGGCTCTGCAGGCAAATGCCTTAACCACTGAGTCATCTCTCCAGCCCTCTGCTGGTTTACACAGGATTTAGTTATGTAGTCCATTCTGGCTTCAAACTCATTTACCTCCTGCCTCGGCCTCCTCCATGCTGGGGTAACAGGCATATGCTACTACACTGGGCTCTCTAGTGTTATTTATAAAGGAAGCTCGTGCTCGCTTTGGCAGCACATATACTAAAAAGGAAGCTACAGGGGACTGGAGAAATGGCTTAGCTATTAAGATGCTTGCCTGTGAAGCCTAAGGACCCAGGTTAAGTCCCCCAGTACCCACATAAGCCAGATACACAAGGTGGCACATGCATCTAGAGTTCATTTGTAATGACTAGAGGCCCTAGCATGCCCATTTTCAATTATTCTCTCTCTTTATCTGCTTCTTTTCCTCTCTCTTTCAAATAAATAAATAAATAAAAATATATTTCGAAAGAAAGCTAGGTATCTTAGAACACAGAGAAACATTAGAATTCAATCTTCCTGTGTAATCTATATTAGACTGGTGGCATTTGTTCTTTTTTTTTTTTTTTTTGGTTTGGTTCTGTACTTAGTAATTTTTTATAACCCAAGAATAAATAAAAAGCAATTTGAATATGTAGTAGACTCATAAAAATGTCAAATATAGTCAAGTGTGGTGTTATGTACCTATAATACAACAGTTCGGAGGTTGAAGCAGGAGGAGTGTGAGTTTGAGTTATACCATCAAGGGGTGCTCCAGAGACCCACACGTGTAGCAGGGCTGTCAGAGGAATGCAGGGAGGGAACGAAGCCATAGTAAGTAACTGCATGCAAAAATTTTGCATTGTGCCAGGCATGGTGGCACACACCTTTAATCCCAGCACTCAGGTGGCAGAGGTAAGAGGATCACCATGAGTTTGAGGCCACCCTGAGACTACATAGTGAATTCCAGGTCAGCCTGAGCTAGAGTGAAGCCCTACCTAGAAAAACAAAACAAAACAAAAAAAGTTGCATTGTGCCTGTCCTGTGACAGGGCATTGAGAATGATTACAACTGGTTCTCACCACAAAGAAAAGGGCAATGGGCAAACGGCCTATGCTCTCTCTAAAATGGGCATAGCCAGAGAGATCCCAGAAGAAGTGCTTTTCTACACAGAATGAGAATTTTCACATCTGGCTCATAGCTGACTGTCTTAGTGGAAAGAAAACCTACACTTTTGTTGCTGTTGTTTGTTTTGTTTTGTTCTAATTCTGTTTTCTGATAATACTTGTAGGTCATATCTTTTTGTTTTGAATATTTACATACTTGGCAGGCATGGTGGTGCACACCTTTAATCCCAGCACTCAGGAGGCCGAGGCAGGAGGATTGCTGTGAGTTCGAGGCCAGCCTGACACAACAAAGTAAATTCCAGGTCAGCCTGGGCTAGAGTGAAACCCTACCTTGAAAAACTGAAAAAACTAAAACAAAATAATGATAATGATGATAGTTACATACTACGGTCGTTTGAATAGATGGCCCCCAATATATTCAGTGTTTTATTACAGTTTGCCATCTAGATCTACAGCCACCTGGATGGAGGAGATGTCATTGGGACCCTAAGGTGTGGTGGTGGATTTGAAATTCCAATGTAAAGATATGCAAAGTGCCTGTAGTTTCTGAAGTGTGCTGTGGGATTTGGCTTGTGGCCTCTCTCTCTCCCTCCTTAGACCTGTGAAAGCAGGCCTGCTCCTTCTGCCATTATGGAACTTCCCCTGGATCTGTAAGCTTCATATAAATATCCCTTCCTCCATAAATGTGCCTGGTCTAGAGGTTCATCTCAGCAACCTGTAGCTAGCTGTCCACTATACATACTTTTCCCCATTTCTCTTATCTGGCCTCTCATTTTTATTAATGTTTATTTTTAACTTTCTGCTTTTCCTTCTCTTCCCTCAACTCCCTTTAATTCATTAATTGCATTCTCCCTGTCTCTTATTTATCTTCCTTCTCACTATTTCTATTTTTTCTAATTATTTTTCATATTTGTCACTTATTTGTTTTGTTTTGAGTCTGGTCTTAAGCTTGCAAAACTTCTGGCTCACCCTCCTGAGTGCTGGAACATGAGACATGCACCACAATGCCTAGCTTATTTCAATTAAAAAAAAATATTTTTTTTGTTTTGGCTTTTTGAGGTAGGGTCTCACTCTAGCTCAGGCTGACCTGGAATTCACTATGTAAGAGTCTCAGGGTGGCCTTGAACTCAAGGCAATCCTCCTACCTCTGCCTCCTAAGTGCTGGGATTAAAAGTGTGTGCCACCACGCCCGGCTATTTTAAAAATATTTTTATGTATTTGAGAGAGAAGGGGCATGAATACAGGGCGTCTTGCCACTGTACATAAACTCCAGAGTCATGGGCCACTTTGTGTGCCTGGCTTTACATAGGTCATGGGGAATTGAACGTAGGCTGCAGGATTTGCAAGCAAGTGCCTTTAACTGCTGAGCCATCTCTCCATCTCTTGCCTTAATTTTTAAAGTATTTAATTGGATCATCTCTTTTGTTTCTCCTCATCCCCTTGTTTTTCCTTTTTTAAAAAAAATTTCTATTTTTCAGTATTTTTTATTATCTTTATTAACTGACTAGTTTTAATTGATTGTATGTCATTTTTGATCCTCTATTATTATTTGTATTGTGGTGATATTTGTTTTTAACTAGTTATTATTTTATTTCTATATTTGGCTTTTTTATATATTGTGATTGGTACTATAGTTTGCTTCTTTCTTTTTTTTTTTTTTTGGTTTTTCGAGGTAGGGTCTCACTCTAGTCCCAGGCTGACCTGGAATTCACTATGGAGTCTCAGGGTGGCCTCGAACTCACGGCGATCCTCCTACCTCTGCCTCCCAAGTGCTGGGATTAAAGGCGTGCGCCACCACGCCCGGCTTAGTTTGCTTCTTTCTTATTGGTTCTGGGATACAGCCTAGTATCTTGACTGTATTATGTGTGTTATGCTATTGACCTACACCCTCAGCCCAGTTTTGAAATCTGTACTTCAATCCAGCTATGACTCGGTTCCTTCCAAACTCAGGTGAGTATTTCAACTTAAAGAATATGAGAGAGTGAGTTGGATGTGGTGGCACATGCCTTTAATCCCAGCACTCGGGAGGCAGAGGTAGGAGGATCACCATGAGGTTGAGACCACCTTGAGACCGCATAGTGTATTCCAGGTCAGCCTGAGCTAGAGTGAGACCCTACCTTGAAAGAAAACAAACAAACAACAAAAAACGAAAAAGAAAGAAAAGAAAAGAATATGAGAGAGCAAAACTTCCAGTTGGCCTTTAAGTTTCCCTCTAAACATTTAAGTTTATGCACATAGATTAGTACTGGCCCCATGTTTGGTCAGAGAAAGTTCTTGAAGTTGGCAGGACTACTAGAGAGACTCAAAACTCATTCAAAGTACTGAGAATAAGTGACTGTTTAGTGCTCAGTGCTAAATGAGACATCCACATCACCCTTTTCTAAGGTACAGAGAACATTGTGGAAGAGGGTACAGAAAATATATAAAAGCCAGATAATGGAATTCTATGGAATGCTATCTTCTAGAGATGATGTGGTTATTGCATTCATGACCTCATAACAATTGTCATTATCTTCATGAGACTTGCACAATATTGGTCCCATTAACATTGGCCATGGATAGTGAAGAAGGGAATGAGGCACACATCCCTTCCTGATGAGTTATTGGCAATTAATGGTTGCTGTGAGAGAAAGAGACATTTTCCTCAATGGTGTAGTGTTGCAGTTACCTTCTCATTGCTGGAACAAACACCTGACCAGAAGCAGCTTATGGGAGGAAAGGGTTTATTCCAGGCTTACAGATTCCAAGGGAAGCCTCATCATGGTGAAAGAAGCTGTCTCACATTATCATACATCCACAGCAGAGAGACAAAGCCAATACCAACAAGCATGACCAACCAGAGACCAAGTGGGCTCTGAACACACCTAGTAGGGCTGGACTCAAGGTCCACCTCCAGTGACACACCTACTCCAGCATGGTTTTGTGTACTGAGGACTAAGTAAGAAGCTTAATCAAAAACACCTAAGGTGAGGCTGGAGAGATTTCTCAGTGGTTAGAGCTCTTGCCTGCAAAGCTTAAGGACCCAGGTTCAATTCCCCAGAACCCATGTAAGCCAGATTCACAAGCTAGTGCATGTGTCTGGAGTTCATTTGCAGGGGTTAGAGGTCCTGAGGCACCCATTCTCTCTCTCTCTCTTTCTATTTTTCTCTCAAAAATGAAATAAAATATTTAAAAATACCTAAGGCTATGAGGGACATACATTACATTCAAACCACTGGATGTAGACACTGGTCACTTGCCCATCTCAAGGAAATACTTCACCCCCATGCTTATGCAAGCAGTCCTAATTAAACTCGGTGGGTTTCTATTTCTCTCTCTCTTTCTCTCACACACATACATACACAATGCATATGTCAAAATAGAACAGGAACTATTTGGGAAGAAGGGATTATGTGGGAGGAAGAAAGAAAAGAAGAAATGGAAGGTAATGGGAGGTGATAATGATAAAAATACATTATATACATGTATAAAATTTTTCAATAAATAAGATGAAATAAAAAATACTTCTAGCTGATAACTTGGCCCCAGGTGTGCAAGTCTCAACTTATAAACACAAGAAATATAGAAAATTAAGGTAACATGATTCCTCCAAAATTAATCCAATTATAATGATATTTAAATGGTTGAAATGTTTATTAAAGAATTCAAAAGAATAATTACAAAAGTGATTAATAATTTTTTTTTGAAGTAGTGTCTTGCTCGAGACCAGGTTGACCTGGAATTCATTATGTAGCCTTAGGCTAGCCTTGAACTCACAGTGATTCTTCTATCTTGACCTCTGAGTGCTGGGATTAAAGGCACATGCCACTATGCCCAGCTTTATGGTTAGCAAAATTAAAATGGATATGAATAAAGAGCTGAATGAAACAAGAAAGGCAATACATGTTGTAAAAGATCAAAACAATAAAAAATTTTTTAAAAACTTCAGCAAGAAACTTGGAAAGGAAAAACTCATTAAGCTAAAAAAAAATTCACATGAAAGCATCACCAATAGCTGGATCAAGCAAAAGGCGGAATGTCATGACTTGAAGATAAGGTGATGAATTAGAACATTTAGATGGTATTTAAAAAATGGAAATTATGACATAACATGAAAGACCTTTAAACACAATTTAAAGGCAAAACATGTATATTTTCAACATAAACAGTATGCCAAAAAACAGACTAAATGCATAGAAAACTATATACTGAAATAACAGAAAACTTCTCAAATCTTTAGAGAGGTATGGGCATTCAGGCACAGGAGGTATATTAGACTCCAAACAGACATGACAGAAAAGAACCTTTCCATGTACTATTATCATTATAACGCCAAGAGTACTGATAGGAGGATATTAAAAGATGCAAGAAAGAAGTTAGAAGAAATCCCTTTTACATAATAACCCACTAGAATGGCATCAGATTTCTCAGCAGAAACTTCAAAGACCAAGGACAGCACAGAATATTTTCAAGTCCTGAAAGAAAATAACTGCCAATTCAAATTATGTCTAGCCAACCTAATCTTCAGAACCAAAGAAGTAAAAAAAACCTTCTAAAATAAGCCACACAAAAATAACACTAAGCCGGGCGTGGTGGCGCACACCTTTAATCCCAGCACTCGGGAGGCAGAGGTAGGAGGATCGCCGTGAGTTCGAGGCCACCCTGAGACTCCATAGTGAATTCCAGGTCAGCCTGGGCTAGAGACCCTACCTTGAAAAAACCAAAAAAAAAAAAAAAAAAAAAAAACACTAAGCCAGTATTATTAAAATATACTTAAATAAATTCTGTACACATAAAATGATAAATAAAATCAAGAGAACATGGGGAAGAACAAATCTCAGAGGAGTAAACAAAGCAAATGAAAATTAGGAAAAAATGGAAATAACTAGTACATGTCTTTCAACCTTAATCTTGAATATAATTCTCCAGTTATAAGAAAAGTCTAGCTGAATGGATATTTAGAAAGCCACAGAAAAATAGAAGTGTAAAGATGATAAATGATATTCCAAGAAAATGGAATCCAAAAGCATAAGGGGTACCTGTATATATGGCAAAACAGACAGCAAAAACCAATCATAAGAGACAATGCAAGGTTACTACATATTGATAAAGACAACAATCCAGCAAGAGAACAGAGCAGTTATCAACATATGGTATTGGGTATATAAAAATATTGGTATACCCAATGTCAAAAAGCAGACACTACTGGACAGAAAAGGACAGACTCAATAATAGTGGGTTTATTTCAGTGCCTCATTATAAGCATTTGATAAGTCATTCAGACCCCACAAAAAATAGCAACAACAACAAAACAAAACAAAAAATCAGAATTAAACTACATTGCAGAACAAATGTACTTGACAGACGTCTACAAATTATTCCACACGATGGCTACATGTCTTTTTCAGCAGCTCATGAAACTTTCCCCAAATAGATTCTACTTTATGGCCTAGAGCAATTCTTAACAAATGTAAAAAGTACAATTTATTGCACTTTATAAAACCATAATAGAATGCAATCTGAAATTACTAGCAAGCACCAGGCATAGTGGCACATGCCTTTAATACCAGCACTTGGGAGGCAGAGGTATGAGGATAGCCATGAGTTCCAGTCTACCCTGAGACTGCATAGTAAATTCTAAGTCAGCTTGGGCTAGAGTAAGACCCTGCCTCAAAAACAACAATAACAACAACAACAAAAGACATTAATAACAAGCAAAACTTCAGAAGATATACAAATACATTGAAACAATAAAGTAAATCATTGAAAAATAAAACAATGTAAAATAAAATAAAAATATGAAACTATGAAATAAATCAATGGAAAAACCAGGGAGGACATTAAAAGTTTTCAAGAATTGAGACTTCCAGGTAAGATGGAAGACCAGAAACACCCTCAGTGCATGAAAATGAAGAGGAAAATCAAAATAAGAACTAAATCACAGTGAAGCCAGGCATTTCAAGTTCCAGGTCATGCACTTGACACAGCTCAAAGATCTCAGCCACTCTCAGCCACAGAGGAAACTGCCTGGGGACTCCAGTATCTGGTGCAACTGGAAACACAAATCTGAAGTTGAAAGGTCCCCAGGAAAGCAAAGGTGCGGTGGTTTGAATTAGCTGTCCCCATAAACTCCTGTTTGTGAATGCTTGATTCCCAGATGATGGCAATTTGTAACTGGATCCTTACTGGAGGAGGTGTGTTTTGGGGAGCAGGATTATGGTTGTTACAGCCAGTTCTGCCTTGCCAGTGTTTGATGCACTCTCCTGCTACTGTTGCTCACCTGATGGTTGCCAGGAGTTAATGTCCAGCCTCTGCTCATGCCACATTTCCCCCTTCCATCATAGAGTTTCTTCTTATGTCTGTAAGCCAAAATAAACCCTTTCCTTCCATTAACTGCTTTTGGCTGTGTGCTTTGTGCAAGCAACTAGAAGGTAACTGCAACAACACACAAGCAACAGATTACAGGCTTGGAAACTTGAAATTAAGAGAGTTCCAATACTAACTCTCCTTCCTCCATCCTGCCACAACCTGGAGAAGAAAGGAAATGCTTACAGACACAGTAGATTCCTAGACTCCAGAGAAATGGTTCAAATTTCTGAGCAAGAGAACTCTCCGGCAACAAATAACCACACAACAGGGGACTGGGTTCCAGAGAGAGGGAAGTTTGGAACTCTGTGCAGTGGGCCAAGAGTAGAACAGAAACTATGAAGTTACAAAGAAACTGTCCATGAGAGGCAAGAGGGGACATGCTAGCAGAGGAGTCACCATTCTAGTTGCTGAGGAAATCCAGAGGCCAGTCAAATATCAGGTCAGCAGTATTCTACTCAAGGGAGAAGGCTGAGGATAGAGACTGCTGCTCTGAACACAGATCTAGTAGAAGACAGCACCTCAACCCTATTGTAGCAAACTGTCCATCCAGTGAAGCAGCAGCCTATAGAATGGGAGAAACTCTTTGCTAGCTATACATCTGACAGAGGATTAATATCTAGATTATTTAAAGAACTCAAAAAACTAAACATCAAGAACACAAACAAACCAATCAAAAAATGGGTTATGAAGCCGGGTGTGGTGGAGCATGCCTTTAATCCCAGCACTGGGGAGGCAGAGGTAGAAGGATCGCCATGAGTTCGAGGCCACCTTGAGACTACATAGTGAATTCCAGGTCAGCCTGGGCCAGAGTGAGACCCTACATCGAAAAAAAAAAAAAAAAATTGGGCTATGGAATTGAACAGAGTTTTTAAAAGAAGAAATACAAATGGCAAATAAATATTTTTTAAATTGTTCTACTTCCTTTACCATCAGAGAAATGCAAATTAAAACTCCTTTGAGATTCCATCTCACTCTAGTCAGAATGGCTAGCATCAAAAAATAAAAATAAATGACATCTAT
Organism: Dipus sagitta; assembly: GCA_036346955.1. Lineage (NCBI taxonomy): Eukaryota > Metazoa > Chordata > Mammalia > Rodentia > Dipodidae > Dipus > Dipus sagitta. The sequence continues at coordinate 66,860,583 of CM070770.1, read as the reverse complement.
TTCTGATGGAGGTATAGGCTGCCAGAAGCTGTGAATCATAAATTCCAGTGCCAAGAATGAGATACTTGCAAATGAGTTGTGGGCATGGAAGCTACAGAGGTGCCTAAAACAATATATGCTATTGTCATTGGTTTGATTGCCCACCAAAACTAGACAATAAGTGCCTGTTGCTGGACAGAATTCATACCTGACATAGATCTGGCCACAAGCCTATGGCTAGGCACATAGACCCTGGTTATGCTAAATGGACATGTGTGGGCCCTTGGCTCCTCAGGGGACCATTGTGCACTAGCTCCCCAGAGGCATCCAGGCAACTGTGGAGCAGGGTCTTGGGCAGCCATGAGTGCAATGAGAAGAAACACCTGGGAGACAGCTTCAGAGAACAGCTCGTTTATTTGTCAGGGGACTGAATTTTTATGAACAGTTGAGAAAGAGCATGGGAAGAGGGTCCTAAGGGTATTGGTGGGTTCAAAGGTTTCTTGCTGATGCCCAGTTGGCTTATAGGGACATTCCAGCATGAAGGGAGTCAGGCGACCTATGTAGTGGTGGGAAGAGGTATAAGGTATGACTCACAGGGGGATAGGGCTGTGTGAAGGCTGCTGGCTGATACCACATAAGGAGTTTCCTAGGCAATTGGCCAAAGGTCACAGGGCTATGAGCAAAGCCTAAGTCTTATTAGGATGTCCAGGCCCCCCCCCCCACCCTCAGCTGGTGGGGAGGGAGTGGCCCTCCTGCCGATCTGGGGGCTGAGATTTGCCCAGGGGTCCAGGCTCTCTGTGACCCCTGAGAATGGGGGAAGGGAATCTTCCTGCTGGTCTGGGACCTGAGATTTGTCAGGTGGTTCAGGCTGCTGTGACCTCTCCGTAGCCTGGGGCCCTAGTCTTGTCTGATAGCCTAGGCTTGTCTGATAGCCTAGGAGTCCTACCCTTCTTTTGGCTCTTACATTCTGTCTGCCACCTCTTCAGCAATGGACCCTGAGCCTCAGAAGGTATAATAGGGATGTTTTAATGATGACCACTCCTCGGTCACTTCCCAGCACTATGATGCCTTCTGAGTCATCTCAAAGTCATCATCTGAAAAGACAAGCTTCTCTAACCAAAAGTGAGAGTAGCATTAGCACATGGGTATGAACATTAAGAGAAGTGCTTACTGGGAAGTTTGGTGAGCATAATACGTACATTCAGCCAGACACCTGCAGATATTACACCACTAGGGCTGATGACTTCCCTCATCATAAGTTTTTAGTATCAGGCATGTAGTCCCTCTTCTGGAATGGGCCTCCAGTCCAATTACAGAACAGTTGGTTTCCCCTATAACAGTTATGCTACTATTGCACACATTGGCTTATTTGGCCTGGCTGACCAAATTTAAGGCTTGCAATGTCCACTGCTGTTTGTCTCCACTGGTGATGTGTGTCTCTCTCATGGAGATGCATGCAGCATAGTTTTTCTCCAGCTTTATGCCAGCTGGTCTACAGGGAGGAATTTTTCAGCTCAGCTCCAACAAGTTTTCTCAGTAGCCTTGCAGCCCAAGCATGTTCAGCCCACACTTACTGATTAAACAAAGTGGAGAAAGGCTAATAAAATAATATTCCTTCAATACCCACAGACCCAAGCCAGCATACCCACCTAAAACACACCTGGTTGCTACACACCTTGTTTAAGGGAAGAAAGAATTGTGCCTGCAAAATTATATTCTGAAGTTTTAACTCCTGATCCATCATAACCCATATTTGAAGCTAGGACCTTCATCAAGCTGACAGGTCTGACAGGACAGGGAAAGACACAAAAGTAAAGGAGGGATGTGCATTTGGGGAAGAGGCCACCCAAGAACACCATGAGAAGGCAGCTATGAATGAGAGACCTCAGGAGAAGCCAACGGAGCCAGCCTCCTCCAGGACTGTGAGAAAATCTATGGCTTCTGGATGTTTCATTGTCCAAAAAAGTAGGTTTCCATATGACTTATTCATACCCTCTTAGATTTTGGTCAACCCTTCTCCCATCCTTCCTTTGCTCAATTTCTTCCCCTGACCTCACTTAAGCCTTTCCACTCCCAATAATCTGTTCTTCTACTTACATATATAAACACCATCCCATTAAGTCACCCCACCCCCACCTCCTTACTCACTTATATCTCCTTTCTAGTTTACTTGCCTTTGCTAAAGAGTTTTATTCCAACTCACATACAAGTCTAAACATTTTTAGCCAGGATCCACATGAAAGAAAACATATGGTGCCTGGCTTTCTGGGCCTGGGTTACCTCACTAAGTATAATACTTTCCAGATCCATCCATTTCCCTGCAAACTTCATAATTTTTTTTTTGTTACCACTGAATAGAATTCCATTGTATAAATGTACCATGTCTTCATTATCTAGTCATCAGTAGAAGGACATCTAGGCTGGTTCAGTTTCCTAGCTATTGTGAATAGAGCGGCAATAAACATGGACATGCATGCATCTCTAAGGTAGTGCAATGAGTCCTTAGGATATAAGCCTAGAAGTGGTATACTTAGGTCATATGGTAAATCCATTTTTAGCTGTCTCAGGAACCTCCACAATGGTTTCCACAATGGTTGTATGAGATTACATTCCCACCAACAGTGTAGAAGGATTCCTCTTTTTGTACATCCTCACCAGCATTTATTGTCATTGGTTTTCTTGATGATAGTCATTCTGACAGGAATGAGATGGAATCTCAAAGTAATATTAACTTTCATTTCCCTGATAGCTAAGGATGCAGAACATTTTTCACATATATATTCATATTTTTCATATATATGCCATCTGCATTTTTTGAGGACTCTTTATTTAGTTCCATAGCCCATTTTTAAATTGGGTTATTTGATTTCTTATCATTTACTTTTTTGAGTTCTTTGTATACCCTGGATATCGATCTTCTCTGAGATGTATAGCTGGCAAAGATTTTCTGCCAATTTGTAGGTTGTCTCTGCTCTATTCACATTGTCCTTTGCTGTACAAAAGCTTTGTAATTTCATGAGGTCCCAGTGGTTGATGAGTGGTGTTATTTTCTGACCAATTTGTGTTATATTCAGAAAGTCATTGTCTATGCCAATATGTTGAAGCATTCTCCTACTTTTCCTCTAGCAGTTTCAGAGTTTTGGGTCTAATATTAAGGTCTTTGATCCATTTGAACTTAATTCATGTGCATGGGGAGAGATAAGGACCTATTTTTATCCTTCTAATATAGATATCCAGTTTTCTCAGCACCATTTGTTGAAGAGGTTGCCTTTTCCCCAATGAGTATTCTTGGCATTTTTGTCAAAGATCAGATGGCTGTAGCTTTCAGGGCTTACATCTGGGTCCTCTATTCTGTTCCATTGATCTACATGTCTGTTTTTGTGCAAGTACCATGTTACTAGGGTTCTGTAATATAGATTAAAATAAGTTGTGGTGATACCACCAGCCTTATTTTTGTTGCTAAAATTTCTTTTGGATATTTGATGGGTTTTTGTGCTTCCAAATAAATTTTAGGATTGTTTTTTCGATTTCCATGGAGAATTCCATGGAATTTTAAATGGGGATTGCATTAAATGTATAGACTGTATTTGTTAAGATTGACATTTTCACAATACTGATTCTTCCAATCCAAGAACATGGGATGGCTTTGCATTTCCTAGTGATTTCTGTAGTCCATCTCTTGAGTGTTTTAAAGTTTTCATTGTAGAGATCCTTCACTTCCTTGGTTAGGTTTATTCCAAGATGTTTCTATTTATTTTATTTTTTTTTTTGAGACAGTTGTGAATAGAAGTGATTCTCTGATTTCATCCTCAGCATGTTTGTTGTTACTATATAGGAAGACTACTGGTTTCTGTGCATTTATTTTGTATCCTGCTATGTTACTAAAAGTGTTTATCAGCTCTAACAGTTTTCTGGTACAATCTTTAGGGGCCCTTATATATAGAATCATATAATCTACAAATAATGATAACTTGATCTCTTCCTTTCCAATTTGTATCACTTTTCTGTGTGCCTCTTGCCTTATGGCTATAGCTAAGACTTTCCAGTACTATGTTAAATAAAAGTGGAAACAGTGGACACCCTTGGCTTGTTCCTGACTTTAGTGGAATAGTTTCAAGTTTTTCCCCATTTAGTATTATGTTGTCTGTAGGCTTGTCATAAATACTCTTTATAATGTTAAGCTATGTTCCTTCTATTCCCAGTTTCTATAGGACTTTTATCATGAAGAGATGTTGGATTTTGTCAAATGCTTTTTCTGCATTTATTGAGATGATCATGTGATTTTTGTCCTTCAGTCCATTTATATAGTGCATTACATTTATCGATTTGTGTATGTTGAACCATCCCTGATTCTTTGAGAGAACACCTACTTGGTTGAGGTGAATGATTTTTTTAATATATTCTTGTATTCTGTTTGCCAATATATCATTGAGAATTTTCGCAGCTATATTCATGAGGGAAATTGGTCTATAATTTTCTTTTTTTGTTCTTTGTCTGGTTTTAGTATGAGGGTGATGCTGGCTTCATAGAAGGAATTTGGTAGAATTCCTTCCTGTTATATATTATGGTAAGGTTTGAGAAGCATTTGTGTTAGTTTTTCAGTGAAGGTCTTCTAAAATTCACCTGTGAATCTATCTGGGCCTGGACATTTTAGTTGGGAGATATTTAATTTTGGTAGGTCATATTAATCAAGGAAATCATCCATTTTTTTCAGATTTTCAAACCTAGTGGAGTGTATGTTCTTAAAGTATGTCCTTATGATTTTCTGAATTCCTTTGATATCTGTTGTAATGGTGCCTTTTTCATCTCTAAATTTATTAATTTGTATCTCTTATCTCTCTCTCTCTCTCTCTTTTTGGTCAGATTCACTAAGGGTTTATCAATATTCTTTATCCCTTCAAATAACTTAACACTTTTTCTCATTGATTCTTTGTAATTTTTTTGTTCCTATTTCATTAATTCCTGCCATAATCTTTATTATTTCTCCCTTCCTAATGATTTTTTTTTTTTTTGGTTTGTCTTGTTCTTATTTTCCCAAGGCCTTAGGTGAAGCATTAACTTGTTTACGTGTGACCTTTTATAATTTCTTAATATAGGCTCTTAAAGTGATAGATTTCCCTCTGTCTTCATTGTGTCTCAAAGGTTTTGGCATGTTATGTTCAAATTATCATTTGTTTCTATGAATTTTTTGGTCTCCTCCTTGATTCTTCATTGACCCATTTATTATTTAATAATGTACTTAGTTTAGTTTCCATGATTTTGTGTATGCTCTATAGTTTTTTCTTTTTTAAAGAAATATTTTATTTATTTATGTATTTGAGAGAGATATACAGAAATAGGTAGGGAGAGAGAGAGAGAGAGAGAATAGGCATGCCAGGGCCCCTAGTCACTGCAAACAAACTCCACATGCATGTGCCCTCTTGTGCATCTGGCTTATGTGGGTCTTGGGGTAATTGAAGCTGGGTTCTTTGGCTTCACAGGCAAGTGCCTTAAGTGTTAAGCCATCTTTCCAGCCTCCTCTATGGTTTTTCTTGCTGTTGATTTGTAGTTTAATTACATCGTAATCAGATAGAGTACAAGGAATTATTTCAATTTTCCTGTATTTGTAAGGTTTGCTTTGTGGCCTAATATGTGGTGGTCTATTTTAGAGAATGTTCCATGTGCTGCTGAAAAGAATGTGCATTCTTCAGGATTTCATTGAAACATTCTATAAATATCTGTTAGGTCCATTTATTCTATAATGTCATTTAATCTAGATACTTTCTGTGTATTTTTTGCCTGGAAGTCCTGTCAATTGATGAGAATGTTGTGTTGAAATCACCCACTACAATTGGATTTTGTGTTATCTGTGTGCTAAATTCTAATAGTGTTTGTTTGGTGAAATTGGTAGCCCCCATATTAGATGCATATAGGTTTAGAATTATAATGTCCTCCTGTTGGAGTGTTCCTTTAACTGGTATAAAGTGAACTTCTTGCTGGGTGTGGTGGCACATGCCTTTAATCCCAGCACTTGGGAGGCAGAGGTAGGAGGATTGCCATGAGTTGGAGGCCACCCTGAGATTACATAGTGAATTCCAGGTCAGCCTGGGCTAGAGCGAGACGCTACCTTGAAAAACCAAAAAAAAAAAAAAAAAAACTAAGTGACCTTCTTTATCTTTCCTAACTAATTTTGGTTTACTACTCTGTGAGATATTAGGATAGCTACACCTGCATTGAGGCCATTGATATTAAGAGTTATTATTGAAATGTGTATATTTATTCTTGGTGTTCTTCTTGTTTCTGTAGTTCTTGAAAATGCGTAGTGAATTCTAGGCCAGTTTGGGCTAGAATAAAATCCTACCTCAAAAAAAGATCATTTACTCCCAACCAAGTAGGCTTTATACCAGAGATGTAGGGATGCTTCAACATATGCAACTATGTAAATGGACTGAAAGACAAACATCCCATGATCATCTCAATAGATGTAAAAAAGGTATTTGACAAAATCCAACATCCTTTCATGGTAAAAGTCCTACAGAAACTGGGAATAGAAGGAACATAGCTCAACATAATAAAGGCTATTTATGACAAGCCTACAGACAACATAATACTAAATGGGGAAAAACTTGAAACTATTCCACTAAAATCAGGAACAAGCCAAGGGTGTCCACTGTTTCCACTTTTATTTAACATAGTACTGGAAAGTCTTAGCTATAGCCATAAGGCAAGAGGCACACAGAAAAGTGATACAAATTGGAAAGGAAGAGATCAAGTTATCATTATTTGCAGATTATATGATTCTATATATAAGGGCCCCTAAAGATTGTACCAGAAAACTGTTAGAGCTGATAAACACTTTTAGCAACATAGCAGGATACAAAATAAATGCACAGAAACCAGTAGTCTTCCTATATAGTAACAACAAACATGCTGAGGATGAAATCAGGGAATCATTCCCATTCACAATTGCCTCTAAAAGAAAAATAGATAAAGTACCTTGGAATAAACCTAACCAAGGACATGGAGGATCTCTACAATGAAAACTTTAAAACACTCAAGAGATTGATTACAGAAGACACTAGGAAATGCAAGGATATCCCATGTTCTTGGATTGGAAGAATCAGTATTGTGAAAATGTCAATCTTACCAAAAGCAATCTACATATTTAATACAATCCCCATCAAAATTCCAGTGGCATTCTTCACAGAAATAGGAAAAATAATCCTAAAATTCATTTGGAATCCCCCAAAAAACCTTGAATAGCCAAATCAACTTTGAGCAATAAAAATAAGGGTGGCAATGTCACCGTACCTGAATTTAAGCTATATTATAGAGCCATAGTAACAAAAACATTATGCCATTGGCACAAAAACAGACACATACATCAGTGGAACAGAATGGAGAACCCTAATGTAAATACAGGCAGCTACAGTCATTTGATTTGCAACAAAAATGCCAAAAATATTTATTGGAGAAAGAGCTTCTTTAACAAATGGTCCTGGGGAAAGTAGATGTATAAATATAAATATATAAATATAAATACATATAAATGTAGAAGAATGAACATAGAATCTTATCTCTCTCCATGTATAAGAATCAAGTCAAAATGGATCAAAGACCTTAATATCAGACCTGAAACTCTAAAACTGCTAGAGAAAAAAGTAGGGGAAACACTTCAACACATTAGCTTATGCAATGCTTTTCTGAATATAACCCCAGTTGCTCAGGAAATGAAACAACTAATCAACCACTAGGACATCATGAAATTAAAAAGCTTTGATACAGCAAAGGACAATTTGAATAGAACAAAGAGGCAGCCTACAAAATGGGAGAAAATCTTTGCCAGCTATACATCTGACAGAGGATTAATATCTAGGTTATATAAGGAACTCAAAAAGCTAAATAATAAGAAATCAAACAATGCAATTAAAAGATGGGCTGTGGAACTAAATAGAGAGTTCTCAAAAGAAGAAATACAGATGGCCTATAAACATCTAAAAATATTTTCTACATCCTTAGCCATCAGGGAAATGCAAATTAAAACTACTTTGAGATTTCATCTCACTCCAATCAGAATGGCTATCATCAAGAAAACAAATGACAATAACTGCTGGCAAGGATGCAGAAAAAGAGGAACACCTCAACTGATTAATGAATAATGAATGTGTGGTACATTTATACAATGGAGTAAATTCTGTGGTAAATAAAATGAAATTATGAAATTTGCAGGGAAATGGATTGATCTGGAAAGGATTATATTAATTGGGGTAACCCAGGCTCAGAAAACCAAATGCTGTATACTCTGTCTGTATGTGGATCCTAGCTACAAAGGTTTAGACTTGTATGTGAGTTGGACTAAAAGTTGATAGCAGAGGCCAGTAAGTTAGAAAGGTGTATAAGGGAGAGAGGAGAAGAGAGGACTTAAGGGGATGGTATTGTATATATGTAAGTAGATGAACAGACTACTGGGGGTGGAGTAGTCTGAGTTAGGTGAGGGGAAGAGAATGAGTGAAGGAAGGGTGGGAGGAGGGTTAATCAAAATTTAACATTGTGTGGTGGTTTGATTCAGGTGTCCCCCATAAACTTAGGTGTTCTGAATGCCAGGTTCTCAGATGATGGAGATTTGGGAATTAACACCTGCTGGAGGCGGTGTATTGTTGGGGGCAGGTTTATGGGTGCTATAGCTAGTTTCCCGATGCTAGTGTTTGGCACACTCTCCTATTGCTATTGTCCACCTTATGTCGGCCAGGGGGTGATGTCCACCCTCTGCTCATGCCGTCATTTTCCCTGCCAACATGGAGCTTGCCCCTCTAGTCTGTAAGCCAAAATAAACCTCTTTTTTCCCACAAGCTGCTCTTGGTTGGGTGATTTCTACCAGCAGTGTGAACCTGACTGCAACACATGGTATGAATAAGCCATATGGAAACCTACTTTTTTGGACAATGATGTATCCAGAAGCCATAGGTTATTGCTAGAAAACTTTCAGTACTAGGGATGGGATACCTTTCTGAGTTTTTTTTTTTTTTTTTTTTTTTTTTTGCCAGGGAGTTCCCTGATGTCCCAAAACATTACAGGCCATTGCCAAGGCTCTTGGTTTCCCACCATGAATAAATGGTAAGTCCCTATTGCTGAATACTCCACATGCTTGGGTGCAAGGTCACTGAGAAATCAAGCTCAAGATGAGCTGGAAACTTCCTCTGTATAGACCAGCTGACAGCTGGAATAAGCTATGCTGCATGCAGCTCCATTGGAGGGAGAAAGTCATCAGTGGAGATAAACAACAGTAGACACTGCAAGCCTTAACTTTGGCCAGCCAGGCCAAATCAGCCAACAGGTGCAATAGTGACATGTCTGTTATGGGAGAAAGCAGCTGCTCTCTAATTATGCTGGTGGCCCACTCCATGGGAGGGAAGACATGCCTGGTACTGAAAATCTAGTCAAAAGCCTAAGATGGAGGAGATCATGAGCCCTAGGGGTATAATGCCTGCTGTTGTTTGGCTAAATACATATATTATACTCAAAAAACCACTTTGTAATCACTTTTCTTAACATTCATACCCACATGTTAATGTTACTCCCACTTTTGGTTAGTGAAACTTCTCTTTTCACATGGCCGTGACCACTGGGATGACTCAAAAGGCACCATAGGGTGGTGAAGAAGTGATGGAAGAGTGTTCAGCACTGAAATATCTCTATCACACTTTCCATGGCTCAGGATCCATTGCAGAAGAGGTGGCAGAAAGAATGTAAGAGCCAAAGGGAGTGTATCACTCTTTACAATGCAACTGTCCAGATACTAAATGGCCTGGATACCTATAACCTGCACAAGACCCTCATAATAGGAGGGGAAGATGAGGACATCAAAATAAAAGAGAGACCAGTTGAGAGTGAGAGGGGATATGATGAAGAGTGGATTTGTGAAGGGGAAAGTGAGGAGGGGAGGGAATTATCATGGTTTATTGTCTATAATTATGGCATCAATGAAAAATGTTTTTAAAAGGTTAATTAATTCAAAATTGTTCAAATTAACTGTTCAAAAGGACAATTAATTCAATCAAGAAATGGGCAAATGACTTGAAACACTTCTTAATAGAAGTACAAGTGGCCAATGAATAATTAAAAGAAAAAAAACTTCTACATCTTTTGCTGTTAGAAAAATGCAAATCAAAACCATAAGACAGTTCCTGGTCCTCTCAGTCAGAATGGCTATCCTCAATACAACAGAAAACAACTGCTGGAGGGGGGATGCAGAGAAAAGACAAGTCATTTACTTAGTGAAACTATAAATTAGTCCGGCTACTACGAGAATCAGGATAGAGGTTCCTCAAATATCTAAATGTAGAACTTTATGTTCCAGCTATGCCATTCCTGGGCATATAGCCAATGAAATCAAACTCGGCATGCAACAGAAATACCTGCACACCCATGTTTGTTGTGGTGTTGTTTTAGGTACTAATAAGGAAGTGTGGTATGTATAAATAACAGAGTATCAGGAAATCATGTAATTTGTACCAAAGAGATAAAGAGAGAGAGAGAAAGAAAGAGGGAGGGAGGGAGAGAGAAAAGAGAAGAAGGAAAGAAGAAGCGAGGAGAGGAGAGGAGATCTGGCAAACAAGCCAGGCCTGGAAAGATAAGAATGATATATTTTTCTCATATATAAAATCTAGTGGTGAGAGGGAGGGAAGGAACACAAGTAGAAGGAGAATATTAGGGAAAGAAAGAAAGGAAGGGGTTGTAGAAGTAGGAAAGAAAATAAGAGGGTAAGGGGATGACTATTATCAAAGTATATTATGTGTATGAAAATGCCACAAACCCTTCATTTTGTACAACTAATATATACTGGAAAAGATGGGAGGTCATACTATGCAGAACTCATTCCTTTTACATAAATGTAAGCCTTAAAAAGCAAGGAATTTTTAGCTTCAGAGATCTCCTTGAGTAGGTAGGAGATAGATACCATGATGCCTGGACAATAGGAGTGAAGAAAAGAGAAGTATCAAAAGCTGTTACTATGCTGTCAGAAGAGAGGAAATGTCCACAGAGAGAAATAAGCAAGGGAAGGTATCACTGAAGGCAGTCTCTTTCTCTTAACAAAGTTTAGAGTAAAAGGTTCAACAAATGAGAACTGAATTACAGCAGAAGTTCTTTGAAGCACTTCCTATGCTTACTGGGCTTCATGCTGCTGCCCTGGACCAGAGATCCCTTAATTGATTGCCCTCACACATATGTGCAGCTTTGTGTACTGGGATATACTTTACTCACATCAACTTTATAAATTATCAAGAAACTAGAATTTCCCTATTAAAGATTTGCATTAAGGAAGCTGGGCATGGTGGTGTATGCCTTTAATACCAGGACTCAGGAGGCAGAGGTAGGAGGATAGCTGTGAATTCAAGGTTAGCCTGAGACTACATAGCAAATATCAGGTCAGCCCGGGATAGAGTAAAACCTTGCCTTAAAAAAAAAAAAATTGCATTAAGGCAGGGTGTGGTCACACATACCTTTAATTCCAGCACTCAGGAGGCTAATGCAGGAGGATCACTGTGAGTACAAGGCCAGCCTGGGCCTACAGAATAAGTTCCAGATCAGCCTGGGCTAAAGTGAGATCCTATTTAGAATTCCCCCTCGCCTCAAAAAAGCAAAAAAGAAAACTACATTATAAGCCAGGCCTGGAGGCACAGGCTTGTACTCAGGAGACTAAGCAGAAGGATCACAAGTTCAAGATCTGCCTGGGCTATGGAAATGAGCTCAATGCCAGCTTGAGCAACTTAGTGATACAAATAACAAACAAACAAATAAATAAGAGGGCTAGAGATATAGTTCAGTGGTAGAGCACTTGCTTAGCATGCATGATGCCCTAGGTTCATCCCCAGAACCAAAACAAAGTTGGATAACTTTAATATTTATTAACAAAATATTTTCTTATAAAATATATTTACATAGATTTTTATAGTTTCCAAGACATTTCAGCATATCTTAACCTACTCAATCTTCATAAACTACCACTATTTTATGTAAGCAGAAAATGGGACTCAGGCATCATATTTATTACTTAATCAATTAATTAATTTGCTTATCACTCCACTTACAAAGGAGCAAAGGTAGAACAGGCTTCCTACAGCTGGATAAATGAGGGCCTATGTCTAGAACCATGCTTTCTTAGTTGTACGTGGACTGCTGAAAATGTTTGTTCCTTACTTAGTACTTGACGCTGAGCCTAGGGATGGTCTCCCAAATAAAGCTGGTCAAATGCCAGCACCTTTTTCAACCTAAGAGATGGATATGCGTTTGTCATGGTGATGATTTATGGCTAAAAACGAAAGTGTTCCCCCTATTGTTTGTCCTCTTCCTCTCCATTTTTCTATGGGAACATTCAGTCTAAGGCCAGAGGAGCAGAGTGCCTGGAGCATCTGTTCTGACATGGAGACAGTGGCTCAGGGCAGGGAATCACTATTCGGGGTAAGGAGGATATCCATAATTGGGGACAACTTCTACAGACTATACCAGAACCTAAGTAGCTAAGAGAGTCTCCAGGTAAGAGGGAGGATCATGCCAGTCATGGGAAACCTAGCATGGTGAAGAGGACATCCCCATAGAGAAAGAGAGTGCCCAGAATAGAAACAGACAGTCAACTTGGAAAGGACAGTCCGGAGGGGTATCTTGGGCTGAGTGGGTTCAGCAGGACTCTTTGTAGCTGCTATTGGGATCTGGAGAAGCAGCTGAGTCACCATGGCAGGAAGTTCCCCATTAGGTGAAGTCACAGCCCAAGAGGAAAAGAAAACCAACACATGGGTCTGTGGCCCTGGACAGGAAATTAAAAGCCTGGTGGAAAGAGGAGGGTGCCTGCTTGGTCTTGAATGTGGTTTGTCCTCACCAAAACTCATGTTGAAGCTTCTTTCCCCAATAGAACAGTACCGAGGTCCTGAGAGATTTACTTCATGAATAGGTTAGTGTTTTTCTTGAGAGATAGGGTGAGTTTACTGAAGATGGATTTAGTCTTGAGGGACTAGATTAGTTACCACGAGGAGGTTATTATAAAATCAGTTTGGCTTCTTGGTTCCTTCCTTACTTCTTCCTTTATCTTGTGATCACTCTTTTGTACATGTTGCCATGGTGAGATGCTGTACCCAGGAGGCACTAGCTAAACAGCAATACAAGTGCCATACTCTTGGACCTCCAAAACCAGGAGCTAAGTTAAGCCTAGTTTCTCAACTTAGGTATTTTGTTATAGCAACACAATATGGTCTAAGACAATGTTTATGTGGATTTGGGAGTTGATGGCATGTCATGGATTATCAAATTAAGAGTGGGGTAAGGGGCTGGAGAGATGGCTTAGCGGTTAAGCGCTTACCTGTGAAGCCTAAGGACCCCGGTTAGAGGCTCGATTCCCCAGGACCCACGTTAGCCAGATGCACAAGGGGCCCACGCGTCTGGAGTTCGTTTGCAGTGGCTGGAGGCCCTGGCGCTTCCATTCTCTCTATATATATCTATCTATCTGCCTCTGTCTCTCTCTGTCTGTCGCTTTCAAATAAATAAATAAAAATAAACAAAAATAATGTTAAAAAAATAGTGGGGTAAGGACCATTTCAGCATGGTAGTGGCAGGTTGGAGCAAGGGCAGGGTGGTGTGGATGCTCACAGGTCAAGAAAGGCAGTAGCCATGGTGGTTTGAATGTAAATATCCCCATACCCTCAGGTGTTTGGCATGAATTCATGGCTTCCAATAGACAGTATTACCTTAGCATTTCTGTGGCAGAAACGAACAATTTAGAAGAAAGGTTTATTTTGGCTTACAGTTTCAGAAGATTTGGCCCATTGTAGTGGGAAGGGTGTGGTTTACATCATAACCAGCCAGGAAGCAGATAAACAAAATGCTTACTTAAAAAGGCTTTCTCTGTTGGGCATTGTAACATATTCCTTTAATCCCAGCACTAGTAAAGTAGAGGTAGGAGTATCACTGTAAGTTCAAGGCCATCTCAAGACTACATAGTGAATTCCAGCTCAGCCTGGGCTAGCATGAACCCCTGCCATGCAAAATTAAAAAGTAAGAAAAGAAAAAGAAAAAGGTTTTCTCCTTTTTTTTTCCTTTCAGTCTATCTGGCTCCTAGCTCATGGAGATGGTGCCACAGACATTAAGAGTGGGTCTTCCCTCCTCAATGAATTCATTGGAAATCCTCCATAAACAGACCCAGAGATGCGTTCCAATAGCCTAAGCAATTCTAAATCTAGTCAAGATGACAGTGAAGATTAGCCATGATAGATAGATAGATTTACTCATCTATTTACATGAAAGAATGTGCACATGTATGGGGGTGTATATATATATATATATATATATATATATATAGAGAGAGAGAGAGAGAGAGAGAGAGAGAGAGTTACATACACATATACATATGTATTTCCCTCAGCTTTGTCTAATAAGAGAGCCTCTAATAGTCTTAAGTACAGCCCTAGTTTTACCTTCTAGATATAATTCTCCACAAAACGGAGCAGTGCTTTTGAAAGAAAAATTCCAGGACTGAAGCAGGAAAGATAAGAGTATGAACTTTACGTGCAAAAGCAAGGCAGTGCTGAGGCCATAGCAAAAAATAATGATCATCAAATAATTATCACAATGTATTATAATCTCCTTAATAAAACACCATCACCAGTTTTTAGCAATATAAATGTATAAATAAAAAGTTTAATGAAAAAATGGGATGTTTGCATACACCTACCCACACAGAATATTTTTACAACAGAAACTCTGTACTTAGACTAAGAATGAAAACAGTTGGCTGGGTGGGTGTGGAGGCACACATCTTTAATCCTAGCACTCAGAGGCTGAGGTAGGGGGATCTCTGTGAATTTGAGGCCAGCCTGAGAATACACAGTGAATCCCAGGTAAGCCTGAGACCCTACCTCAAAAAAAAAAAGTTATACCCTAGTGGAGAGGGGTGGCAGATACCAATGTGATGGGAAATGGAAGCTGTTAGCTCCTGATGAGGACAGGAATTACAGGAATACGGGGTGAGAAATTCCTGCCAAACAATCTTCTATCAAATCCAAATTGAGTGACTCCTACAAAATAATCAATTTATAATTAAATTTAAGGTATCTGTGCTGTCTGATTTTGGGTGTCACATGACTGCATTGAGGAAAGCCTAGATGATTAATGAAGCATTCTTCTTATAAGGGTGTTTCCAGAGAATTTTGTTGTCTGAGACAGTGAACTGAGCAGGGAAGACCTGCCCTGAATCGAGGTCATATCATTGGCTGGGGTTCCAGATGAAAGAAGAAGGGAATAGCCCTTTCCCCTTACTTCTGGACTTGCACTAGAGTGCCGGGCTCCGCCGGCGGGGGCAGGTAGTGCTGAGGGAAGCAGGCCTGCTGGTTCCTCCCAAGGGGTTGAGGAGGAGATGAGCGTCCAACAACTCAGACCTCTCCTGGCCACCGGAGAAAAACCACACTGAGTCGGGAGTCTTGTCGAAGCAGGAACTCGATTTATTGCTATGAGCAGTTGCCTATATAATGTTGGGAACGAAGGCGGGGATTTTAGGATGGTGGGGAAAGGTAAGGGCCAATAGTAAACTGTGACTATTGAAATGATAATTCTAAATCCCATGCGGAAGTAGCAGGCAAGAAGCCATTAGGCGTCTTGCTGAGTCACGTCTGGCCAGAGGCAGATCACCAAACTTTAGCTAGGCTCAGGAAGTTCCACTAGGCCTCACACCTGGGCCTTTCATAGGCCAACACTAGAGTATTTCCAAGGCGTTCAGGCTATAGGCTCTAGACTAGGAGCTACACTATCTGCCTCTCTCATTTTGAGACTTCTGATTTCCTGGGATGACTCACTATGACTTCCCTAGCTCTCCAACCTACAGACAACCATTGTGGAACTTTGCAGCCTCTATGATCTTATAGGCCAATCTAACAAATGTGTGTCTATGTGTATATGTTATATATCAATATACTACAAATTCATCATATGTTCACATACATATATTGTTATGTTTCTCAGGGGAGCCCTAATACAACATCAAAATTCAAAAGATCAATGAAAGACTTAGGAATAAACCCTTGCACACCATAAGAAACTAAAATGATTGACAACTAAACGCAAGAAGAGCTTCTCAAGTGTTACAGTGATGTCAGCAGACAGTTGATGGGTCTGAAATGGAGTCTGGGCCAGATGTGATGGCACACGTCTTTAACCCCAGCACTCTGGAGGCTGAGGTAGGAGGATTGCTGTGAGTTTGAGGACAGCCTGAGAGTAATTTCAGGTCAGCCTGGGCTAGAGCAAGATCCTATGTTGAACCCTGCCCTCCCAAAAGAAAGAATGGAATAGAGTCTGGGAATTAGTCAGTTGTAATGGAGAAATGTTAATTTATAGATTTTAATGAATAGGCTATGTTTATTAGTGAAAGAATGTCCAGGTTTGTTTTTGTGGTTTTTTTATGTTATTTATTTATTTATTTTTCTTTATTAGTTAGTTTTGTATTCAGCAAATGCAGTCAGTTTGGTACCACTATTAGGCTCATCCGTGACCTACCCCCTCCCCTTGGCCCCTCCTTGTTGAGGTATACGGGTCATGCATTGTGGAGTTAGCCCACAGTTATGGGTAAGAGAAATGGCTCTGCATATCATGACCCAACATGTGGCTCTGACATTCTTTCCGCCCCCTCTTCCGCAAAATTTCCCTGAGCCATGTTGGGTTCATTTTTGGTCTGCTTCAGTGATGAGGTGTTGGGGACCTGTGAGGCTCTGGCTCTCTGATTTGGTATGAGTTGATTTTTCTCTGTGTTGATCTCCTTCCCCCTTGTGCTGGTATCCAGTTCATCAGGAAAACAGCACCCTTGCTTGCTTCACCAATTTTTCTTAGTTTCAGCCGGGGCCCTTTTGAGGTATGATGGGGTGGCTCTCTCCTTAGGATCTACGTCTATCTGAAAAAGAGAAGCAGATTTTCCAACAGAGAGTAAGTTAGCACCAGGACAAAAGAGATAAGGCTTACTTTTTTTTACAGAGAATTTAATAGCTGTAGGCCCTCTTGTAGCCCATGATTGATGGTAGCTTGATATTGGCAAGTGGGCTTATGTTTGGATATGGTTCTGACTTGTTTCCCAGCTCCAGCTATGGGTCCCGTACCACTGAGGAGATCAGTTAGTCAAATTAAGAGCAGTTAGTTCCCCACCATGGCTGTGTGCTACTATTGCACTTGTGTCAAGAGGATATTACAATCATAAATCTGTATGCACCAAAAACAGGGGCACCACAATTCATAAAACAAAACCTACTTGACAATAAAACAGAAATAACCACCAACACCATCATAGCTGGAGACTTCAATACACCATTATCAGTAATAGACAGATCATCCAAACAGAAACTCAACAGGGAAGTAAGAGAGCTCAACAAAACCACAGGTCACTTAGACCTAATGGACATCTACAGAACTTTCCATCCCAAATCCACAGACTACACATTCTTATCAGCAGCCCATGGAACATTCTCTAAAATAGCCCATATACTGGGTCACAAAGACTGCCTCCACATATTTAGGAAGATTGACATAATTCCCTGCATGATATCAGATCACAATGCTATATTGCTAGAAATCAACAACAAAAGACCCACCAAGAATCCCAACGGCACCTGGAAACTGAACAGCACACTTTTAAACAATAAATGGATAGTGGATGAAATAAAAAATGAAGTTGCAAAATTTCTGGAATTGAATGACAATGAGAACACATCATACCAAAACTTATGGGACACAATGAAGGCAGTCCTCAGGGGAAAATTCATAGCACTCAATGCCTTCATAAAAAAAGACAGAAAGGTCCCAAATCAATAACCTAACCATCCACCTAAAGGCACTGGAAAAACAAGAAAAATCCAACCCAAAGAGCTCTAGAAGGAAAGAAATAATTAAAATCAGAACAGAAATCAATGATTTGGAAACCAAGGAAACAATTAAGACAATTGACAAAACAAAGAGCTGGTTATTTGAAAAAATAAACAAGATTGACAAACCCCTGGCCAATCTGATCAAGCAAAAAAAGGAGAAGCTTCAAATTAACAAAATTTGAAATGAAAAAGGAGAGATCACAACGGACATAAGTGAAATTGGGAGAATCATCAGGACTTATTTCAAAAATCTGTACTCCACAAAACTGGATAATGTGGAGGAGATGGATAAATTCTTGGACGCATACCATCTACCAAAGCTAAACACAGAGCAGATTAATCATCTCAATCAACCCATCACACTCATGGAAATTGAAAAAGTAATAAAAAAAAAAAAAAACCTCCCAAAAAAGAAGAGTCCAGGACCAGATGGCTTCTCAGCTGAATTCTATCAAACCTTCATGTTTTGTTTTTTGAGGTAGGGTCTCACTCTAGCCCAGGCTGACCTGAAATTCACTACATAGTCTCAGGGTGGCCTTGAACTCATAGAAGTCCTTCTATCTCTGTCTCCCGAGTGCTGGAATTAAAGGCAAGCGCCACCATGCCCTGCCCAGAATGTCCAGTTTTTAAAGGAAATATCCACTCAACTGCACAGGGAACACATAATCTACATATTGAATAGCTCAATGGCACAATATTTTTGTACTGACCTTGCAATATTCCTGTAGGCTTGAAATTGTTCAAAATAGAACTTATATTAAAATAAAATCATAGCTTGTTTGTTGTTTGCGGTTCTAGAGATGAGACCTAGGACTTGCACATACTGAGAACATGTTCCACTATTGAGCTACACCCCAATCTCTACTTGTCAGTTTTAACAAAAACACGAGCAGAAATATATTTCTATCTTCCAGTACACAAGAGATACTGTAATGGCAGCAGGAGAACATCAAGTGGTATCTAATCCGCACACGAGTGCTTTCCTCACAAAGAAGGACTCTTTGCAGTGAGCTCCACACTCAGGTAGAGAATGAGATGGAGCTTAGCAGATCTCAATGCATGTGGAGGCCTCAAGTGTTGTTCTGTTCCTCAGACACCATGTACTTTTTTTTGAGAAACATTCTCTCATTGCCTTAGAACTTTCTAAGCAGGCAAGAGGGTCTGGCTAGTAAACCTTAGCAGTCTACCTGCCTAGTGCTGGGATTACAAACTCACACTACCATGTCTTGCTTTTTTCATATCTCATGTCTCTATACTTGCAAATCAAGCACTTGACACACTGACCTATCTCTCCATCCCTACAATAAGACTTTATGATTTATTTAGTATTATTAGATATTTGATATATGTTACCTATGATATGATAGTAAAAATGTAATGTATACAGAACAGGTGCCATGTGTTGTGTGTCATTTTACTTAATCTTCCACTAACCCCAGGATAAGGGAGTATATTGTTCCGGTTTGTATAGGAGGAAAACTGAGGCTTGTGACAGGTTAGGATAACTCAAAATAACTTACAGTGGCAGATGTCCCATGTGGACTTGATTTCTCAGTCTCAAAGCCTTAAAGCCTGCATGTCATCACTTTGTCCCTATCCTGCAGCACAGGCCAGCATCCAATTGCACGCTAGGACTATAGCCATGTAAAAGGAGGCACACAAGTAGACTCAAAAGAAAATACAATTGGGCTGAAGAGATGTATTTAAGGATTTTGAGGCACACATTTGCATGGGCATCTCTCCCCACATGTACCTACACATAACACATGAACACACACACAAATCATATCAAAGAAAATAAAACCGCCAGGCATGATGGCATATGCCTTTAATACCAGAATTTGGGAGGCAGAGGTAGGAGAATCACTGTGAGTTCAAGGGCTCTGACATTATTCTGCCACCTTTTATGAAATTGACCCTGAATTTTGGAAGGCGTAGATAATGATGTTTCAGTGCTAAGTACTCCTCTGACATTTTTGATTCATCTCAGAGTCACAACCATCTGAAAAGAGAAGCTTCTCTAACCAAAAATGACAGTAGCATTAATATATGGGTAGGAACATTAAGAGAAGTGATTGCCAGGCAGCTTGGTGAGCATAATATATACTTTTCATCAGACACCAGCAGGTGTTACACTCCTAGGGCTGATGACTTTCCCTGTCATAGGTTTTCAGTATCAGACATGTGATCCCTACCATTGAGCAGGCTTCCAGTCCAATTACAGAGCAGTTGGTTTCCCTATGACAAACATGCCACTATTGTACCCATATTAGCTCATTTGGCCTGGCTGAACAAATTTAAGGCTTGTAGTGTTCACTGTTGTTTATTTCCTCTGATGACTTCTGTCCCTCCTATGGAGCTGCATGCAGCATAGCTTGTTCCAGCTTTCTGTCAGCTGGTCTACAGGGAGGAGCTCCAACAAGATTTCTCAATGACCTTGCAGCTCAAGCGTGCGAAGTCTTCAGCAATAGGATCTTACCATCTATTCCTGGTGGGAAAGCAAGAGCCTCAGCAATGGCTTGTAATGTTTTGGGGGCATCAAGGACTTCCCTGGCCAACAACTCACTGGAAGGTATACTAACACTCAAAATTTTTCTAGTAACAATATATGGCTTCTGGATGCACCATTGTCCAAAAAAGTAGGTTTCCATATGAGTTATTCATACCCTCTTAGATTTTAATTAACCTTTCCCCCACCCTTCCTTTACTCAATCACTTCCCCTGACCTCACTTAGGCCTTTACACCCCCAGTAACCTGTTCTTCTACTTTCATATATAGAATACTGTCCCCTTAATTCTTCTCCTCTCCTCCCTCCCTTATAGCACCTTTCTAGCTTACTGGCCTCTGCTACCAAGTTTTATTCCAACTTACATTTGTAACTAGGATCCACATGAGAGAGAACATGTGGTGCTTGGCTTTCTGGGCCCAGGTTACCTCACTTAGTATAATCCATTCCAGGTCCATCCATTTCCCTGCAAATTTCATAATTTCATTTTTATTTACCACTGAATAGAACTCCATTGTATAAATGTACCATATATTCATTATCCACTCATTATCTGAGGGATCTAGTGAATTCACATTGTGAATACAGTGGCAATAAACATGGATGTGCAACTTTCTCTAAGGTAGTGAAATAAGTCCTTAGGATATATGCCTAGGAGTGGTATAGCTGGGTCATATCATAAACTTATGTTTAGCTATCTCAAGAACCCCTACACTGATTTCCACAATGGCTGTACCACATTACATTGCCACCAACAGTATAAAGGGTTCCTCTTTTTCCATATCCTCACCAGCATTTATTGTCATTTGTTTTCTTGATAATAGTCATTCTGACAGGAGTGAGATAGAATCTCAAAATTGTTTTAATTTGCATTTACCTGATAGCTAAGAATGTAGAACTTTTTTTTTTTTTTTTTGAAGTACAATCTTGCCTTAGTCCAGGCTAACCTGGAATTCACTGTGTAGTCTTAGGGTGCCCTCAAACTCATGGTAATTCTCCTTTCTCTGCCTTCTGAGTGCTGGAATTAAAGATATGCACCTGGCTAGAACCATTTTTTAGATGTTTATAGGCCATCTTTATTTCTTCTTTTGAGAACTCTCTATTTAGGTCCATAGCCCATTTTTTTGATTGGATTTTTAAATTTCTTATTATTTAGGTTTTTGAGTTCTTTGTATATCTTAGATATTAATCCTCTGTCAGATATATAGCTGGCAAAGATTTTCTGCCATTCTGTAGGTTGCCTCTTTACTCTATTCACAGTGTCCTTTGCTGTATCAAAGCTTTTTGAATTCATGAGGTCCTAGTGGTTGATAAGTGGTTTTATTTCCAGAGCAACTGGGGTATATAGAGAAAAGTCTTGCCTATGCCAATATGTTGAATGGTTTCGCTTTCTTTTTCCTCTAGCAGTTTCAGAGTTTCAGGTCTGATATTAAGGTCTATGGTTCAGTTGGATTTGATTCTTGTTCATGGAGAGAAAAAAGGATACATTTTCATCCTTCCACATACAGATCCCCAGTTATCCCAGCACCATTTGGTAAAGAGGCTATCTTTTCTTCAATGAGTATTTTTGGCATTTTTGTCAAAGATCAGGCATCCATAGCTGCCCAGACGTACATCTGGCTCCTCTATTTTGTACTATCGATTGACATGTGTGTTCTTCTGCCAGTACCATGTTGTTTTTATTACTAGGGCTCTGTAACAAAGGCTAAAAGCAGGTATGCTGATACCACTAGCCTCAGTTTTGTTGCTTAAAATTGTTTTGGATATTTCAGGGGGTTTTGTGCTTACAAATGAATTTTAGGATTCTTTTCTCTATTTCTGTGAAGAATGCCATTGAAATTTTGATGGGGATTGCATTAAATGTGTAGATTGCTTTTGGTAAGATTGACATTTTCACAATATTTATTCTTCCAATCCAAGAACATGAGTTGTCTTTTGATTTCTTAGTGTCTTCTGCAATTTCTGTCTGTGTTGTTTTAAAGTTTTCATTGTAGAGCTCCTTCACTTTCTTGGGTAGGTTTATTCCAAGGTACTTTATTATTTTTTTTAGAGGCAATTGTGAATGGGAGTGATTCCCTGATTTCATTCTCTGCATGTTTGTTGTTAGTATAGAGATAGGAAGACTGCTGATTTCTGTGTGTTTATTTTGTATCCTGCTATGTTGTAAAAACTGTTGATCATCTCTAACAGTTTGCTGGTAGAGTCTTTACTTTTATCTCTTCCTTTCCAATTTGTGTCACTTTTATGTGTGTTTTTGCCTTATTGCTATAGCGAAGACTTCCAGTACTATATTAAATAAAAATGGGGGAAATGGATAGCCTTGTCTTGTTCCTGATTCTAGTGGGAAAGCTTCAAGTTTTTCCCCACTTGGCATATGTTGGCTGTAGGTTTGTCATAAATAGCCTTAATTATGTTGATATATGCTCCTTTTATTCCTAGTTTCTCTAGGAAGTTTACCATGAAGGGATGTTGTATTTTTTTTCCAAATGTCTTTTCTGCATCTATTGAGATGATCATGTAATTTTCAGTCCATTTATACAGTGTATTACATTTATTGATTTGCATATGTTCAACCATTCCTGCATCTCTGGGATAAAGCCAACTTGGTCAGGGTGAATGATCTTTATGATATATTCCTGTATTCTGTTTCTCAACATTTTATTGAAAACTTTTGCATCTATGTTCATGAGGGAGATTGGTCCATAATTTTCCTTTTTTGTTCTGTCTTTGTCTGATTTTGGTATTAGGGTGATGCTGGCTTTGTAGAAGGACTTTGGTAGTCTGTCCTTTTCTATTTTATGGAAAAGTTTGAGAAGCATTGGTGTTAGTTCTTCCATGAAGGCCTGTTAAAATTCAGCTGTGAATCCATGTGGGCCTGGATTTTTTTTTTTTTTTTTTTTTGAGGTAGGGTATCACTTCAGCCCAGGCTGACCAGGAATTCACTATATAGTCACAGGGTGGCCTTGAACTCACAGCAATCTTCCTACCTCTGCTTCTCAAGGGCTGGGATTAAAGGCATGTGCCACAATGCCCAGCTTGAATGTTTTTAGTTGGGAGATTTTTATAATTGCTTGGATCCATATTTGATATAGATGTTTTTAAGTGATAAATCACATCTTGATTTAATTTTGATAGGTCATATAAATCAAGAAAATCATCCATTTCTTTCAGATTTCAAACTTAGTAAAGTATATGTTCTTAAAGTATGTCCTTAGCATTTTCTGAATTTCTTTGGTATTTGTTGTAATGGTCCCTTTTTCATCTCTAATTTTATTGTGTTTCTTCTCCTTCTTTTGGTCATATTTGCTAAGGGTTTTTCAATCTTGTTTATTCTTTCAAAGAACCAACTTTTATTTCATTGACTCCTTGTATTGTTTTATTATTATTTTTTGTTTCTATTTTATTAATTTCGGCCCTAATATTTATTTCTTCCTGTCTGGTGATTTTTGGTTTGCCTTGTTCTTCTTTTTCCAAGGCTTTAAGGTGAAGCATTAAGTTCTTTACTTGCAACCTTTCTAATTTCTTAATATATGCACTTAAAGCTATAAATTTCTCCCTTAGAATTATATTCATTGTGTCCCAGAGGTTTGGGTATGTTGTCTGTTCATTATCATTTGATTTCATGAACTTTTTCATTTCCTCATTGACCCATTCATCATTTAGCATTGTGTTATTTAGTTTCCATGATTTTGTGTATGCCCTATAGCTTTTCTTGCCATGGATTTGTAGTTTGATCCCATTGTGATTAAATAGAGTCCAAGGTGTTATTTCAATTTTCCTGTATTTCTTAAGGTTTACTTAGTGTCCTCATATATTGTCTGTTCTAGAGAATGTAGAGAATGTTCCATGTACTGTAAGAAAATTGCATATTCTCCAGCATTTGGATGAAATGTTCTGTAGATATCTGTTAGGTCCATTTGTTCTATGACCTCATTTAATTCAGATGCTTCTGTGTTTATTTTCTGCTTGGATGACCTGTCAGTTGATAAGAGTGGGGCATCTAAGTCATCTACTACAACTATGTTTGGTGTTATATGTAATTTTAATTCTAATAGTGTCTGTTTGATGAAATTGGGAGCCCCCAACTTAGGTGCATATATGTTCAGAATTGTAATGGCCTCCTGTTTGAGTATGGTTTATTTTTTTTCCTGTTTTACTAAGTGTGTTTTTTTCTTTTTCTGCAGCATGGAGGATCCTTTCAAGTATTTTCTGGTTTAGTGTTCATATATTCTTTTAGCCTGTTTTTGTTGTAGAATATCTTTATTTCTCTATCTATTTCAATGGATAGCTTTGAAGCATAAAGTAACTTTGGTTGACAGTTGTTATCTTTCAGAACTTGGAATACAGCATTCAAACCCATTCTGGTTTTTAAAGTTTGTGTTGAGAAATCTGCTGTTATCCTGATGGGCTAGCCTTTGTATGTGACTTAATTTCTCTTTCTAACTGCTCTCAATATATTTTATTTGGTTTGTGTGTTCTGTAGTTTAATTATAACAGTGAGAGACTCTTTCCTGATTTTGTGTGTTTGGCACTCTAATGGCTTCCTGTACATGTACTGGCATCACTTTTCCTATTTGGGGAAATATTATTCTATCATTTTTCTGAGAATACATGTTATGCCTTTGGAGTGAAATTCTTCTCCTTCTACTATGCTCTGAGCTAATATGTTTGATCTCTTTATAGTTTCCCACATGTCTTGAAATTCCCCTTCATGCCTTCCTATTGGTTTGTCTATTTCTATTTCCTTATTCATGTCTTATAGTAACCTTCTTATTTCATTAAATTGGTTTCCTGTATTCTCTTGGGATTCCTTCAGGAGTTTGCTTTTGTCTTTGATTCCTTGGTTTCTTCTTTTATTTCTTTTTTTTTGGGGGGGGGCATGTGCTCAATCCCAGTGACTCCCGGCTGTGAGCTCATCCTCCCTGATGTCATTTCCTGTGTACCCAGAGTGCACTCTGGTTCTTCTTGCAGCTCCTTGACCGCGGGACAGACAGAAGCTAAGGGGTATGTGTTGGGAGGGTGGTGGAGGAGGAGGCACTGCTGTGAGCCCCAGTTATGGGACTTCCTGGAGTGGGGCTACCTGGTCTGCTGCAGTTGTCCTGGGACAAGTGAAGTACATATGGTACACTGCCAAGGGTTCAAGCCCTCAGTATCCCACATCCCGGTGCACCTTCTCCCACCAACTTGAACACTACCTGTCTTGCACAGATGTCCTTACTTGTTTGGGAAATTTTTTTCTTTTTTCAGTTTTTGAGGTAGGGTCTCACTCTGGCCCAGGCTGACCTGAAACTCACTATGTAGTCTCAGGGTGGCCTCGAACTCATGGCAACCCTCCTACCTCTGCCTCCCGAGTGCTGGGATTAAAGGTGTGCACCACCACACCCATCTTCTTTGATTTCTTTAAGCATAGCTATAATCATTTTATTTTGAAATCTTTGTCAGGCATTTTATCTAAAACAGTCTCACTGGAGGTCATTCTGATGGATTTATAATTTTTGGTGGAATTTTATTATCTTTATATTTTGTGGGTTTTGTATTATAATGCAGAGATTTTTGCATCTTGAGTTAATTTGATGCTTGGTTTTTCTAATTATCTGCGATATTCTTAGCCATCTAAATCCGACTTTATATATCTTCAGCATAGGAGCTTAAGATGCCAGGTGTAGCTCTGATACTCCAAGAGAAACAGCAGACGTGACCTTAGGTATGGCGTTTGCCTGCTCTTCAAGTGTTCTAGTAGACTGGTTGGAATAAATGACTGGCAAATTCTAAAATTCAACTGAGCAATATACACATTCAATCAAAACCACCACAGTATTTATGCAAGAGTTGGGATTAAAACAAACAGATAATCAGATAAAGCCAATTTCCCTAAGGGTGTGTGTTGCCCCACACCCTTAATCTGTCAACAGGGAGGTTTAGATTTCTGGTATGAAATGGGTTCCAAGTCAGCCTTGGATCAAGTCCAACCTTGCCCCCAAATATGACAGAAGAAAAAGACAAAGGCCCTATAAATCAGAAAACTTCAAAGGCAACAATAGTCAACACCAAAATACAGGTTATCTAAAAATGGTAAAGCAAACCAAAAATATATCAATCAAATGTGGTGGTTTGATACAAGTCTCCCCATAAACTTAGGTGTACTGAATGATAAGTTCCCAGCTGATGGAGATTTGGGAATTGAAGCTTCCTGGAGTCAGTGTATTGTTGGGAGGGGGGGCAGGCTTATGGATGTTATAGCCAGTTTCCCCATGCCAGTGTTTGGCGCACTCTGTTGCTGTGGTCCATCTGCTGTTGGCCAGGAGGTTGATGTCCACCCTCTGCTCATGCCATCATTTCCCCTGCCATCATGAAGCTTCCCCTCGAGTCTATAAGCCAAAATAAACCATTTTTTGCCACAAGCTGCTCTTGGTCAGGTGATTTCTGCCAGCAATGTGAACCTGACTGCAACACCTGCCCTGATATGAAAAGAGAGATTATCCCTTCCAGTGCAGGCCTATATATCTGGCTTTGTGTAAGTAGGCTCAGTTACCTTTTGGAATGGTTTCCAATCTCAGCAATGCTGAGCACCCACCTCAATCCCTCTCTGTTGCACTGTGTCTTTTTAGGCTGCTTGTGTCACTGGATCTGGTGTTCTCATTGACTGTGCTGAATGCTGTGAGGCCAGGGGCTAAATGAGTTCTTAGGTGGTTCAAATCACTGGTGGTGGGTGAATGGGGGACTATCTAGGTTGCCTGGAGTTGTAATAGAGCTGCTTAGCTGGCCCTGTTGATGTTCTTCTCCAGCAGCTGCTCAGCTTGGTCCCTGCTATCTTCCCCTTCAGGTTTCTCAACTTAGGGAGGAAGCTGATGTGACTGGAAAATCCCTTCACCTGCTTTTGTTGCTGCAGCTCTGCACCAGTCAGGCAGGGCAGACATGAAAACCAGGGCCACCAGGGCCTCATCAGGATTCTGGCCAGTTTCCTCTTTTCTAGAAGATCTGAGTCTTGCTGAGTCTCTCCTGCTTCTCTGCTATGATTGATAATAATTTACACAACTTCACTTTTTTGTGTGTATTTTGCTTTTCTTTCTGCTTATTTCCCTCCCCAGGCTGCTTTGGTGCGGCTACTATGCTGCCATCTTACTTAGAAGTCTGCCTTCTGGATTTCATAGGCTATGTTCCCTTATTCTAGCTTCAAGGGCTGTCTCAGTTTCTGCTTCTGCCTTTATGTCACCTCCTCTTCTTGTTCCAACTGTTCCTGTGTGTAAGAGTCTTCTTGACTATGGGATAATTACAAATAGTCTACTCATCATGAAAACATTAGCTTTTGGAGAGATTGCTCAGTGGTTAAAGTGCTTGCCTGCAAAGCCTAGTGACATGGATTCTATTCCCCAGTACCCATGTAAATTCTGATGCAAAAAGTGGTACATGCATCTGGAGTTCATTTGCAGCAACTGGAGACCCTGGTGAGCTCATTATATCTGTCTGTCTCTCTTCTTTCTATCTCTCTCTCCACTTGCAAATAAATAAACAAAAATATGTTTTCAAAAAAAGCATTAGCTCTAATCACATCAACAAAATTCTCTTGGCCCTGTAAACAACATTCACAGGTTCTAGGAAATAGGTTTATGGAAGGAGAGTATTATCAGTCTCTAAAAACACCACAAAGTTCTTAAAATCATTAGGGAACAATGACTGTACAAGAACATCCAACTGGGCTGAGAGATGCCTCAGTGGTTAAAGATGCTTGCTGAAAAGTCTGCCAGCCCAGGTTCAATTCCCTAGTACCCATGTAAAGCCAGACGTACGAAGTGGTGCATGTATCTGGAGTTTTCAGGGCAAGAAGCCCTGGTATGCCCATATACCATCTCACTCTCTCATTCACTCTGTCTCATCACAAATAGATAAACAAAAATATTTAGAAAAAAAGAAAAGTCAACAATGTATAAAAAGAACAGAAAGGTACTACAATAGGATCAATATAACATTGTAGAGAAACTGGTTAGTGTAAAATAGAGAGTCCAGGAAGGTAGCTCCCATATAAAATTTAACACTTGATAAAAGCCTTATTTCAACTAAAGGGGCAAGGGGTGAGTTATAATAAGTGATGCTGATATGACTGTCAAGTCACGGAACCAAAGTGAAAGTAAGCCTCCAACTCACAAAAAGCAAAAAATAGTGAAATCCACATAAAGAATGAATGCTCAATTGCAAACCAAAGGGATGGGTATTCGTGATCTAAAGATGAGAGACAGTTTCTCTCAAGACTGGAACTCCAGAGCTTTGCTTAGACATGGTCTGGAGATATGGCTCAGCAGTTAAGGCACTTGCCTGCTAAACCTAACGATCTGGGTTCAGTTCACTAGCATCCACATAAAGCCAGATGCACAAAGAGGCACAAGCATCTGGAGTTGTTTTCAGTGGCTAGAGGCCCTGGTGTACCTGTTCTCTCTCTCTCTCTCTCTCTCTCTCTCTCTCTCTCTCTCTCTTTCCCACGACCCCCTCTATATCTCTCTGTTTGCAAATAAATAGAATATTAAGAAATAAGAGGACTTCACTCTTCCACTCTTCTACTGAAAAGTGAAGGTGTATGATAAATTATCAACCACAGCATACAAGTAGGAGAGATCCATAGTGTCTAGAGACCACAGAAGCAGACAGATGTGGCTCCAGCAGCAGTGGTACCAGGTCTGCACAGCTGCGGTCACCAGGCTCAGCCTGAGCAGCAGGAAAAGCCAGGTGAGTGGATTTTCCACTCACACCAACCTCCTCAAAAATGCAAGAAACCTGAAGGGGACCAGCTGAGTGGCTTGTGAGGAAGAGGATCACAGAGACCAGCAGTACAACTTCAGCTACCATCCACAGCTTCCCCTACCCCTACTGCCAGTGCAAGCCCTAGTAAGCACCATAGACCTAGGGAAGGGAATTCATCTACACAGCACCCAGCACAGGCTATCAGAGCAGTGACCCACCAACCCAGCCAGCCTACCTGAGCCCACAACACAGTAAAGAGGGATCCAAGAGGACATGTAGCATAGCTGAGATCAAAGCCATCCCAAAAGGTAATAGGACATACTTACACCACATCAGTACCTGCCACAAAACCTAGTGTATAGACCTGTGTTGAAAGTGCTAAGTGCACCTTCCATAGCAGGGTAGTTTATGTGTTAAATCTGATGGATGGTTGGATTCACCATTCTTAAATAAGCTATATTTTGGGGTTGTCATTTGTTTCTTCCTAATTTATAGTGCCTTTGTCTCCTCTTCTGTCATCCATGAGGGCAGGGTCTATCTTGGTCACAAGCTGACCTTGGAACCCTCTACGGACCAGAAATCTCAGCTTCCCAGTTGACAGGAGTAAGGGTGTAGGGCAACACACATCCTTAGGGACTTTGACTTTGTTAGAGGATCTGTTTGTTTTAATATCCACTTTCATATAAATACTCTATGCTGGTTTTCATTGTATGTGTATATTGTTCAGTTAAATTTTAGAATTTGCCTGTACTTTGCTCTACCCAGCCTACTATAATACTTGCATAGTATAGCAGGCAAACCCAACATCTAAGGTCACTTTTGCTATTACTCTGAGAGTCTTTTAAGAGACACTCCTAGCATCTTAAGTTCCTAGCCTGAAGATATATAACAACATATTTATACATGTAAACATACTACAGAAAATTAGAAAATCCAAGCATCAAACTAATCCAAGATGCAAAAATCTCTACATCATAATGCAAGAAATACACAAAAATAGTGAAGACAATATAATTCCACCAAAAATTATAAATCCATTAGAAATGACCTCCAGTAAGATTTAGAGGAAATGCCTGAGAAAGATTTCAAAAGAATTATAATAACT
Organism: Dipus sagitta; assembly: GCA_036346955.1. Classification (NCBI taxonomy): domain Eukaryota; kingdom Metazoa; phylum Chordata; class Mammalia; order Rodentia; family Dipodidae; genus Dipus; species Dipus sagitta. Next base: position 66,830,392 of record CM070770.1, on the reverse strand, counting down.
ACGCTCAAAGAAATCAAAGAGGAAATAAAAGGAATCAAAGAAGACACAAGTAGCTAATTTAATGAAATAAGGAGATCAATATAGGACATGAGTAAGAAAATAGAAATAATAAAGAAAAACTACTCAGAAATACTACCAATAAAAAACATAATAAGTTGAATAAAAAACTCTGTAGAAAGTCTCACTAATAAAATGGATGAAGGAGAAAACAGAATATCTAAACTAGAAGATGAGGTGGCAGATCTAATGCAGACCAACAAAGACATAAAGCCATCAGGGAATTCAATTTAACACTACTTTGAGTTTCCATCTTACTCCTGTCAGAATGGCTATCATCAAGAAGTCAAATAACAATAAATGTTGGTAAGAATGCAGAAAAAGAGGAACCCTTCTACACTGTTGGTGGGAATGTAATCTGGTACACCCATTGTGGAAATCAGTGTGAAGGTTCCTGAGACAGCTAAAATTAGAGTTACCATATGACCCAGCTATACCACTCCTAGCCATTTATCCTAAGTAAGCATCACAGTACCATAGAGATACTTGGACATCCATGTTTATTGCCGCTCTATTCAGAATAACTAGGAAATGAAACCAGCCTAGATGTCCCTCAACTGATGAGTGGATAATGAAGATGTAGTACATTTATACAATGGAGTTCTATTCAGTGGTAAAGAAAAATGAAATTATGGAATTTGCAGGGAAATGGATAGACCTGGAAAGAATTATACTTAGTGAGGTAACCTGGGCCCAGAAAGCCAAGCACCACATATTCTCTTTCATGTGGATCCTAGTTAAAATGTTTGGAGTTGTATGTGAGTTGGAATAAAACTCAGTAGCAGAGGCCAGTAAGCTAGACAGGGGCTATAAGGGAGGATGGTATTGTATATATGTAAAGTCGAACAGATTACTGGGGGTGGAAAGGCCTAAGTGAGGTCAGGGGAAGAGATTGAGTAATGGAAGGATAAGGGGAAGGGTTAATCAAAATCTAAGAGGGTATATAAATAAGTCATATGGGAACCTACTTTTGTGGACATTGGCTCACCCAGAGCCACAGATTGTTACTAGAAAATTTTCAGTGCCAGGGATAGGATACCTTCCAGTGTGTTGTTGTCCAAGGAGGTCCCTGATGCCCCCAAAACATTACAGGCCATTGTTGAGGCTCTTGGTTTTCCCACCAAAAATGAATGGTAAGACCCTATTGCTGAAGACTCCACATGCTTGGGCTGCAAGGTCACTGAGAAATCTTGTTGGAGCTGAGCTGAAAACCTCCTCAGCATAGACCAGCTGACAGAAAGCTGGGACAAGCTATGCTGCATGCAGCTCCATGAGTGAGAGAGAAGTCAGCAGTAGAGATAAACAATAGTGGACATTGCAAGTCTTAAGTGCAAGTCTTAAGTTTGGCAGGCCAGGTCAAATAGGCCAATGGGTGCAATAGTGGCATGTCCGTTATAGGGGAAACCAACCACTCTCTAATTGTACTGGAAACCTGCTCCACAAGAGGGAATACATGCCTGATACTGAAAACCTATTATGGCAGGAGTCATGAGCCCTATGGGGGGGTAATATCTGCTGGTGTCTGGCTAACTACATACACTATGGTCACCAAACTGCCATGTAAGCACTTTTCTTAATGCTCATACCCATATATTAATGGTACTCTCACTTTTGGTTAGAAAAGTGATGACCTCTAGGATGACTCAGAAGGCACCATAGTTATGTGAAGAAGTGACAGAGGAGTGCTCAGCACTGAAACATCTCTATTACACTTTCAAAGGCTCAGGATCCATTGCAGAAGAGGTGGTGGGAAGAATTTAAGTACCAAAGGAAAGATAGGACTGCACTCTTCCAGACACAAAATGGCCTGGATATCCATGACTTCACAGTGCCGGGCATTACCTATACAAGGCCAGTATAATAGGAAGAAAAGATGATGACATCGTAATAAAAGAGAGACTGACGAGAGGGGGAGGTCATATGATGGAGAGTGGAATTGTGAAGAGGAAAGTGAGGGGAGAGGGAATTATCATGGTTTATTGCCTATAATTATGGAAGCAGGCCATAATAAAAAATTAAAAATAGAATAAGTGGGTTGGAGAGATGGCTTAGTAGTTAAGCGCTTGCCTGTGAAACCTAAGGACCCCGATTCGAGGCTCGATTCCCCAGGACCCACGTTAGCCAGATGCACAAGGGACGCACGCATCTGGAGTTCATTTGCAGTTGCTGGAAGCCCTGGTGCGCCCATTCTCTCTCTCTCTCTCTCTCTCTCTTTCTCTGCCTCCTTCTCTCTGTCTGTTGCTCTCAAATAAAAATAAATAAAAATAAAAACAACAAAAATAATTTTTTTAAAAATAGAATAAGTAAATAAATAAATAAATAAAAGAGTGACATGTTTGACCACCTCTGAAAAACACTTCTGTGGAAGGTATGCTATGCACAAAATCATCTGACCAAGCTGGGCGTGGTGGCGCACGCCTTTAATCCCAGCACTCGGGAGGCAGAGGTAGGAGGATCGCCATGAGTTCGAGGCCACCCTGAGACTCCATAGTGAATTCCAGGTCAGCCTGGGCTAGAGCGAGACCCTACCTTGAAAAACCAAAAAAAAAAAAAAAAAAAAAAAAAAAAAAAAAAAAATCATCTGACCAAACAACATGGCTAAAAAAGTTTGCAGTACGCAGGGCTTGGTAACTCACACCTTTAATCCAAGTACTCAGGAGGCAGAGATAGGAGGATTGCTGTGAGTTCAAGGCCAGCCTGGGAGTACAGAGTGAATTTCAGGTCAGCCTGAGGTAAAGTGAGACCCTACTTTGAAGAAACACAAACAAAAAGTTTATGGTGTCAAAGGCAAGCATTAGCACCCCAGGCATGTGAGAGCTCCTCTGAACAGAAGCCCAGTGAGACAGAAGTCCAGCCAGCAGTCCTCCGCGGCCTGGGCCCCACTGCCTCCATTTTCTATCTTTCTTTCTATCTTGAAGAAAGGTTACCTTAGCTTTAGGCAGAGTTTTCAGAGTCCTAGAATGCTATTATTTCGTAATTTTTATCCATTAAAATCAGAGGAATGATGGCTTTACTGGTGACTAGTTTGAAAAAAAAAAAAAAAGGTTATATTTTACTCCTAAGAGTCACAGAGTTTTTACTTCTCTCTGACATCTTTTGAACTGAATGAAAAAAAGGTTTTATCCACTTGTTCATTTGATTTGTTTCTTTATTCTTAAGATTGCTTAAAAATTTCCAAGAAGTGCTAATTTTTTTTGTAATGAGACTCAATGTTACTTTACTTTGTGGAGTAATTCTACCATCTGAATTTCACATTTTAAAGTTGTTAGTCACAGTAGGTTGATTTTTTATTCAGTAAGCTTATGCTAGATTTGAAAGGAAAGAAATAATGACCCAGAGTTGGCAACACAGGAGGAAAATACAAGCTCATCATGTGTCTCAGACTGTGTGCTCATTGTAACACTCAGGAAAGAACTCTGCCTTGGTCTCCTCATGCATAAGTCCAGACTGAAGACAATGTGCATGTGCTGTGGATGCCTCTGTTGAAATCCAAATCTACAATCCAAAGAAAGCCCCAGTGACAGCTGTGGTGATGAGTCAGCCAGAGACCTCAGCTTTCTTCAAACATGGTGTGGTCACAGAAAACAGAGGATAGGGCTGCAGGGTATCTGCTCCAAGGCCACACTGGCTTCTTATCAAGTTCCTCACCCCACTTTGGAGAGCTGTCCTGAAGAGTACAGCACATTGTAAGATCACTACAAATGTTCTCCATTACCATTTCAATTCTCCATAAAGCCATGAGTCCTGGATCCAGACAGTGGCTGTGTTTCCATGTCTCTTCTAGGGCATCACGTTGTCTTTGCTCTACACTATGAAGATCAAGCCTGCAGAGATGTTCAAACTCTCCTTCAGAGATCGGATGTCACCAAGGAGCCTTGTGGGATGGGGAGGATCAGGGAAAGCTATGGTTTTGGTAAGACTCTATGCCTCTACTATAGCATTTTGTTTGTTTTGATTTTGTGTTTTGAGCTGGGATCTCCTGCAGCTCAGATTGGCCTTGAACTGACAAGGTAGCAAAGGATGGTCTTAAACTCCTGATCATTCTGCCTGTACCTCCTGTCTACTTCAGTTTTTAAAAATATTTTTATTGCTGGGCATGGTGGTGCACGCCTTTAATCCCAGCACTAGGTAGGAGGATTGCTGTGTGTTCAAGGCCACCCTGAGACTACATAGTTAATTCCATGTCAGCCTGGGCCAGAGTGAGACCCTACCTCAAAAAACAAACAAAAATACATATATACATACATACATATGTGTGTGTGTGTGTGTGTGTGTATAAATTTATTTGAGAGACAGAGAGAGAGAGAGAGAGAGAGGGATGGAAAGAGAGAGTACAGGAGCATTAGGGCCCATTGCCACCCTAAAGGAACTCCAGATGCATGTGCCACCTTATGAATCTGGCCTTACATGGCCACTGGGGAATTGAACCCAGGCCTTCAGCTCTACAAACAAGCACCTTTAACTGCTGAGCCATCTCCTCAGCTCTACTTCAGTTTTTATTTGTTCTGTTTTTTATATAAAACAGAGTTGCCTACGTTTTTACTTCAAAACCCATAACTCCTTCAAGTCTGCAAGGACATTACAATTGTATTATCCTATAAGCATTCCAGCTTTTTAAAAAGACACCTCCCAACTTGTTAGTAATCTTTTCTCATCCATCCTTAGACACCTGATCTCTCCTGGATGAAAGAAAGCATTTTCAAAGCCACATCTGTTTTAGCTCAATTACCGTGATGTATTTTACACTGTGGGAAGCCCTTATACTCTGCACAAGAAGAGGACAAGCGAAGTTGTTCTTGCTCGAAGGGAAAGACGATGGGGAGAGAAAGTATAGAGCTGCTACAATAACAACTATCCCGTGCTGCCACAGTGGCTGGTATAATGCTCCTGGCAGGTGACTGAAGACTGTTTTCGCCACATGAGTGTTTCCTGGGCTGCTCAGGGAGGCCCTGCTTGGATGAGCGAGTGGCCTGAGCTGGCAGCCTTTCCCCTGACTCAGGGCTCTGGCTCACTTCCTGGACCTCTCTGAGTGCAGGCAGCCTTCAGAACCTCGGGGCAGACATGGAATAGACAGCTGGAGGGACTGAAGGCTGGCTTTGCTGGTGCTTCATCCTAATAAAGAAATGGCTGTGGTAGACATGTCAACTCTCAATGAGCCCTTTGTGCACACAAATTCCAGGGGTTTTATGAGCGATGGTTGCAGAGGGCTGCTTCCCCTCCAGCAGTTATGGTCAAAAGGTTACTGTTTCAGCCAGTCCTGGCGTTCTTCCAGAAAACTCATGGTCACATGCAATATGTGAACCTAGCAGACTATGAGAAAAGGAGATAAGAAAAAGCCAAGGAAATCCACGAACTCTTCATTTTTCAGTGACTGTAATGTTCTCTCTCTCATAGTCCTTGGTGACAAAACATTACAAAGCGCAAAAAAAAAGTAAACCTAAAAAATCACTGATTATTAGAAGAATGTATCTGTTACTTTCTCATTTCTGTGACAAAATACCTGCCCAGAAGCAGTATAGGGATGGAAAGTGGTTTCCTTCAGCTTGCTGATTTAAGGTGAGGTCCATCAAGGCCTGCATGAAGTGGTCGCAGCAGGGAGGAAGCTGCGAGTGGTGAGCACTGCTGCTCAGCTAGCTTCCTCCTTTGTGTGCAAGCCAGGAACCCGGGCCACCTGATCCCATTACCCACAGTTAGGGTGGGTCCTGATCTAGAAAATGCCCAACGGACAAGAGATTTATTTCCATGGTGATTCTAAATCCTGTCAAATTGACAACCGGAGATCGACCATCACAAAAAGGATTCCTTTTTAAAGCAAAGTCGCCTGATTTTGAGGATGTACAGAAAGGGGGAGTCTTTTTATTTTTTAAGTCAGGGTCTCACAGTAAGACCTATAAATGAGTTGTTCATGAAGTATGAGAGTCAAGAATGATTCTGACTATAGAATTTGATGAAGCCAGCTTCTGAAGTGGATGAAAAATTGGAAGCAAGCAACGGTGAAATTAAGCATGATGTTTTGGATGAGGATGTACCTCAGTGGTACAGTATATACAAGGCCCTGGTTCCGAACCCGAACACACACACACACACACACACACACACACGTGAAGAGAAAGAGGAGGTGACAAAGAAAGTTTTGCTTTGTTTTTGTTAAATTTCACTTGCTTATTAAGCATCCAAATAAAGATGTTGTGTGGGAAAGCTGGGTATGGTGGCGCATGCCTTTAATCCCAGCACTCGGGAGGCAGAGGTAGGAGGATTGCTGTAAATTCGAGGCCACCCTGAGACTACATAGTTAATTCCAGGACAGCCTGAGCTAGAGTGAAACCCTACCTAGAAAAACCAAAAAAAAAAAAAAAAGATGTTGTGTGGCAGTTGGCTGACTATGGGATACATTGGGCACAAGTTTGGGGTTTCATCAATATGAAACTGGGATTCAAAGTAGAATTTGGTGAGATCATCTGGGACATGACTGCTGATTACTAAACTCTGGGCAAAGGAGCTCCACTCTAGCCTGCTAGTGAGAGCTGATAGAGCATGTCTTTTCAGCCCTCCATTCAGCAATATCATGGTAATGGCTTGACTTCAACCACAGAGGAAGTAGTGGCGCCATAAAACTTGTCAAACAATACACCTCAGAGCGGGCTTTTCCCCATCAAGGTAGTTGTTAAACATTCACCAACACACCTTCGCTGGTGATCCTTGCATTTGGAAATCACTAAAACAAAAAAGAGTATGAAACATTGAGAAGGACTGAGACATGAATGAGGTAGGAAGAACACCAAGTAGTGTGGTGTTTCAAGCACAAGTCCAGAGATAACTATACTGCTTTGCTCTTTTCTCCCTTCATAAAGAATTTCAACACTTGCAGTAACTGGAACATAGTACATCTGGAAACATAAATCTTTTGTTGAAATTTTTATTCCATATTTCACTTAATGACTTTAACTTACTCATATAAGCTCCAATGCTTTACAAAAAAGTCCATGAAAAAATATCTCAACCTAAATAAATACTTAAGCAATGTCTGCATGTAGAAATATTGATAAGGGAATCTGAGGGTGTCTTTTGAGAGTGATGGAGCCTTTCTTATCTCTTGGTGGAGAACTGAAATCTACAGACCAGAGGATAAAGATTACCGGTTTTTATGATTATAGACAGAACTTAAGGAACATAAAAATAAGAACAGGTGTGGTGGTGCACTGCCTTTAATCCCAGCACTCAGGAGGCAGAGGTAGGTGAATTGCTATGAGTTCAAGGCCACCCTGAGACTACATAATGAATTCCAAGGTCAGCTTGGGCCACAGCGAGACCCTGCCTCAAAAAAACAAAAACAAAAAAAAAGAAAAAAGGAAAAAAGAAAAGAAAAGAAATGGAAGAAAGATAGATCTCTTGGCCAATAAATGGTAAGAAGGGGGGCCCAAAAAATGAGGAAGCTCACCCCAAGCTCTTTGAGAACATCTTTATGCGAGTCCCCTGGATGAGCTACTGAATTGGTTAGTTTGTTCCTGATGCAGTTGTCTGGGGTCAGGTTCTGAGAAGGGATTAGTCCCTTTGCATTCTGCTCTCTCCCAGGAAAGGAAGAGATAGCAACAGAAGCATTTCCTCACCTCCTGTAGGAGATAAGAAAAAAGCCAGATTCTCCCTTGTGACATTTCTAACCTGTAGCAAAGTGGAGTGACCTAGCTTTTCCCCCTACAGGCTTAAAGACATTCCATTTTTACTTTCGGGCCCTTTACCCTGAAACTGCCTCTCAATATCATTGATCTGGGCATGGCAGCACTCACCTGCAATCCTATCATCACTTGGGAATCAGGTGGAGGATAATAGCATGTCTGAGGCCAGCATACGCTACATTATCAAGGTCAATGGTAGTCTAAACTACATAGTAAAATCCTGCCTCAGAAGACAAACAAGCAATGAACCCCTTCCCAAAAAAGAAAGAAAAGAAATATATCAATTAACCATTGAAATCAAGTTTAAGAAGTAACAGAGAATGTTAAAACGTATGCAATTTTTAAAATATCTTGAGCTGGGCATGGTGTTGTATTTCTCTAATGCCAGCAATTGGGAAGCAGGTAGGAAGATTGATGTGCATTCAAGGACAGCCTGGGACTACCAGATGAGTTCCAGGTCAGCCTGAGTTAGAGTGATATTTTGATTTGAAAAATTAAAATTAAAAAATAAAAGATCTGAAAATTTTAAAATACCAACAAATTGAGGAACACCAGATCAAACTAGCATGACAAATAATGGGGGCCACTATTTAAGGGGCAAGAGCAGAAACAAAATAAAATTATTTTGGTTTCAGTTACAAAATTTAGCAATGAAATTTCTTTTTGCAATACCCCTAATTACATAATCATTAATTGGCTGCTTATGATTGACTGAGGTTGAGTTTGGTTTTGGTCTAATTGCAAGCTTTACCAGAAATGACACCGATTTCATTGTTTGCAGTTTAAACGAGTAAGGCTATTTTGAAGGCCTAATTGGTTTTGCTTACTCAAGATTTTTTCAGTCATTCAACTTTAATGCCACTTTAAGAATTGCCTTTAATCCCAGCACTCGGGAAGCATAGGTAGGAGGATCAGCACGAGTTCAAGGCCACCCTGAGGCTACATAGTGAATTCCAGGTCAGCCTGAGCTAGAGTAAGACCCTACCTCGAAAAAAAAAAAAAAAAAAGAATTGCCTTCTTTGGATCATCTTGGCAGCACTCTGTTGGTGTTACCAAAAGGACACAGCAGTGACTGCTGTTGGCTTAGTTATCAGAAGAAGTCAGGTGGATGTTGCTATCTGTAGTTACTTGTGAGATCAGAGTTACAAGGAACATAACCAGGGTGGGTTTCCTGAATTGTCTGATCTTGCTTCCAATCATTTGATATGCTTGCGGCTTCAGGAAGCACTTGAAATCCCTTGAGAGAATTCAGTTCACCTGGTGTGTGATCAAAATAACAAGAAGAGAATGATAGCACAGGTCTGGAAATTCCTCTGAGCCACTTTAATTTAACCAATTGACTTAAGTCAGTGCTTGTTTGAGGAAAACTCAGGATTTGTTCTGTAAGGTCCTTTAAATTTGGGGCCACAATTGCTAATTTACCAACACAGTCATATTTTTTTTATGAAGAAAAGCACAAACTCCTCCTTTTTAAATTATTAAAGCATCACCAATACTATAGACTTAGACTATATTGTATTGTTTGGAGAGAATTCAAGGTATAATTTTATGCCAACATAAGGAGAACAAAGGTGAATGAATATTTGGAATGTAAACTTACTCTTTACCAGAAAGCAGCTAGTCAAGAAAAGTTCTAGATATGAGTTTGAAACATCTTTAAGACTCTTCATCTTAAAATGAAGAGGAAAGTAGCAGTGTGGTGGAGTTAATGTCTCTACTTCAGTCACTGAGTTTTCCACTGAACTCTTCAAATAACCCATGTAGCAGCAGACATGACAGTAGTCCCTACATTTTTTGTTCTTTTCTTTTTAATTCTCTTTTCTCTTTTCTTCTCTCCTCTGCTCCTCCTTCCTCCTCTCTTTCTCTCTGTCTACACACCACACACACACACACACACACACACACACACACACACGAACAACTTTGCCCCCTGAGACTGGGTCAGACTCCTGCACAACCCTGCATATAGGCATTGAATCATTTAAGGAGCATTCCTCAAACACTGACAGCCCTCTCCTCCTTTAGGCTAATACCATAATTGATAGATTACCAAACATCATCTTTTACAAGGTCCTTTTCTAGACTATCAACTCACTCCTAACTGAAAGCTCTTTCCACCTTACCCTCCCCTGTTCTTCCTGAGCCATTCTCCAGCAGATTTTAGAACCACAGATCTGATTTAAAAAACATCTTATGGCAAAAGTCAAAACTACCCTCATTCCCAGACAGCAGTAACTTATGGCCCACAAGACGCGGCTTGACTCATGCAGAGATACTAATCAACCAGGTCATGGTTTGACCAAGACTGCTAGACCAGCATGCAACTTGGTTCCTCCCTGTGTTTGCTCTATGCCCATGCAATGCTAGTGCTAGTGTCAACACCCCAAGGACAAGACTGAAGTCACTGCTCCCTGTTTTCCTTCCCAATATGGTCAGACTACAAATCCCCTACTTACTTCACCAGCACTTCCCTATAGACTTTTGGAGTGAGTGGCTAGGCTTGTCTGTTGGAACCACCCAAAGTGGGACATTTGGCCTAAAACTCAGGTATGAGGTCAAAACTTCGCTATGAGTTGAGGAGCATATGCAAAGATTATTCTGAAATTTAAAGTAATCAAGTTTCAGCTTGTAATGTTAATTAAAATGTTTAAAATAAGTCATGATGTAGGAATGATGGCATATGCCTATAAACCCAGGATTCAGGAAGCTGAGGCAAGAGAATAGCAAAGTTGAGGTCAGCCTGAGCTACATGGAAGGACCCTCTTTCAAAAATAAATGAATCATGAGCCGGGCATGGTGGTGCACGCCTTTAATCCCAGCACTCAGGAGTCAGAGGTAGGAGGATCGCCATGAGTTTGAGGCCACCCTGAGATTGCATAGTGAATTCCAGGTCAGCCTGGGCCAGAGTGAGGCCCTACCTTGAAAAACCAATAAATAAATAAATAAATAAATCAGCCAGGCGTGGTGGCGCACGCCTTTAATCCCAGCACTCTCGAGGCAGAAATAGGAGGATCACCATAAATTCGAGGCCACCCAGAGACTATATAGCGAATTCCAGGTCAGCCTGGGCTAGAATGAAACCCTACCTCAAAAACAAACAACCAAACAAACAAAAATAACTAAATAAATAAAATGGGAAGGTGGCTCAGTAGGTAAAGGACCTGAGTTTGGAGCTCCATCTCCCACATAAAAGTCAGACACAGTGCTGGGTGTCGCTAATCCCAGCACTGTGGAAACAGACAGAAGAATCCCTAGAGCCTGCTGGCTATAGTTCAGAAGCATCAGTGAGTTCCTGACTCAAACAACAAGATGGAGAGCAACTAGAGAAGGCACTGGTGTCAATCACCACTTTCCATACTCACACACCCACATACATGCATGCACACACACACACACACACGTGACCTGCACACTCATGAATATGCATGAACATACAAGCACCCCCCCGCTAAAAAAAACCCCAGGCTAATAGCAGGGCTAATTTGACAATGGGTGAACTATAATTTTCTGTTTAAGAACAATACTTTATAGTCATTCCCATTTTTACCAAAATAATCAGTTACTTCTTTTTGATGAAATAATCTTAGTTTCACCAAACTTGGCTTGATTATTTATAATAATGGTAATTTTATGCATTTTTTAGAATTTATTTTTATTTATTTATTGGAGAGAGAGAGAGCAAGGGAGAGGAAGAGAATGGGTGCATCCAGGTCTCTAGCCACTGCAAATGAACTCCAGATGCATGAGCCACCATCTGGTTTACATGGGACCTGGAGAATCGAACCTGAGTCCTTAGGCTTTGCCTGCAGGCAAGCACCTTAACTGCTAAGCCATCTCTCCAGCCCTATATGTATATTTTTAAATATGAAATTTAACTAGAGCTTTAATAACACCCAATGGGCTTTATTGACTTACTATTGGCCAACTATAGTTTTATTGATTTTATTTTATTGTTTTGGGGGTATTTTTTGAGGCAGGGTCTCACTGTAGCACAGGCTGACCTGAAATTCACTAATTCACTATGTAGTCTCAGAGTGGCTTTGAACTTACAGTAATCCTCCTATCTCTGCTGCCCAAATTCTGAGATTAAAGGCATGCGCCACCATGCCCGGCTGCTGGAATTAAAGGTGTGTACTCCCAGTCTGTAGTTTTCTTTTTAACTGTTTTGTTTTGTTTTGTTTTGTTTTGTTTTGTTTTGTTTTGTTTTGTTTTGTTTTGTTTTGTTTTTGAAGGTAGGGTCTTTCTCTGGCCCAGGCTAACCTGGAATTCAATATGTAGTCTCAGGTTGGCCTCAAACTTGTAATGATCATTGTACCTCTGCCTCCCAGGTGCTGGTATTAAAGGGGTGTGCCACCATGCCCAGCTTTTATTCTTATTTTATTTTATTTTATTATTTTATTTTTGAAGTAGGGTCTCACTCTAGCCCAGGCTGACCTGGAAATCACTCAGTCTCAGGGTGGCCTTGAACTCACAGTGATCCTCCTACCTCTGCCTCCCAAGTTCTGAGATTAAAGGCATGCGCCACCACACCCAGCAATTTTTAACTTTCTTATTGACTATTTTTATACATGTACATAGTGTATTTAAATCATAATCCCATTCTGTTGCTTTCTTTTGTTCCCCCTCCCTCAATCCATTAAACCCCTTCTTCTTTCCAACTAGTACCTTTATATACTTTGATTTTTTTTTTTCTTTTCTTGCTTTCCTTACCATCCATGACAGAAGGTTAATGAGCCCAGTCTTCTGCAGGTCTTGCAGATACCTGCAATCACTGAGAGTTAATGAATGCAATGTTCTCTTCATGTCCAGAAGACAGCATGCCACACACTCCTCCCCATCCTCTGGCTCTTACATTCTTTCACTTCTCTCTACCACATGGTTCCCTGAGCCTTAGAGGGCATGGCAGGGGCATCTCAATTAGTGCTAAACACAATATCCACTTCTTGCTACAAGTGGCAGCTGTAGTTTTTAATAACTATCTGACAAGGTATGAAGATGCTATGAGGAAACTACTACTTTGTATTCTTACCTTAAAATTAATTAAAGAAATATTTTGAGAGGAAAATCTATCTGGTAATTAGAAACATCACATCAGACATTTATAGACCTCTCCAGGGTAAGAAGCCAAGCTAAGGGTTTGCTTATATCCTGCAACAAGGGGAACAGATCCTGACTTAGAAAATGCCACAATACAAATAAAAACATTTAATGAGAGCCCCCAAATTCTGGAATGACCAAGCAAGAAGAAAAACATAAATGTTCCACTTTGTCTAAAAATTTCTAAGCTATAGATAGCTAAGAAAAATAAAAAAAAAAAACTCTCTCAACTCTGAAAAGCAAGACATCAAAGAGCCAGCAATACTTCAAATAAGAAGACATAAAAATTATAATTACCCTGGTTTAATTCAGCCCCATATAATTAATTTTTACATTCTTTAATATGTGGTTAGCAGCTTTATGAATCCATAAGTATTCCATTAGAGTTGTCAGTCTTTTTTTTTTAAATGAGTACCTTGCATTTTGTTTCACAGCTGCTCTCAGAATCTTTCAGGAAAGAAATTTGATGGTTTCTGTGATAACACTGTAAGATAAAAATTAGATTTATAACATTACACCAGGATATGTCAGAATGTTTTATAATTTCTAGAGCACACATATCAATCACAAATATAATTTAAAGGCAGATTAACATCTCTTATTACTTCATACAGTTTAATATGAAATAAGTGTCATTAATTTAACTCTTTAATTAATTAGTTTTTGTCTGTTTTTTTTTTTTTTTTTTGGTTTTCCAAATTAGGGTCTCCTCTAGCTCAGGCTGACCTGGGATTTGCTATGTAGTCTCAGGGTGGCCTCAAACTCATAGTGATCTTCCTACCTCTGCCTCCCAAGTGCTGGGATTAAAGGTGTGCAACACTGTGCCTGACTGGGTGTTTTTCTTTTTAATATTTTTATTTATTATTTTTATCAGAAAGAGAGAGAGAGAATTGGCATGTGTAGCAGACAGCTTCAGGTTCACTGAGATGAACTTCCAGACCAGGCACAGTTATGGAGGAAGGGATATTTACTGAAGCTTACAGATCTAGGGGAAGTTCCATAAATGGCAGAAGAAGCTGACCTGCCTTCACAGGTCCAAGCAGAGAGAGAGAAAGAGAGAGAGAAGCACAAGCCAAAAATCCAAAAGCCAAAAGCCACAAGCCACACAGCATACTTCAGGAACTCCAGCTAGGCACACTTTGCATATCTTTAGATTGAAATCTGAAACCCACCACCACACCTTAAGACTCACCCAGTGACATTGCCTCCAGCCAGGTAGCTGCAGAGGCAAACTACAAACAAATAAAAAACTGAATATATAGGGGGCCATCTATTCAGACCACCACATTCTGCCCCTGGCCCCCAATAGATTTATAACCATCACACATTATAAATTGTACTCAGTTCAATTTCAAAGGTCCCCACAGTCGTGACCAATTTAAGATATTAAGACCTGTAAAATCAAACAAGTTAAACACTTCTAACATATAAAGGCACAGAGTAAACATTTTCAACTGGTATAAGGAATAGCAAGGAGAGACCAGAACAATGCAAACTCAACCACCATCAAACAAACATCAAACTTTGGCAGTTCAAGTTCAACATAACCAGAGACTGACAGTCTCCAGATTTTCCAATTAAGCCCCTCCAGCTGGGCAGAGTATCCAGGGAACACTTCCATCCCAGGCCAACAATGTGCTCTATGGTAGCCCTTGCATAGTCCTGGTATATCCAAAACATCTTCAGGTCTTCATGCAAACCACGGTCCATCTTCCAAAGGCTCTTTCAGCCTATCAGGGCATCATGCCCTGCCTCATGCTGCATCTCAGCAGCAGCTCCTGGAACCGTGTGCAATTCAGGACCACTCCATGCATTTTTCATGCTTCTGAAACAAATACCAGTTGTGCAGGACACAGCCATATTCTTAATTCACAAACAAAACAAATCATAACCTTGAAAAGCAGGTTCCTTCTCCAGTCAACACTTTCCAAGACTTTGCATTTCTAAAATAGTCTTCCCTCAGGCATCCTTTCCATTGTTTTAATGTAAAGCAATTGGACCATCTTCCTTAAGATTGCTAATGTGTTGACAATAGCAGCTTTAGTAACCTAAAACCAGTCTCTGTGCCAGTAAATTTAACTTGCTGGAGGTTTTCCAGCTTAAAAATCTTAAATCTCTCAGTCCAATATCTTTAGCCAAGCACATCAGTCCATTACAAATTTAACCTTGATCAAACCCTTTGGGCCTGGGAAGCAAGATGCAGCCAGCCCTTATACCAGTAGCCCAGTTCCAACAAAGTCCTCTTCAGTCTTCCCTTCCCCTTAGAAAGCTCATAAGCCAAGCCTCGAAGTTCAATATTGTCTGCCCTTAGAATTCTCAGACTCTCATCAGAATAGTCCATAAAACTTGGCTTACCACTCCAGAAGGCACCTTCATTTGCAAGCACTAAGTCCATGCCCATTTCTCCAAAACAAACTTTCCAAAAGATCAACATCCACATGGTCAGGTTCATCTCAGTCCATTCCTGGTACCAAGTTTTGTAGCAGACAGCTTCAAGTTCACTGAGATGAACTTCCAGACCAGACACAGTTATGGAGGAAGGGATATTTACTAAAGCTTAAAGATCTAGGGAAAGTTCCATAAATGGCAGAAGAAGCTGACCTGCCTTCACAGGTCCAAGGAGAGAGAGAGAGAGAGAGAGAGAGAGAGAGAGAGAGAGAGAGAGAGAGGAGCACAAGCCAAAAAGCCAAAAGCCACACAGCACACTTCAGGAACTCCAGCTAGGCACACTTTGCATATCATTAAATTGAAATCTGAAACACACCACCACACCTTAAGATCCACCCAGTGACATTGCCTCCAGCCAGGTGGCTGCAGATGCAAACTACAAACAAATAAAAAACTGAATATATTAGGGGCCATCTACTCAAACCACCACAGCATGCCAGGGCTTCCAGACACAGCAATTGAACTCCAGATATGTGTGCCACCTTGTGCACATGTGTGACCTTGTGCCCTTGCATCATGTTGTGTGTCTGGCTTACGTGGGACCTGAAGAATCAAACATGAGTTCTTAGGCTTTGCAGGCAAGTGCCTTAACTGCTAAGCCATATCTCCAGCTCTGTTGTGTTTTTTTAAAAATATTTTTAATGTTTTATTTTCATTTATTTATTTGAGAGACAGAGAGAGGGAGAGAGAGCGAATGGGCACACCAGGGCATCCATTCACACTGCAAGCAAACTCCAGATGCATGCACCACCTTGTGCATCTGCTCTACATGGGTCCCAGGGCGTTGAACCGAGATCCTTTGGCTGTGCAGGCAAGTGCCTTAACCACCAAGCATCTCTCCAACCCTGTTGCTTTGTTTTTAAGATAGGATCTCATGTAGCCCAGGCTAAGAATGACCTTGAACTCCTGATCCTTTTGCCTCCACCTCCCAAAAGGAATTATAGGCATGAGAAATCATACCCAGTATACATGTTGTATGTGTGAGTTATATGCTTATGTATGCACACATGCAGAGGTCATCAGGTGTCCTCTGTTACTTTTCTGCCTTGTTTTCCTGAGACAGCCTCACTGAACTTGCAAATGTGTTTTCTGGCTAGACTGGCTGACCTGGATACCCTACTGATCCTCTTGTCTCCATATAAACAGCCATGCCCAGCTTTCTCAATGGACAGTAGGGATCAAACTCAGGTGCTCATGCTTGTTTAGCAAGTGGTCTTACCTGCTGAGCCCCCTCCTCAGCCCATAGGTAGTGATCATATTGTGACTGTGGACTAAGGTTTAGGTGAATGACACATGTACCTTTTTTCCTACCAGTCTTTATCTTCTGCAGCCTTTGGCATTTGCTTTCATACTCACTGAGTCTTGTGTGCAGAACCATCAGTTGCATTTAATTTTTGCTAATTATCTTGTCTCCCTTGAGGATCTAATCTTTAAGGGAAGTTTGTTGTGATAGATTAGGACATAGGAACAGAGTAAGAGGTTAAGGGAATTAGTAGACTAAGCATATTTTTTTTTATGAATGCACTGCAAATACTCCTGTAGAGAGACAGTCTCAACAAGGTATGCTACTGTGACCAGCCATGTAAGTTGTTTTGTGTGCAAATTGCCACTTCCAGTCCCCAGACAGTTACCCTGTCTAGTGCTGGAAAGCACTACATGAACAATTGGGGGAAAATAGCCAAAAACATTCTGTGCAACCAGAGATCTCAGCTATTCAGAAGGAAACACCCTGACACTATGTACACGCCAGTGCAGTAGTGGCACACAGCCTCAGTGGGTAACCAATAGCTTTCTGATTGTCTAGGAGATCTGCTCAGTGTAAAGAAATCCATATCTGGAAATGGGAACCAGATCAGAATCCTGACAAAGATATGTTCTCCAGTGTCAAGCTTTCACTAGTTTTTGGTGAAAAGAGGGGTTATATACACCAAATTCTCCCAAATTAATAATGCTTATCCCATTTAAACTATGCTGAATTCAGTCTCCATTGGAGAATCTGTTCTTCCTTTTCAGAAGGCATCAAGACCTGAGGAGATAAACTACCCCTCCCACTTCAGCCAAGCCACAGCTGAAACCACAAAGGAATGAGGGAGACAAGAAAGAGTGCTGCTTCCATGCTGTTCCTGATAATCAGTGCCAGGGTGAAGGAGACAGACCCTGAGGATACTCCACACCTACCAAAGCAGAGGTGCAGAGGCTCCTAAGAGCTCATCACTGAAGTAGACTTAAAACTCACCCACCATGGCTCAGGGAATTTTGTGGAAGAGGGGGCAGAAAGATTGTAAGAGCCACAGGTGGAGACATCATGCCCAGAGGTATTCCCTCCCCCCAGAATTACTTGTCTTGGAAGTGGCTGGTGTTGAACAGAAACTGAGTAGAATCATTCTTTGGGATGTACATTCTTTTTCTTTAAACTTTTTAATGTAATTTTTAATGTATTTGTCTTTACATAGGTACAGGGAATCAAACCAGGACTGGCAAGCTTTGCAAGGAAGTGCTTTTAACTGTAGCCTCTTCATATAATTTTTAACTTTTTTCCACTCAGTTTTTTATTTGTATTCTTTTATTATTTTCTATTAATTTTACTTTTTTGTGGTAGGGTCTCGCTTTAGCCCAGGCTGACCTGGAACTCACTCTGTAGTCCCAAACTGGCTTCAAACTCACAGTGATCCTCTTACCTCTGCCTCTCAAGTGGTAAGATTAAAGGCATGCTCCACCACACCTAACATTTTTATTTTTGTTTTGGGGTTTGCTTAAAATATTGGTTTGCTTTTTTTTGGTTAGCAATGTTCACTTAAAAGGTAATGTTCACAAAAATGCCCTAAAATAAGACAGACACATAGATACAAGGAGAACATATACTCATAGCAACTTTTACTGCCATTCCTTGTAGCTTTCTCATAGACAAATTGTATTTTATGACAGCAGGTGTGGAGACACATGCCTTTGTAGTCCCAGCGCTAGGAAGGTTGATGTATAATTACTGAGAGTTCGAGACCAGCCTAGGGCTACAGAGTTCCAGGTTATCCTGGGCTACAGTGAGACCTTGCCTCAAAAAAAAAATTAAAAGTTAATAATAAAAAAAAATAGGAGCTTGGGAGATGGCTCAGTGGTTAAGGGCACTTGCTAGCAAAAGCCTTCTAGCCTGGGCTCAATACCCCAAACCACCCACACAAAGCCAGATACAAAATGGTGAATGCATCTCTATGCGCACACACGCATGCGCTCATGCACGCACACAAATAAGTAATATATACATAATAATAAATACATAAATAAAAGTTTCCTTTAATGGACTTTACAATAAGACTATAGCACAGGCTGGGTATGGTGGCACACACCTTTAATCCCAGCACTTGGGAGGCAGAGATAGGAGGATCACTGCGAGTTTAAGACCAGTCTGGAACTATAGAGTCCTAGGTTAACCTGGGCTAGAGTGAGACCCTACCTCAAAAGTAATAAAATAATAATCAAATAAATAGAAGACTATAACACAAAAAAACCACATTAAGAGGGCTGGAGAGATGGCTTAGCGGTTAAGTGCTTGCCTGTGAAGCCTAAGGACCCCAGTTCGAGACTCGATTCCCAGGACCCACGTTAGCCAGATGCACAAGGGGGCGCACGCATCTGGAGTTCGTTTGCAGTGGCTGGAGGCCCTGGCACACCCATTCTCTCCCTCTCTCTCTCTCTCTCTCTCTCTCCCTCTCTCTCTCTCTCTCCCTCCCTCCCTCCCTCTTTCTTTCTCTCTCGCTATCTGTCGCTCTCAAAGAAATAAATAAAAATTACAAAAACATAATAATTAAACAAAAGCATTAAGGGCTAAACAAAGACTAAATAAAATATGAAATTACTCTAGAAGCATCATTTGTATGGTTCACTTCAAGATTCCTTTTGAAACATTATTCCTGTTGTGGCAGTAGTGAGAATTGACACCTTCTTTTATTATTCACTATGTAGTCTCAGGGTGGCCTTGAACTCACAGTGATCCACTTACTTCTGCCTCCCAAGTGCTGGGATTAAAGGCGTGCACCACCACGCATGCCTGGCTCCTGCTTTCTTCCTTTCTTCTTCTTCTTCTTATTTTTTTTTTTTTGGTGGGGGGTATTCAAGGTAGGGTCTCACTCTAGCTCAGGCTGACCTGGAATTCACTATGTAGTCTCAGGATGGCCTTGAACTCACGGAGATCCTCCTACCTCTGCCTCCCAAGTACTGGGATTAAAGGCGTGCACCACCATGCCCAGCTCCTGCTGCTTTCTTTAAAGTAATTGAATAATGAGGGCAGAGCCACGATGGATGGAATCAAAGGACATGAGGGGTGACACCAGCTCTCCTTTCTGCCAGGACAGGACAAGATGCTGCTTCTGTCCAGTTCTGTCTGCCCATCTGAGACCTGATCTTGTTTTTTTTTTTAAATATATATATATATATATATATATATATATTTTTTTTTTTTTCTTTAACTGAGTTCATGTACTCACTTGCACTGTGGTCTAGCCATCTTTTCCCACCCCAGTTCTCACCCAGTTCCCAGCAGAGTGAAAGTATTGCGGACATATAGCAGTTGCATAAGAAAAGGGAAACCCTTGTGTGCATGTTGTTTCAGAGGCTTGTGTCATCTTATAATAGCTCCCTAGGTGTGAGGTTGAGTTTTCCTTTTCTTCTATCCACTCTCACAACCAACTTAAACCTGTGTTACAATTTCAATGTGGCAAAATTTCAAGGGTTTCTAGGAGGAAACTCCTAGACCATGCCCTAGATACAATCAAAGGAGAGTGAAAAGATGCCACCAGCTGTTGCTCCCGGACCTCCGCAGCCACATCCCCAGTATGACTGCAGCCAGTGCTGGAGCCAGCAAGCGGGAGAGAAGGCGCTCTTGCCCTGTGAGGCTGCCTTGAAACGCAGCACGAAGAAATCAGGAGAAGAGACCTCAAATTCTGAAGGATTCATTTTTGCCCTAACTACTGCATTGTTTCATGTGTTCATTTATTCATTAAATAGTTACTGGGAACTACTATGTGCCAAGCATATGATTGGAAGAGCAAAACACCTCTACTTGTAAGAAATCTAAGATTTGGGCTGGAGAGATGGCTTAGCGGTTAAGCGCTTGCCTATGAAGCCCAAGGACCCCGGTTCAAGGATCAACTCCCCAGGACCCACGTTAGCCAGATACACAAGGGGGCGCACGCATCTGGAGTTCATTTGCAGTGGCTGGAGGCCCTGGCATGCCCATTCTCTCTCTGTGTCTATCTGCCTCTTTCTCTCTCTGTTACTCTCAAATAAATAAATAAATAAAAGAACAAAAAAAATAATAAGAAATCTAAGATTAAGGGCATACGAGGTGATGCTTGTCAACATCTTGACCTCTAAAATGCTTAGTGCATAGCAATATCTACCTTACATGTAATGATGAAAATTTAAAAATACACACAAAGTGTCGTGTGGCATCAAAAACAGGGTATGCAGGTGTTGCAGTCAGGTTCACATTGCTGACAGAAATCACCTGACCAAGAGCAGCTTGTGGGGAAAAAGATTTACTTTGGCTTACAGACTGAAGGGGAAGCTCCATGATGGCAGGGAAAATCAATGGCATTAGCAGAGGGTGGACATCACCCCCTGGCCAACATAAGATGGACAACAGGAACAGGAGAGTGTGCTAAACCCTGGTAAGGGGAAACTGGCTATAACACCCATAAGCCAGCCCCCAACAATACACTGCCTCCTGGAGGAGTTAATTCTCAAATCTCCATCAACTGGGGACCTAGCATTCAGAACACCTAAGTCTATGGGGGACTCCTGAATCAAACCACCACAACAAAGGATACATTTCAGCCTTTTATTATAATATGCCTCTCTTTTGTTCATTTATTTTGAAAGGTCCTACTTCAGTTAAGTGAAATACTTCCAAAACTGTCATTAACCCTTACAACCAATGGTGTGCTTGGTTTGGTGCTTGTGGCCCTGTGATTTTAAAGGCATGGGTGCTTCCCGGATATGAACTGGAGCAAGTCCCTAAAGCATGAGCCTCCTGCAATATGGTAGAGGAGCTTTGGAGAGCATTTAAATTGTCTGGGGAGCAGACATTTCCAAACCTTGCCTGTGGGAAAGGTACCTGAATGTCTCAAGCACACGAGGCAATCTAAAAATGAGGCCCTGAAGGCTTCCAGTGCGCTCTTGCAGCATTTAGAAAATGTAAAATGCCGTGTCTTTGTCTTGCTATGATCCAGTAAGTACTGGGTTGTCATCAGTGCTCATCAGTTGGGATTTTCCAGTTTCTACTAACTTGTGGTAAGATCTCAAGTTTGAGTAAATATTTATGTTTCCAAAAGTTACCTGGCATAGAACTTAATTTGGAAGGAGAAAGGGGGGATTTTTATTCCAAGGTCCAAAATACATTGTAGAGCTGGTTGCGTTGTTTTCCCTGCCCCCACTTTTTTAAACACTCTTTAGTACGGACGTGAAACAAGCCTGGCTTTATGCTTGCCCAAGGAATAACTTGGTTTTCAGCCAAAAAGTAAAAAGGCAATAATTAAGTGTGAGGCAAAGAGCATGCTGGGAATATTACTTTGTATCTCTACAGGCTGGTGGGGTGGTTGTGTCAGTTCTTGAATGTTCCAGTAAAAGAAATAACCAAGTAAAGAGGAGTTTTTGCTGCAGAAACCTCTGATCAAATTAGAAACAGGTTTGATATTGAGTTCATCCAGGGAATTATCTAGTCAGGTACAGCCGACTCTGGCAGATCACTCAGAACACGTTTCTTCTCAAAGAGACACAAGCAGAATCACACACCATATGCCAGTCTCTTTGAGTTGAACATATCAAGAAACTTACTGCTGTTTAGTGGGGCTTTATTCTTATTTTTAATTTTTTTCTTTTGGTTTTTTTAAAAATTTTTTTAAATTTTTTTGTTTGTTTATTTATTTGAGAGCGACAGAGAGAAGGAGGGAGAGAGAGAGAGAGAGAGAGAGAGAGAATGGGCGCGCCAGAGCTTCCAGCCTCTGTAAACGAACTCCAGATGCGTGCGCCCCCTTGTGCATCTGGCTAACGTGGGTCCTGGGGAATTGAGCCTCGAACCGGGGTCCTTAGGCTTCACAGGCAAGCGCTTAACTGCTAAGCCATCTCTCCAGCCCTGTTTATTTATTTATTTATTTATTTATTTATTTATTTATTTAAGAGTGACAGACAGAGCGAGAAAGAGGCAGAGAGTGAGACACAGAGAGAATGGGCGCACCAGGGCCTCCAGCCACTGCAAACAAACTCCTGACGCGTGCGCCCCCTTGTGCATCTGGCTAACGCGGGTCCTGGGGAGTTGATCCTCGAACCAGGGTCCTTAGGCTTCACAAGCAAGCGCTTAACCACTAAGCCACCTCTCCAGCCCTTCTTTTGGTTTTTTGAGGTTAGGGTCTCACTCTAGCCCAGGCTGACCTGGAATTCACTAAGTAGTCCCAGGCTGGCCTCGAACTCATGGAGATCCTCCTACCTCTGCCTCCCAAGTGCTGGGATTAAAAGGCATGTGCCACCGCTCCCTGCTTCAATTTTTATTTATTTGCTTTTGTGTGTGTTTGTGTGTGGTGTGTGTGTGTGTGTGTGTGTGTATAGATCACAGGACAACTTTGGAGCGTTTCTCCTCTTCTTCCACCTTCTTGAGATGACAGACATGTGGGCTACTTGGTGTCAGGCTTTATGTGGATGCTAAAGATCAAGGTATGCCACAGCAATCTCCGCAGCCCCACTGTGAGCTTCTTCCAAAGTAATTTGTGAAATGTTTCTGTTTCCTGATGTTGAGAAGGAATTCCTGTTTCAAAACTGTGACTGTAAGTTGATACAAACTAAATCTGTGGATTGTTTTGGTGGGGAGAAAGAGAAGGACTCAGGAGCCAGAGCCCTCATTGAGATTCCAGAAAGTTTCCTGCAGGGAGTTCTAAATGGTGGTTTAGAGCAACACTCTGGCATGAGGTTCCTGGAGCCACACTGTGTTGAGAGTTGGTCACTGTGGCATATCAGCATCGACCAGGCAGGAGGTAGGGTCAGTGGGGTAAGTCAAGTTGGATGTAGCTATCCCATTGGAGGTCATCAGGAAGTGGTCACATATAGTAAGCATCTGGATGAACCACCTTGAGGAGTGGGAGGAGGTGGGAACTTGAAAACTATGTCAAGGCTGACTGTACTCTGGAGGCTGAGACAGAAAGATCACTAACCAAGGCCAGCCTGGGCTATCTTTGCCTGTCTCAGGGAAACAAGTCAGGGAAAAAAGTGAATTATCCCTGATTCTGATACAATAAAGTCCACCTTCTACTCAAAATGGATATTAAGGCAGCATAAAATTATAGGAATTTACCTCAGAGGGTGATTCTCCTCCCTGCTCAGAATTATACTGAGATCACAAGCTTGAAAAGACACAAATGCTGGCGGGTGGCAGTGGGGGAGTTCAGTGGTAAGAATAATTTGCTGTCCGAGCTTAAGGAGCCCAGTTCAATTCCTAGCACCCAGGTAGAACAGCTGGGTGTGGCCACACATGCCTGTATAACCCAAGTGAGGGGAATACAGACAGGAGGATCTCTGAGGCTCACTAGTCAGAGTGAGGAAAAACAAAAAACAGATGATTTTTGTATAACAACCTAGTACAAACACGCATTTTCCATGATTTTGATAGAAAAGTAAAAACAAAAAAAAGAAAGATTAATAAAACAATACTCACCTTTCTAATGTGCATTACACTTTGATTCCATTTCATTTTCTAGTGATGATTCTGAGCTACTGAAGTTCATTTCCCAACCCACTAAATGGGTCATGAGGCAAAGTTTTGAAAGCACTGACCTAAGCCTGTCATGCTAATACTATGCCTCTTGGCAATGCCTTGGGGCTTAGCAATGCACAGAGGCTCATGAGAGATGGGGGGATCTGCCAGGAATTTGTCTTCAGTTTTTCCTTCCTGCCTGAAGAGAAGTAAGATCTCATTAATACTGAATTTATGGACCAGAAGAATTCAGAATTGTTAATGAATCCACAAAACATGTTATACATATATTTAGAAGCTGATTTTTCAAGTTACATGGGAAGATAAGGTGGTAAGCTCATCAGAACAATTTTGTGTTTGTCTTAGTTTGTTGGAAGCAGGGTCTTACTCTAGCCCAGGCTGCTGTCCTGGAACTAACTAACTCACTCTGTAGCCCAGGCTGGAGTGCTGGCCTTGAACTCACAGTGATCCTCCTACTTCAACCTTCCAAGTGCTGAGGTTATAGGCATGAGCCAGCACACCTGACTTCCCATCAACCAGTTTTGAAGATGAAGAAGATAAAAGCCTCATGCTGTTGAAGTAGCTAGTCTGATACTAGCAGGTCCTTGAGGATAAACCCTCCCTTGTTTTTTTTTTTTTTTTTTTTTTTTTTTTTTGGTTTTTCGAGGTAGGGTCTTGCTCTAGCCCAGGCTGACCTGGAATTCACTCTGTAGTCTCAGGGTGGCCTCGAACTCATGGCGATCCTCCTACCTCTGCTTCCAGAGTGCTGTGATTAAAGGCATGCACCACCACGCCTGGCTAGACCCTCCCTTGTAATCAGCAGCTTGTAAAACCAGGAACTGGAACTGTGGGGTTGGGGGGGGGGCAATTACTGGGCAAAGAATGAAATCCAAGTCTGTCTCTTGCACTGGGTGGGGACCTGACATTCTTAACCACTCAAAGGATCATATGATCACAATGTAGCTCGGGACTTTCTGGTAAAGAACAAAGTCATGCTACTGTTCCCTACCCTCAGAGTTAATACAAATACCAATCATCCTGAACAGGAAAGTACTCCTCAAGAAAGCTATCTAGGGTTAGAGAGATTGCTTAGTGGTTAAGGCACTTGCCTGCAAAGCCTAAGGACCCAGATTGGATTGCCCCTAACCCTTATAAACCAGATGCACAAGGTGGCTCATGCATCTGGAATTTGTTTGCAGTGGCTAGAGGCCCTGGTATACCCATTCTCTCTCTCTCTCATAAATAAAAATAAAATAAATTTAACAAACAAATGCTATCTATTACAGACTTTAGAAAAGAACAGGAAGCCTACCTAAACATAGATGCTAACAAAAGGCTCTCTGTGGCCATTGTCCACTCTCACCTATCAAAGTGCTTCCCTTCACAGTGGCCCTTGCCACGCATACTGTTGAGAGTGCCATATCTCATTCTGTAATAAAATCTGCCTTTCTTCTACACTATTCTCTGTATTCTTCTATGCTGTTCAACAGAGAACACAAGTACCAGAAAGCTACAGTGAGCCAAAGCCAGGCTTTAGGGAATGTATTGGCAACACACACACACAAACACACATACACACACATGATCTCAACAGGCATCCTCTGAAACCATCCTGTTCCCACTCCCTTGTGCCCTTCTATCCTTCCCTAATTCTTTCAACAGAAGGATCACTAAGATGTTAACTGTTAAAAGACTCAGAATATCTGGTAGATTCTGTAATGCCCTTTTCCATAGTTCTATGGTAAGCACAGCATATGAGCCAGCTTGCAGAAAAGTAATGCAGATGTATGAAAAGAAAACATGGGTTCTAGGAGGTAGATGCCTACTGGATGCCTAGAGAGGGAAAAGGGAGAAGCAAGCATAGAGGAGGAAGGACGCACGATCATATGACCCTGCTGCCCCATCTCATCCTCCAGTGCATGAACTTGCTGTCTGCTGTCACCTGCTGGTGCTCACCCCTGTTGTTCCCTGTCTCAATATGTTTACACTCTTTAGTTCCCCCTAAAAGTCCTCATGTCCCCAAGCCCCTCACCATAGAGCTTTAAGGGGAAAAGGCTATTCTATCTCCTTTAAGATCAGCTTTGAATGAACCTAATTCTTTCACCAAATCCTGTCTCCTGCTATGAGCAGCAGTGCATTTAAACCAATATATGGAAAGAACACTCAAAATTCAGTAGTAAGAAAGCGAAATGATGAAAACATTTTAATAAGACTTTCACTGAAGATCTACAGGGCTGGAAATACAGTTCAATGATAGAGCACTTGCCTAGCATGCATAAGGACTTGGGTCCAATTCCAAGCACTGAGCATGCACACACAGAACACATGAAAGATTGTTAAAATCATTATACATCATTAGGGAAATGCAAATTAAAGCCAAAATGATATACTGTTATACTCTTCTTGTTGTTTTTAAGTATTTTTATTTATTTGTTTAAGACACAGAGAGAGAAAATATGGATGTGCCAGAGCCTTCTACCCCTGAAGACTCGAAACACATGTGCCACTTTGTGTTTCTGACTTTACATGGGTACTAGGAGTCGAACCTGAATCATCAGACTTTGCAATCAAGTGCCTTTAACTGCTGAGCTATCTCTCCAACCCAAAAATGTCTCTTTTTTGGGGTTTTGGTTTTGGTTTTGGTTTTAGTTTTAGTTTTTTGAAGTAGGGTCTCATGCTAGCCCAGGCTGACCTGGAATTCACTATATAGTCACAGGCTGTCCTCGACCTGATGGTGATTCTCCTACCTCTTGTAGTTTTTAAGGTAGGGTCTCATGAAGGTGAGGCTGGCCTTGAACCTACTATGTATCCAAGGCTAGTCTTGAACTCCTAATTCTCCTTTCTCTACCTCCCAACTGTTGAGAATTGCCACTATGTGCTGTCTCACTGGACCCATTTTACTATTATGAATGGCTTTAATAAAATGTCAGTGATAATATTAAGAATGACAAGAATGCAGAGCAACTAGAATTTGCACATACTGCTCTAATAGCTCAAAATGATGGGTCAGCCACTTCAACACAGTCAGACACACACTTACCATACGACTCAGAAATCACTCCTCTGGGGATGATTTTTTACCCAAGAAAAACATAAGTATGTGCACATACACATGCAGATGCATACACACACAACCTGTTTATGGTACATTTATTCATACTTTCCCCCAAATGGAAACAACCCAAGTATGATTTAACTAGTGAATAAACCAATAAATTGGGATGGGAGTATATATCTCAGTGCAAGGCCCTGAACATAACCTCCAGGATGACAGCAAAGAAATTGATGCACTCATGTGGTAGATCAAAATATGTCACCTCAAAATATGACTGTAGGAGACTGAAACGTGTACCCCCACATATGCCTCCTTGACCTAAGGATTGTTATGCAGAACTTGAACCACAGGACATGGTCTGCACAAAAAAAAACAGAGCATCAGACCTTTTAAGGGAATGTTACCTCTGTTCAGGAGATGAAGCTCATTCCAGCCGACAGTAATTAAATACATGATGCGTACATAATGAAACTGCAATAACTCAGGGCAGGCCGGGCCTGGTGGCGCACACCTTTAATCCCAGCACTGGAGAAACAGAGGTAGGAAGATTGCCATGAGTTTGAGGCTACCCTGAGACTACATAGTGAATTCCAGGTAAGCCTGAGCTACAGTGAGACCCTACCTTGAAAAATAAAACAAAAAAAGAAAGGTTTCTTGTTGGTACACAGGGGTGCCCTGGGAAGAAGAATTGTTCTGTTCCCCCAGGAAAAGGTCAGAGCAATTGCTTTTAAAGCCCCTTCAAACCTCACCCTATGAGCCTTCATTTGTCTCTACCTAAATTATATTCGGTATAATAAAACTATAGTCATCATTGTAATATTTTTGTGAGTTCTGTTAATTATTCTAGTGAATTACTGAACTGAAATACTGAATGTATTTATTTCCACATAGTGTGTGCATGTCTATATGTCTGTGTGCACCCAGGTTTCTTGCCACTGCAAATGCATACCTATTTCACTTTACATGGGTGGCTGAAGAATTGAACCTGAGTCAGCAGGCTTTGTATGGTTGGGTTTTTTTTTTTTTTTTTTTTTTTTTTTTTTTTTTTTTGAGGTAGGGTTTCACTCTAGCTCAGGCTGACCTGGAATTCACTATGTCGTCTCAGGGTGGCCTTGAACTCACAGCAATCCTCCTGCCTCTGCCTCCTGAGTGCTGGGATTAAAGGCATGCACCACCACGCCTGGCCCAGCAGACTTTGTAAACAAGAGCCTTTAACTGCTAAGCCATCTCTCCAGTCCCCTGAGGGGCTTTTGAGGCTCCTGGATTTGTACTCAGTTGATCACAGAGTAGGCAACCTGGTGCCCTTGACCTTGCAGCTGCAGCTGCGACCAGTCCTGTTGGGGGATGGCCCCTAGTAAGATCTGTGCTAACTGCGAGTGGGCAGTGCAGACGAGTCACAGTGCAAATATAACACCCCATCCAGGATACTTAGCTTGAACACAAGAGAGCAATGTGCCCAGAAATTGAAGTAAGATGAAAACAAGGAACCTTTGCAAAAATAACTGGCCTGAAGTCTTCAGAAGAAGCAATGTCAAAAACCCTGCACACATATACTCATGCAAACACATACACACCTCATAAGCACATATACACATAAACACATATAAAGATTGGGGATGTATTATAGATTCAAGCACATTAAGGAAACACAACAATGACATATGGTGTGATTTGTAGATTTTGAACCCTATAAACAAATGAGGGCTAGAGCTGTGGCTTAGCAGTTAAGGCGCTTGCCTGCAAAGCCAAAGGACCCAGGTTCACTTCAGGAGTACACTCAGAAAGACAGATGCACAGGGTGGCACATGCCTCTAGAATCCATTTGCAGTGGCTAGAGGCCCTACAGTGCCCATTCTCTCTCTCTCTCTCTCTCTCTCTCTCTTTCTCTCTCAAATAAATTAACTATTTAAAAAAGAGCTAGAATGCTGTGAAGAAGCTCCTCATTTTAAGAGTCCCACTGCTGGGCATGGTGGCACACGCCTTTGATCCCAGCACTCCGGAGGCAGAGGCAGGAGGATTGCCATGAGTGCGAGGCCAGCCTGAGACTACAGAGCAAGTTACAGGTCAGCCTGGGCTAGAGTGAGATCCTACCTCATATGCCCCTGCTTTGTTCCCTCACGGTGGTATCGAGATGAGCAAACCTTTGAGAGGCAGGGCCACTAGAGGGTAGGTAGATCATAGGAATCCTGTCATGAGAGAGGCTAAATGTGAAGTGGATTACTGCTGAAGCTGGAAGAGAGTCAGTCCCCAGACAGTCAGTGCGTCTAGTGCCAGAAGGTGCTACATGGGCGACTGGGGGAAAATGATCAATATCTGTCCAAGTAACTCACGGTCTAACCTACTTAGCAACAAATAACATGTTGTGATGCTCACACAAGTGCAATAGTGGCACACAGTCATGGTGGGATACCAACTGCTCTTGATTTGGCTAACTGATCCCCTCAGTGGAACAGGATCCATAGCTGGAGCTGGGAAACAAGTCAGAACCATATCCAAACATGAGCCTGCCCTCCATTATCAAGTTACCACCAATTGTAGGCTACAAGAGGGCCTACACATATTAAATTCTCTATAAAAAATATGGATTATCCCATTTGTCTGGTGCTAACTTTACTCTCCATTGGAGAATCTGCTTCTCTTTTTCAGACAGATGCAGATCCTAAGGAGAGAACCACCCCATCATACCTCAAAAGGGCCCCAGCTGAAACTAAGAACAATTGGCTAAACAAGCAAGGATGCTGTCCTCTTGGTGAATTGGGTACCAGCACAAGGGTGAAGGAGATCAACACAGAGAAAAATCAACTCCTACCAAATCAGATATCCAGAGACACAGAGGCCCCCAATACCTCATCACTGAAGCAGAACAAAAATGAACCCAACATGGCTCAGGGAAATTTTGCAGAAGAGGGATCGGAAAGAATGTCAGAGCCACATGTTGGGTCATGATATGCAGAGACATTTCTCCTACCCATAAATGTGGGCTAACTCCACTATGCATGACCCATATACCTCAACAATGAGAGGCCAGAGGGAGGGGGTAGGACATGGATGAGCCTAACTTGACTGTATTCACTGAGTACAAAACTAATTAATAAAAAAAGTTAATAAATTTTAAAAAAGATATCCTCTACACCAAAATATTATGTTGAGCACAATGTGAATGCATTTAATACCACTAAAATACACACCTAAAAGTGGCTAGCCAATTTTATGTTTATTTTACAATTGTTTGTTTGCATGTGTATGTGAAAATGCATGTCTGTGCCAGGGTCACTTGTTACTTATGAACGCCAGATACACACACTCTTTGTGTCTGACTTTACATGAATGGCTGGGGAATTGAACCCAGGCCAGCAGACTTTGCAAGCAAGTACCTCTAATTACTGAGCCATTTCCCCAGCCACCCACATTTTTTAATGCTATGTCAAAATGTTTGTATCCAGTCATGCCCCCTCTGTGCAGGGGGTGAAGCAAAGGTGAAAGCTATCTGGTGAGGATGTTCTATTTGACTGGCATAGAGAGGGTCAAGAAATGAGGCCTGAGACAAGGCCCAGGCCAGAACAGGCACAAGCTGTGGAGTCATTGGTTCCCAGTTCCAGGGACTCTGCTTTTTCTAGACTGTTCCGCTGGGCCTCAGTGAATGCTTTGTTAGCAGTGGTGTCTGTCAGGTCAATGCCTCAGTGTGTGAACCTCCCCTATATTCCTCCCTCCTCTCCAGTGGGCACCCAGCCAGGAAAAGCTTGCTGATGTCAGTTCTAGTGTATGGGACCCAGGTGTCTGGAACATTTTTATTCTGTCTCATTTTTTTTAAATGGAAAGACGAGTGAAATTGCAAGGTGGGCACAGGTCCAGACAGGACATGCTCCTGGCTTGGCAGCTCCTGGGAGCAGCCTGCTGGGGTTCAAACCCAGAGCCAGGTTCTGCAATGGTCAAATGGCAGACCTGGCTGGGGTTATTCTAGCCCTACTCCCAGCCAACTCAGAAGCAGGGGTATGGTAAGAAATGCTGTCACCAGAGGTTTCTTACTTTCTCTCATTGCTTAGCGGGTGTGTACAGTTGTCCAAGTAGCACATATTTCTTTTTGGCACCAGGAGAAACTTTAGGAAAAGAACAATTTTACATCTCTTCTCAGTCTCACACTTACTTATCTATATACAACTTGTTTTCCTTTCTCTTTCTCCCCTCCTCTTTTTGTTTTTAGTTTCTTTACTTTTCTATTCTCCTTTTCTTCCTCTGTCCCTCTTTCCCTTCTTTTGCAGAGTGGTAAAATACACACAATAAAGATTTACCATTTTGACTATTTTTTTGAGATAGGTTCTCAAGTAGCCCAGACTGGCCTCAAACTTCCTGAACTCCCAATTCTCCTGCCTCTACCTCCTCAGTGCTGAGATTGCAGACATCTGAACTCAGGGCTTCATGCATGCTAGGTAAGCATTCTACCGACTGACCTATGTCCCCAGTCACATTTTTACTTTTCTTTTGTTGTTGTGTTGTTTTGTTTTTCAAGGTAGGGTCTTGATCTAGCCCAGTCTGACCTGGAATTCACTATGTAGTTTCAGAGTGGTCTTGAACCCATGGCAATGCCTCCTACCTTGGCCCCCCAAGTGACGGGATTAAAGGCATGTACCACCATACCTGGCCGATTTTTACTATTTTTAAGTGTGCAATTTAGGTGGCGTAAAGTACCCTTATTTTTTTTTAATTTCTTTACTCATTTATTTGAGAGAAAGAGAGAGGGAGAGAGAATAGACATACCAGAACCTCCAGCCACAAACTCCAGATGCATGCACCATCTTGTGCATCTGGCTTATGTGGGTCCTGGGGAATCGAACCTCAAGCTAGCTCCTTAACTGCCAAGCCATCCCTCCAGCCAGTACCCTTATTTTTAATCCAAATGTGTGTGTTTTTTTTATATTTTCCCTAAAAGTGTAATTCACACAAATGATTTTTTTAAAGAGCAAACCCTCTGGAAGGAACAATGAGAAAAAAAGTACCCAGTGTTGACAATGCTTGTCAACCTGCACAGAGTAGTAATGACCATCACTAGTGTCACAAATATTCACTCTGTCCTCAGGCAGGAGCCTTGGAAGCTAATGGCTGCTTTTCTTACTTGGAGATGACATTTCTTTTTTTTTTTTTTATTTATAAGAGAGAGAGAGAGGGAAGGAGAGAATGGGTGCTTCAGGGCCTCTAGCCAATGCAGCCGAACTCCAGAAGCATGTGCTATCTTGTGCATCTTGCTTACATGGGTCCTGGGGAATCAAACCTGGGTCCTTAGGTTTCTCTGGCAAGTATCTAACCACTAAGCCATTTCTCCAGCCCTGGAGGTGACGTTTCTTATATACCCATGCACATGAAGGCTTGAGAGCATATGTGTGTATGTTCTCTATCACACACACACACATACACACACACCTGGTCACACTCACAGAATGTACTCACATATACTACAAATGTGACCAAGAACACATGCACGTATACTCTTTTTCTCATACACACAGAGGTCTGGGATGTGTATGTGTGTATGTGTGTGTAAGAAAGAGTGTGCATGCACGTGCTCTGTCACTCTTATACGAGGGTATGTTCTGAGCGTGGTCAGCCCCTCTACCAAATCGCCCACTGGGCTAAACCAGCTGGCCAGCAAGCCTCAGGGAGCCTCCTGTGTCAGCCTCTCCAGAACTGGGATTACAGGAATGCACTATCCGCCTGACATTTTAGGTAGGAATTGGGGATCTTTGTGCTTATGCGCCAAGTACTTTACCAATTGAACAATCCTCCAGCCTCCAATAGTAGCAGTTTTTGCTACTTCTTTTAATTCTAGACTTACTTCTGAGTAGTATAGTCATGATCCCTTCAATCTCTCCCTCTCCCTTCCTTCAAATATTGGTTATTTATATCATTATTACTTTTATATTGTTAAGATTTGTAAGATGTATCATGGACTGAATTATAACTTATAATAATTAATTATAATTATATATATATATATATATATATGTTATAACTTATATAACATGCAAGGTCTCCCAAAATAAGGCACACTTCTGTCAGAACACTTTATTACCCACCAGAGGTTAATGATAAGACCCTACTGCTGAAGACACGATATGTTTTTGGCAGGGAACATGGAGAGACCTGGCTGGAAACCAGAAGAGAGCCAGTCCCCAGACAGTTAACCCGTCTAGTGTTAGAAGGTGCTACGTGAGCTACTGGGGGAAAGTGGCCAACATGGTCTGAGCAATTCAAGGTCTAAACTACTCAGCAGCAAACAACCTGATGTGATGTTCACACAAGGGCAATAGTGGCACACAGCCATAGTGGGTAACCAATTGCTCTCAGATTGACTAACAGATCTGCTCAGTGGAAAGGAACCCATATCTGGAACTGGATAACCAAGTCAGAATCATATCCAGATAATGAGTTTGCTCTCCAATATCAAGTTCCCACTAATCTTGGGCTGTAAGAGGGACCACACCCATTAAACTGTCTCTAAATTAGTAATGCTTATCCCATTTAACCTGTGCTGACTTCACTCTCCAGTGGAGAATCTGCTTCTTTTTGTCAGATGGGTGCAGAACCTGAGGAGATAAAGGACCCATTACACTTCAGCCCAACCCCAGCTGAAACAACAGTGGAATAGGGGAAATGAGGTAGGGTACTACTTTCTCAGTGAACCTGATTATCAGCCCAAGGGTGAAGGAGATAGACACTGAGGACACTCAGCACCTACCAAGGCAGAGATCCAGAGGCTCCTAAGTGCCCATCACTGAAGTAGACTTAAAAGACACCCAACATGGCTCAGGGAATTTTGCAGAAGAGAAAGCTTGTCAGAGCCACAAGTCGGGACATTATGTACAGAGGCATTATCTCTCCCACATAACTGACTGCTGCCCCCACAATGCATTACCCACAATCCCCATGGAGTTGACCTGCATCCCTAACCAGGAGGACCTCTTCAGATAAGGGGCAAGGATGAGGGAAAGAATGGCACCCACATGTGTTGTTTACATACTAAGTATGTCCATAATGAATAAAAATAAATTTTAAAAAATCGTGGGCTGGAGAGATGGGTTAGTGATTAAGGCACTTGCCTGCAAAGCCAAAGAACCCAGGTTTGATTCCACAGGACCCATGTAAGCCAGATGTACAAGTCGGCACATGTGTTCTTAGTTTGTTTGCAGTGGCTAGTAAGTCTGGCATGTGCATTCTCTCTCTCCCTCTCTCTCACTCCTTCTCTCTTCCTTTATCTAAAATAAGTAAATAAAAAATTTAAAAAATATATTTTATGCATTTGTATTTCTTCTTTTCAGAATTTACCTGCTCATTTCATTAGTACATTTATTGGCTGGCACTCTTGGGTTGTTTGTTTGTTTGTTTGTTTAGGTGTTTGGTTTTTACAGTTCTTTACATATTCTAGATATCAACTCCTGTCAGAAGAATAGTTGGCAAAGATTTCCTCCCATCATGTAGACTTTCTATTTGCCCTGCCAATAGTTTTCTTTTCTATAAAGGAACTTCTTAATTTCAAGTGGTCTCATTTGTTGATTCTTGGGATGATTTCTTGTGCTACTGGAGTCCTTTTCAGAAAATCTTACACCTATAACCTCCTGTGTGTTCCCTGTTTTTGCCTAGCAGTTTCAGTGTTTTAGGAACTGGTATATTGTGTTATTATTTTCATTAATTTCTAGGATTTCCTCTCTGATTATGTCTTCAACAACCCACTGTTCATTCAATAGTGTATTAGTTAGCATCCAGTTGTTTGTATAGTTGCTGAACTTTCTTCTATTGCTGTTGATTTATAGTTTTATCACATTGTGGTCTGATATAGGATATGTAGAATTATTATTATTATTTTGGCATTTGTTAAGGTTTTCAACTGCAGTCTTAAGACCCTTTTCTTATAAGTTGTTTTCTGTGGATATGACACCCTCTTTCTATATGTAAATGGAACCTTCCTTATTTTGGTCAAGTGTTTCTTCTTCTTTGACACCTTCTCATTTGCCTGTTTCTCTCTCTTCTTTTAATTTTCCCTCCCCAGGGCCTCAACTGTTTTTCTCTTTGTTTCTTTGTGCATCCTTCTGAGAGGATTGTTGATACTGTTATGCTTTCTCAGTTCTGCCCACGTCATAGTTCCCCCAACAGATAACAGGTCTCAAGAGAGCCTTGTCATTAGCAACACCATCATCTTCTCCACTGTCCATATTGTATAAGTGTCCTGGACATTTGCTAAGGGCCAAGTACAGTGCATGTCAGTACTTTATCATGTCGCTGTTCGATAAACACCATGATATATGTTCCACTGTCACCCCATTTTAGTGATAATAAAACTAAGAAGCTGATAAATGACACAGCAGGCATTTAAACCCAGTTCCTCTGAAAAGAACATCTGGGATTTTAATTGCTTTTCAGGGTGCTATTTCACTGCATTTCCCTTGGGCCCACCAAAGCTTTGAACAAGGAAGTACTGAAGTGACTTCATTCACTTCTTACTAGTAAAACCAAGAAAGAAACTGAAAGAGAACATTTGTTTCTCTGCTTAAAAAAAAAAAAAAGTTTAAAGAAACTTTATTAGCCTAAGAGAAGGAAAGAGGAGAAAGTACAGAGAGCTCCTGCCCACAACAAGGCAGGAAAGAGTAGAGCCCTGATGTTTGTTTGTTTGTTTTTAATATTTTCTTTATTTATTTAAGAGACAGGGAGAAAGAGGCAGAGAGAGAGAGAATGGGTGTGCTAGGGCCTCTAGCCACTGTAAATAAACTCCAGACACATGCACCACCTTGTGCATCTGACTTATGTGGGTACTGGGAAATCAAACCTGGGTCCTTAGGCTTTGCAGGCCTTAACTGCTAAGCCATCTCTCCAGCCCCCCTATGTTTTTTGTTTTTTTTTTTAAATGAGGGATCTCACACATGCTAGGCAAGAGCTCTACCACCAAGCCATATGCAAGTCCTGAAAGGGAGCATGCTCTTACATTTTTATAATATAGTTTTATAATAGCAGTTTCAGGCATCCAAGTCATAAGGCACATGAAATCACATGTAAAAGACAGGCAAGTCATTTGGCCTGGTAGTGTTGACTACCATCTGTCCTCCATAAATACTTCTACCCTAGAACAGGAATGCTGATGATTTTCAAGGCTCTTGAGATGCAACATGTACTCAGATTAAATGCACCATACAATACCGTATATCTTATATCAGCTACTTATTTTCTTCTGATTCAAGTTTGAGGTTCATAGATTATAAGAGTGTTCTTCTAGAAGTACATATGGCCAATAAAGACATAAAATTGTTCAAAATCTTTAGCCATCAAGGAAATGCAAAATAAAGCAACATTGGGATATCATCTCACCTCAGGCAACAAATCAAGCAACAGTAAATGCTGGTGAGAATGTGGGTGGGGAAGGAACTCTTATTACACTGTTGGTGGGACTATTATCTAGTATGGCCACTATGGAACTCAGTATGGAGAGTCCTCAAAACACTAAAGGTACAACTACCATATGACTGAGCTATCCCTGCATATGCTTTGAAGGAATCTAAGTCAGCATACAGCAGCAGTAACTGCATAAGAATTTTCTTGTGGTACTATTCACAGTAGGTAGGTTTTGAAATTAGCTTAGATGTCCATTGACACCCGAGTGGACAAAGAAAATGTGACATATATGCTCAGAACAAAATTATGTCATCTGCATGACAATGAACTGGAGATGATCAGGTTAAGTGAAATGAGCAAGATTAAAAAGGCAAACACCACATGTTTTCATTCATATGTGAAATTTAGACTTAAATATGAATGCATGTATATGTGTATATATACATGGATATGTATATGTAGAAATGAGACTGTTTGGGAAGAGAATGGGGATCAGAGGAAGGACAGGGGACAAGTGAGTGTGATGGGGTAAATATAAGCAAAGCACATGCTATCCATGTATGAAAATGCCATAATGAAATCCATCGTTTTGTACAATGAATGTATGATACTTTAAAAAATCTATTTATTTATGCCAGGCGTGGTAGCACACTCCTGGTAGCAGAGGTAAGAAGATTACCGTGAGTTCAAGGCCACCCTGAGATTACATAGTGAATTCCAAGTCAGCCTGGACTGCAGTGAGACCCTACCTCAAAAAATCAATATATGAGAGAGAATGGGTACACATGAACCACCAGGTACATCTGGCTTACAAGGGTTCTGGGAAGTTGAACCTGAGTCCTTAGGTTTCCCGGCAAGTGCCTTAACTGCTAAACCACCTCTATAGCCCTACAATATTTTTTAAAAGACTATTCTTCTACTTTGGTTTCCTTCTGCAGGTATAAAAGGAAACAGTGAGGCTGGCTGAGGACTGCAGGTCTATTGACATTGCTCCTTCTTAGAGAAGCCGTGTAGCCCCTCAGCCTTTTTACCTTTTACCAGCATGACCTGAGCTACCAACAGGAGAGAAGAAGGAACAGAGCTAAACTTTCCCTCCACACACAGCCTTTTGGGTTTGGGTTTGTTTTTAATCTGAGAGCAAGCCCTGGCAGCTCCTTCCCAACAGGAGTCAAGAGAATGGTGCCTTGGGGGCTGGTGGGCAGAAAGATGAGGTGGGTTGAC
Organism: Dipus sagitta; assembly: GCA_036346955.1. Classification (NCBI taxonomy): domain Eukaryota; kingdom Metazoa; phylum Chordata; class Mammalia; order Rodentia; family Dipodidae; genus Dipus; species Dipus sagitta. The sequence continues at coordinate 66,792,735 of CM070770.1, read as the reverse complement.
TCCCACTGGGCTTTTCTGAGCTCACTCCACAGAACCACACTCCCTGGCTCTGCATCCCAAGCACAGCCTGGCCTCTGGATTTAGGGAGAAAAAACAAAACAAAACAAAAAACAAAAAACAAAACAAACAAACAAACAAAAAAACCTGAAAGTTCTCAGGATTGATACACACATATTTATAGAAAACAGTAGCTTTCAAATTTTATGAGGAATCATTTTGAGCATGTAGTTGATATCTCTTTCTAAAGGGAAAATTCATTTGAGGAAATGGTAATTGGTAACTTGATGAGTGTGCTGGGGTTTTGTTTGTTTTTAAATTAAAATAACAAGATTAAGCATGACCAACGTACATAAAAATTTTCCAATTTTAGTGAAAAGACCAATTTGGATAAAACTCAACCAATAGTCAGAAAGTGGCACAAATAAGGAAAAGGGGAACAAAAACAGAGGAAAGCAGTTGCCAGGGACAACTGTCCATTAGTCACAGTCAACAAAGTATCTTGCTCCACAAAAAGATTTAATTTTCATTTAAATTCAGGAAAGAATGAATATATTTCATAAATGAATGAATATATTTAATAAATGTAACCTGGATTAGATCCATATTATAGTAATGTAATTTTAACATGCAACTTTTAGTACTTTTTTTTTTAATGAAGGAAGAAGTCTGCAATGGAACAGTGCTCAGGTCCCACAGAAGCCCTTCTGTGACTCTGGTGGTTACTATGTTGATGCAAAGGTCAGAAATTATGAGCATGTGTCATGTAAGGCCGTCAGCTCCATGAATACTAATGATGCCCACACTTCCCTGGCCGAGTCTTCACTTTGCAGGGCTATAGCTCTCAGCCTCCATGGAAAATTTTCCTAACTAATCTGGAAGCTTCTTCCCGCACTCAGTCACAAATCCATCATCTTCCATTGCTCAGAACACACCTCGCCAGTACAGCTTCAGCAGGCATCCATGTCAGCTTTTCTGTCCAGCGGTTGTTCCCATGACTTCATCCCTTCAAGGTTCCCAAACAGCTCTGCAGAAGCTTCCATCCTGACCCAGTGCTGTGCCGCACACTCAGAACTGGGGGCTGGAAGAGCTCAGTCTGAAAATCTGGGTATGTTTCTGAAGTCCCGAAATAATGTAGCTTATAACTGCAGTCTCCCAAAGTCCGTGAATAAATTGCAACTCTATGTAATCTCTGTTCTGAGACTGGGCTGAGGACTGGAGAACGCCTTGCCTTCTACTCCCCATTTATATCTCATGTCCCGTGCATCCCAATGCGTTTTCCACCGTTCCAGGAACATGTACACATACCACTTTGGTGCTGCCCCACACAATGTTGATATTTATTTTTTATTATCCTCCCCTCTCCTTCACACACACACACACACACACACACACACACACACGAGGAGTAAAATCTTGCAAAAACAAGTACCAACTTTTAAATATTTCAAACATGGATCTATAGTCAAGAAAATACATAATTATATGCCCTCCTTTTTACTGTGTTTTTCTAAGCTACTGTGGCCAATTTTGATCCATTATACCTAACAGAAAATGCACAAATCATCATTTTAGACCTACACCTAAGAGATAAAGGAGGAATGTTAAAGTTCAAGTGGCTGGCAGTACCAGGCACCTTCAGAGAAATGGCTAAGGGAATGGGTGAAGATCAGCTGGAATGACAGTGATGGAAATGTTTTTATATAATAAGAATACCTTAGATACCAGTACAGCCTGGAAAAGCTCACTTTCCTGAGAGACAAGTTCTAAGCCTCACTCCTTAACTGCTTGCCTCCCTATTCCACCGCTGCAGCCTCTCACAACCTCCCAGACATTCCTAAAACAACTGGGAGACCATTAACACAACAATCATCACCCAGCCTGCTACCTTCCCTTTGGGGGCCTTTTGGTTTGATTAAAACAAAAAACTAAGCATTGACATACAGCGGGCAAAATCAAAAAATGCTAAGTGACCAGGTGTGGTGGCACACGCCTTTAATCCCAGCACTCGGGAAGCAGAGGTAGGAGGATCACTGTGAGTTCGAGACCACCCTGAGACTACATAGTGAATTCCAGGTCAGCCTGAGCTAGAGTGAAGCCCTGCCTTGAAAAACCAAAAAAAAAAAAAGTAAAGCTAAATGTCTTGCAAGAATAGTTGTCAGTAGAAGGATTTTTCATTTCTCCAAAATTAATGACAACACTCCTATTAGTATATATTTCTTTCCCCACTGTGGAATTAGATTGAGGGAACTTCCACACAGAGGACAAAAGAAGGCCCTCCTTCTAGGTTCCCCTCAGATCAGGGGTCATGGAGCAAATGTATTGGTCTTCAGTGTATGGGGAAGAAAGTCAGAAAACCTCACTGGAGCCTAGACCAGGATGAAGGGACACACAAGAAAAGGCTAAGGAGTGTCCTGTCCGTTCTGAGATTCAGGTAAGAATGCAGTTTAGGGCTGGAGAGATGGCTTAGCAGTTAAGGCATGTGCCTTCAGAGCCAAAGGACCCAGGTTCAATTCTGTACTTCCCACATAAAGCCAGATGGACAAGATGGTACATGAGTCTGGAATTCATTTTCAGTGGCTGGAGGCCCTTGTGTGCCCATTCTCTCTCTCTCTCTCTCTCTCTCTCTCTCTCTCTCTCTGTAATAAATAAATAAAAATACTTTTATAAAAGAGTGCAGTTTATTGTAAATTGGCTGAAATAATTTGGTCATACCCAAATCTTATGTTTCTAATGGGAAATAGTGGGCAGTAAAGAAATTTGAGGGGGTGATTTTTAGCTATACTCCCATAATCTCACTATTAAATTACAGGAAAAGCAAGTTCAGATCAAATTCTAACACCTATATAAATGTTTGTTATACAAACATCCATTAACTTATCACCAAACAGTTGATACTGTCATTAAGTGTGATAAAAATCCAGTTACATGGGCTGGGGACATGGTTTAGTGGTTAAGATGTTTGCCTGTGAAGCCTAAGGACCCTGGTTCAATTCCCCAGGACCCACGTAAGCCAGGTACACAAGGGGGAGCATGTGTCTGGAGTTTATTTGCAGTGGCTGGAAGCCCTGGCATGCCCATTCTCTCTGCCTCTTCCTTTCTCTCTCAAATAAATAAAAATATTTTTTTAAATCCAGTTACACATGTTAAGCAGTGTTTCTAAGCAGCAGGCAACACTTAATGGGCAGGATTTCTTGCCTTCTAGCTAAAATCATTCAGAAATGTCCTTACCACAATAGTTGAGAATAGGACACTTAGTAATCTAGCTATATTTTGGGTCTTCCTAAATTCTAACACCCCAATCATATATGATATGATGATTGGACTCAGATGTCCCCTGTAAACTTATGTGTTCTAAATTTGGAAATTGAATCCTCCCTCCTAGAGACAGTGGATTGTTGGAAGTGGGTTTATAAGTATTATAGCCAGCTTGCCCTTGCCAGCATTTGGCTGCTGTCCATCTGATGTTGGCCAGGAAGTAATGTCCATCCTCATGCATCCCATCATTTCCCCCTGCTATCATGGAGGTTCCCCATGAGTCTGTAAGCCAAAATAAACCCTTTTCTCCCCCAAGCTGCTGTTGTATATTCTGAGGTTATTTATCTTCTTTTATCACTTGGCATGTTTGGCAAAGTGTTTTAGACAGTCAGTGGTATGCTAGAATTGACTCACTGGGTAAAATGCTTGCTAAGTGTTTCCACCTTAGTATTCATTCCCAGACCCCATATAAAAAATATAGACCCAAACTGCAATGGTACCATAAAATTCTACTTCCTAAAAGGCAGACCAAATGGCTGAACCTTCACCAGGCCCTTAGAGGGAACACCTGAACCACAAGACACTGGAGAGGGTATGATGAAGACTAACCTTAATCTTCTACAGCTTCCCTCCCTCCTCTCCTCTCTCTCTCTCTCTCTCTCTCTCTCTCTCTCTCTCTCTCTTCTCTCTCTCTCCTCTCTAAGTCTTTTATATTAGTTATCTTTTTCCTCTTTTTCTTAGTGGGCACGGACCTGTAACTCCCAGTACCAGCATGTGGCTATCATCCACAGTAAGCTTTTGATCAGAGAGACCTACAAGGTTTCCTAAAAGAAAGACAGATTTCTGTCAGAGTACTTGATGACCCACCAAAGGTTAGTGGTAAGACCCTACTGCTGAAGACACCTTATGTGGTGGACACGTAAAATGGAATGGCATGGCTGGAAGCTGGAAGAGACAGTCAGCACGTCTAGTGCCAGAAGGTGCTACATGGGTGACTGGAGGAAAATGACCAATATCTGTCCAAGCAACTCATGGTCTCACCTACTTAGCAGCAAATAACCTGCTGTGATGCCCACACAAGTGCAATAGTGGCACACAGCCATGGTGGGATACCAACTGCTCTTGATTTGGCTAGCTGATCCCCTCAGTGGTATGGGACCCATACCTGAAGCTGGGAAACAAGTCAGAATCATATCCAAACATAAGCCCATTCCCCATTATCAAGCACCCACCAATTGTGGGCTACAAGAGGGCCTCACCTATTAAATTCTCTATAAAAAAAAAGTAAGGGTTATCTAATTTGTCCTGGTGCTAACTTACTCTCCATTGGAGAATGTGCTTCTCTTTCTCAGATAGATGTAGATCCTAAGGAGAGAGCCACCCGATCATACCTCAAAAGGGCCCTGGCTGAAACTAAGAAAAATTGGTGAAACAAGCAAGGGTGCCGTTTTCCTGGTGAACCAGGTACCAGCACATGGGGGAAGGAGATCAACACAGAGAAAAATCAACTCCTACCAAATCAGAGATCCAGAGACCCACAGGTCCCCAACACCTCATCACTGAAGCAGACCAAAAATGAACCCAACATGGCTCAGAGAAATTTTGCGGAAGACGGGGTGGAAGGAATGTCAGAGCCACATGTTGGGTCATGATATGCAGAGACATTTATCTTACCCATAACTGAGGGTTAACTCCACAATGCATGACCCATATACCTCAACAAGGAGGGGCCAAGGGGAGGGGGTAGGTCATGGATGAGCCTAATAATGGTACCAAACTGACTGTATTTGCTGAATACAAAACTAATTAATAAAAAATTTAAAAAGAAAGAAAAAGAAAATAACCGTTTGCATACTCAGTCAGAAAAATCTGGTGGTAGGTAACAACCACTGACCTTGAATATGAACTGGGTCTAAAACATCATAACCAATAAAAGCTCATGTAAAAAGCAATTGATGTCTCTTTGCTTGAGACTATGAAGGGAAGTGATGCTCAATAGGGACCAGATTGTTGATGGTCATGGGGAAGATAAGAGAGATTCTCCAAGGAGGGAAAACCCAGGAGAACAAATAGCATCATTTCATCTGTCAAAGTGTTCTTCCTGGACAATGACTATTTTACTCTGTCTTAAAATTGTACAAGTAGGGCTGGAGAGATGGCTTAGCAGTTAAGGTGTTTGCCTTCAAAGCCAAAGGACCCATGTTCGATTCTCCAAGACCCACGTAAGCCAGACGCACAAAGTAGCACATGCGTCTGGAGTTTGTTTGCAGCAGATAGAGGTCCAGGCTCACTCGCTCTCTCTCTCTCTCTCTCTCTCTCTCTCTCTCTCAAATTAAAAAAAAAAATTAAAAATTGCCCAAGTAGCCAGGCATGGTGGCTCATGCACCATGCCTTTAACCCCAGCACTCCAGAGGCAGGGGTAGGAGGATCAGTGTGAGTTCAAGGCCAGCCTGAGACTACATAGTGAATGCTAGGTCAGCCTGGGCTAGAGTGAGACCCTACCTCAAAAAACAACAAAAAAAATTGTACAAGTAATTGTTATTCACTGTTGAAACATTTGCAAGTGTAAATAAAATGTTAACAAAAGAAGTCATTTTTAATTTTTCAGAAAGAAAAACTATTGTCAACATTTTCATATATAGTTTTAGAAATCTATTTCTATACATTAATATATATGTATGAATATTTCAAAAGTATGATTATAAAATCAATACTTTGCAAACTGCTTTATTTAAAGCATGTTATGATGGACCTCTTTTTATATCAGTGAGTGTTTTTTTTTCTGTTGTGGTTTTTTTTTTTTTTTTTTTTTTTGAGGTAGGGTTTCACTCTAGCCCAGGCTAACCTGGAATTTGCTATGTAGTTTCAGGGTGGCCTTAAACTCACAGCAATCCTCCTACCTCTGCCTCCTGAGTGCTGGATTTAAAGCATGAGCCACCATGCCCACTTCAGTGAAGATTTATACAGATAGTGCTTCTCAAATTTGAGCATGCAATAGAATCACATGATGAACTTGATAAGGCAGAGGTCATTGGTCTCCACCTATAAGTCTCTTAGTCAGTACTTCTGAGATGGTCTGAGGACCTGTACCTTTTTCTTAGGTTATATTAGCCTTTTCAAAAAATATTTATTAGCCAGGCATGATAGTGCATGCCTTTAATCCCAGAACTCAGGAGGCAGACATAGGAGGATCACTGTGAGTTCAAGGCCAGCCTGAGATTACACAGTGAATTTCAGGTCAGCCTGGGCTAGATCGATACCCTACTTCAAAAAAAAAAAAAAATTGTGAGCCGGGCGTGGTGGCGCATGCCTTTAATCCCAGCACTTGGGAGGCAGAGGTAGGAGGATCACCATGAGTTCAAGGCTAACCTGAGACTACATAGTGAATTCCAGGTCAGCCTGAACTACAGTGAGACTCTACCTCAAAAAACAAACCAACAACAACAACAAAAAAAAAAAAGTGTGGAACCCACTGAATACTCACATTATCCAGATCAGGAAGCAGAGGGTCAGAACCAGGGACCAGGTTACACCCTTCAAAGGCTTGCTTGTAGAGAGGTGCGTTTCCAACAGCTAGACCCCATGACTTGAAGGGTCTACAGCCTCCCAAACTATTTTACCAGATGGGGAACAAAGTTCAAAATATGAACCTGAGCCGGGCATGGTGGCGCATGCCTTTAATCCCAGCACTCAGAAGGTAGGAGGATCACCATGAGTTCAAGGCCACCCTAAGACTACACAGTGAGTTCCAGGTCAGCTTGGACTAGAGCGAGACTCTACCTTGAAAAAAAAAATGAACCTGTAAGGGAACCGTTCAGATTAAAATAATAACACCTACATATCAAATAGAGAAATGTTCATCATAAAACATGAGATGGCTCAGCAGTTAAAGGCCCTTACAAAGCTTACCATCCCTGGTTTAATTGCCTGGTACCCATTTGAAGCCAGTTGCACAAAGTGGCTCATGTGTCTGAAGTTTGTAACAGCAAAAGCTTGTTGGGCCCTGAAAGGCCCAGGCGTGAGGCCTAGTGGAACTTCCTGAGCCTAGCTAAAGTTTGGCGACCTGTCTCTGGCCAGCTAGCACCCAGCAAGATGCCTAATGGCTTCTTTTTTTTTTTCTCAATTTTTATTAATATTTTCCATGATTATAAAAAATATCCCATGGTATTACCCTCCCCCCCTTTCCCCTTTGAAATTCCATTCTCCATCATATCCCCTCCCCATCTCAATCTTTCTACTTACATATATACAAAACCAACCTAATAAAAGCCCTCCTCCCTTTCTTTCTCTTCCCTTTCTATCTCCTTTTATAGCTTATTGGCCTCTGCTACTGCGTTTTTTCCTTCTTGCACAGAAGCCCAATCATCTGTAGCTAAGATCCACATATGAGGGAGAACATGTGGCGCTTGGCTTTCTGGGCCTGGGTTACTTCACTTAGTATAATTCTTTCCAGATCCATCCACTTTTCTGCAAATTTTATAACTTCATTTTTCTTTACCGCTGAGTAAAACTCCATTGTATAAATGTGCCATATCTTCATTATCCACTCATCAGTTGAGGGACATCTAGGCTGTCTAATGGCTTCTTACCTGCCACCTCCGCGTGGCCATTGAAATTATCATTTCAAAAGTCACAGTTTTCTATTGGCCCTTACCTTTCCCCACCGTCCTAAAATCCCTGCCTTTGTCCCCAACATTATATAGGCAACTGCTCATAGCAATAAATTGAGTTCCTGCTTCAACAAGACTTCCAACTCAGTGTGGTTTTTCTCCGGTGGCCAGGAGAGGTCTGAGTCATCGGATGCTCATATCCTCCTCAACCCCTTGGGAGGAACCAGCAGGCCTGGTCCTTCCCTCAGCACTACCTGCCCCCGCCGGCGTAGCCCGGCAAAAGCTGGCATGCTTATTATTCTCTCTCTCTCTCTCTCTCTCTCTCTTTCTCATAAGTAAATAAATAAAATATTTTTTAAGATCGTGAGCTACTGGGGTTTTGTTCAGGAAGTCTTTTTCCATTCCTATATCATGGAAAGTACTTCCTATATTTTCTTCCAGTAGTAGTCGAGTTTCTGGTCTTATATTAAGGTCTTTGATCCATTTGGACTTGAGTGTAGTGCATGGCAAAATGTGTGGATCAAGTTTCAATTTCCTGCATATGGTTATCCAGTTTGTCCAGCACCATTTGTTGAAGATGTTATCTTTTTTCCAGCCTGTATTGTTAGGGCCTTTGTCAAGTATCAAGTAGCTATAATTGCTTGACCCAAAGTCCGGGTCCTCAAGTCTATTCCATTGGTCTATACTCCTGTTTTTATGCCAGTACCATGCTGTTTTTATTACTATGGCTTTGTAATATAGCTTTAGATCAGGTATGGTGATGCCTCCAGAGGTATTTCTTTTGGTGAGGATATGTTTGGAAATGCGAGGCCTTCTGCCTTTCCATATGAAATTTGAGATCATTTTTTCTATCTCTAAAGAACACCATTGGGATTGTAATTGGAATGGCATTAAATCTGTATATTGCTTTTGGTAGGATTGCCATCTTCACAATGTTAATTCTGCCTACCCAGGAGCATGGGAGGTCTTTCCATTTTTTCAGTTCCTCTTCAATTTCTTTTTTGAGTGCTTTTATGTTTTCGTTGTATAGATCTTTCACTTCTTTGGTTAACTTTATTCCAAGGTATTTTATCTTTTTTGCTGCTATTGAAAATGGGACCATGTCCCTTATTTCTTTCTCTGTATCTTTGTCATTTGTATATAGAAATGCTGCTGATTTTTGTGCATTGATTTTGTATCCTGCTACTTTGCTATAGGAGTTAATCACCTTCAGGAGTTTTGGAATGGAGTCTCTTGGGTCTCTTACATAGACAATCATGTCATCAGAGAATAGAGCTGACTTAACTTCTTTCTTTCCAAATTGTATCCCTTTTATTTCCTTCTCCTGTCTAATTGCTTGATCTAGGACTTCCAGTACTATATTGAAGAGCAGAGGTGAGAGTGGACAACCCTATCTTGTTCCTGGTCTTAATGGGAATTCCTCCAGTCACTCTCCATTAAATATTACTTGGGCCTTAGAAGCTTTGTATATTGCTTTTATTTATTTATTTATTTATTTATTTATTTATTTTTATTTATTTTTTATTTTAAGATAGGGTCTCATCCTAGGCCAGGCTGACCTGGAATTCACTCTGTATTCTCAGGGTGGCCTCGAACTCACAGCAATCCTCCTACCTCTGCCTCCTGAGTGCTGGGATTAAAGGTGTGCGCCACCACGCCCAGCTGTATATTGCCTTTATTATGTTAAGATATGAACCAACCATGCCAAATATCTGTCCAAGCAACTCATGGTCTCACCTACTTAGCAGAAAATAACCTGTTGTGATGCTCACACAGTGCAATAGTGGCACACAGCTATGGTGGGAAACCAACTGCTCTTGATTTGGCTAACTGATCCCCTCAGTGGTATGGGACCCATAGCTGGAGCTGGGAAACATGTCAGAACCATATCCAAACATAAGCCCGCTCGCCAATATCAAGCTACCATCAATCATGGGCTACAAGAGGGCCTACACCGATTAAGTTCTCTACAAAAAATAAGGGTTATCTCATTTGTCTAGTGCTTACTCCCTCTCCATTGGAGAATGTGCTTCTCTTTTTCAGATAGATGTAGATCCTAAGGAGAGAGCCACCCCATCATACCTCAAAAGGGCCCCGGCTGAAACTAAGAAAAATTGGTGAAATAAGCAAGGGTGCTGTTTTCCTGGTGAACCAGGTACCAGCACATGGGGGAAGGAGATCAACACAGAGAAAAATCAACTCCTACCAAATCAGAGATCCAGAGACCCAGAGGTCCCCAACACCTCATCACTGAAGCAGACCAAAAATGAACCCAACATGGCTCAGGGAAATTTTGCGGAAGAGGGGAAGGAAAGAATGTCAGAGCCACATGTTGGGTCATGATATGCAGAGACATTTATCCTACCCATAACTGTGGGCTAATTCCAGAATGCATGACCTATATACCACAACAAGGAGGGGCCAGGGGGAGGGGTAGGTAATGAATGAGCCTAATAATGGTACCAAATTGACTGTATTCACTGAGTACAAAACTAATTAATAAAAAAAGTATTTTTTAAAGTTAAAAAACCTTACTTTTCTTGTGTTTTTTTTTTTTTTTAATGTCTTAATTCAGCAAGGATAACCAAATTGATTTGTTTTGTTTTGTTTTACTGAAGTAGGGTCTCACTGTATCCCAGGCTGATCTGGAATTCACTATGTAGTCTCAGGCTGGCCTTGAACTCACAGAGATCCTCCTACTTCTCCCTCCCGAGTGCTCGGATTAAAGATGTGTGCCACCACACCAGGCAAGGATAACCAAATTTTGGTAAACTTCTCTCATAAGAGAATTTTAAAGTGTATATTTTTATTTTGTTTTTGTTTTGTTTTCAAATTTTTTTATTAACAACTTCCATGATTATAAAAAAAAATCCCATGATAATGCCCTCCCTCCCCCCACTTTCCTCTTTGAAACTCCATTCTCCATCATATCCCCTCCTTCTCTCAATCAGTCTCTCTTCCTCGTATTATGATAGTCTTGTATAGGTAGTATCAGGCTCTGTGAGGTCATGGATATCCTAATTCCACACATTTATGGGATATAATATAATGTTTTCACACATGCATAAAGAATTCTTAAGCCGGGCGTGGTGGCGCACGCCTTTAATCCCAGCACTCGGGAGGCAGAGGTAGGAGGATCGCCGTGAGTTCGAGGCCACCCTGAGACTACATAGTGAATTCCAGGTCAGCCTGGGCTAGAGTGAAACCCTACCTCGAAAAACCAAAAAAAAAAAAAAAAAAAAAAAAAAAAAAAAAAAAAGAATTCTTGCTAAATTTCTCGGCTCACCTGTACCAGAAAGAATAAACATAATTTCTGTAATGAATCTCAACCAAGGACAGCAGCCATAAGTGCAGTGAAAGGCACAGGCATAGTTTGGAAAGACTTCCCAGTTGGAGAGAACAGTAAACCTGAATTAATTAGACTGAGTCTCTTCAGAAAATTTTGTAATTCCAACACTGTCATTTTGCATCTATAAATTATATAATTCAAAGTTTCCTTAATTTCACAGTGTCTTACAGAAAATACCTTCAAGAACTTGGTAGAAATATATACAGTCAGGCCTGGAATAGGGGCACATCTGTAACCTCAGCATGTGAGAGATGGAGGCAGTAGGATCATGAGTTCAAGGTTAGCCTGGGCTGCATACAGAGACCCTGTCACAAAAGGAATCAAAATAAATTTCCAAAAACAAAAAATAAAAAGGTATCATCAATCCTTACTAATTCATGGATTCCATGTTTGTGAATTTGCCTACTTGCAAAGTTTTATTTGAAACCTTAAAAATCAATGCTGTGGTGGTTTAAATGTGAATGTATGTCCCTATAGCCTCAACCAGTTTTAATTAAGATTGAGCTTCCAACTTGAGTCTCCAGCAAGTAGAATGCATCTGGGGAAGAGGTGTGTCACTCGGGGTGGATCCTGTAGTCACAGTCCTACTAGGTATGTTAAGAGTCAGTTTGGGAGGCTAAAGAGATGGCTCAGCAGTTAATGGCCTGGGTTCTATTGCCCAGTACCCATGTAAAGCCATATGCACAAAGTGGTGCACCATGTGGAGTTCATTTGCAGTGGTTGGCGACCATGGTGCACCCATTCTCTTCCTCTCTCTCTCTCCTTGCAAACAAATAAATAAAATAAAATTACAGTATGCTCATGTATTAAAATTCTCAATAAAATGAAAAAATAAGAGTCACTTGGAGTTCAAACAGTTCATGTTTGTTGCCTGTTGGTGGTCTCTCTGCTATGATCTATGGCAGTGTGCCAGCTTGTTCTGCCATGATCAAGCTTCCCCTGGATTCTGTAAGCCTCAAATAAACCTTTTACTCCCATAAGCTGCTTCTGGTCCATTTTGTTCCAGCAACAAAAAAAGTAACTGCAATAAATGGTTTTAGTATTTGTTTTTTTTTTTCTTTTGGCATGTTCATGATCACTCAGGGAACCCAAAAATCATAATCATCCAATGTGCATGCTGAGATCTAGCAAGGCCACATTCTCCCTTAATTTTTCAACTCATACTATAAGTGCATATAATTTTCACAATCTACTTGTTAGCGTGTTTTTGCATTTTTGTGCTTTTGTGCATTAATCTACTATTCATAATAGCTCCTAAGCATAGTGGTGCAGTGTCGCCTGGTGTTCCTAAGCTTTGGTAGGCTGTGATGTGCCTTACAGAGAGAAAACATGCTACAGAGGCTCTGTTCAGACTCACTTGCAGGCTCATTGTCTATGAGCTCAAAGGTAATGAATCCACGTCATGTACATTGAAGAACAGGAGGAAATTTGCCCATCTGGGTATGCGGGAGCTCCTGGATGTCCCGCACTAACATTGGCAGCACATGGTCAATCTATAGAGAGGGTGGAGGAGCAGCTGAACCTGTGGCCCATGAGCGACGACACATCTTTTAAACTTTATTGACATCTTCTGTACATATAAACAAATATCATGATCATAATCCCCTCCCACTACCCCTCCCAAGTCCCTCCTTCAGTGAATCTCTTCTTTCCAACTACTATCTCTTCTATTTTGATGTCATCATTTTTTCCTCCCATCATGCATGTCTTGTGTAGATAGCATTAGCCACCGTGAGGTCATGAGTACCACAGTCACTTTGTGTCTGGAAGACATTATTACAAAGAACTCTTCCCCTTCCTCTGGCTCTTAGATTCTTTCTGCCACCTCTTCTGCAATAGTCTATGAATATTGGAGGGTGTGACAGAGATGTGTCACTTAGTGCTGAATACTCCTCTGTCATTTATTCTCAGCACTTTCGTGAGTTTTTGATGGTCCCTGTTGGTCATTGCCATCTGAAAAGTGAAGCTTCTCTAACCAAAAGTGAGAGAAGCATATGAGCATAAACATAAATATTTAGAGGGTAGTTTTGTGGGCATAATATGTCCATTTAGCCAAACCACAGTAGTAGTTCTCCACTAGGGCATCCCCAGATCTAGGCTTTTGATTAGGTTTTTAACTTTTTTCTTGTTTTTTAATTGTTTATTCAAGAGGGAGAAAGAGAAAGAGGCAGAGAGAAAATGGGCACACCAGGACCTCTAGCTGCTGCAAATGAACTCCAGACACATGTGACAACTTATGCATCTGGCTTATGTGGGTCCTGGGGAATTGAAATTGGTTCCTTTGCAGGCAAGAACCTTAACCATTAAGCCATCTCTCCAGCCTCTGATTAGGTTTTTAGTACCAGGCAGGAATTCCCTCCCATGGAGCAGGCCTCAAATACACTCAGAGAACAGATGGTTTCCCTCATAACAGACATGTCTCCATCACATTGAAAGAGTGCACTGGTTGATATATTTGGCTTGGCTGGCCAACCTTAATGGATACAGGGTTCACAGCTGGTTAAGAGCACTTATAACATTTCTCCAACAGGTTGCATAGCTCTTTGCAGCATCCTGACAGATATTGTCCAGCTTAATTTTCAGTGATCTAAAACCCAACCATGTGGTGGGTGACACCTTTCTTTCTTTCTTTCGTTTTTGTTTGTTTATCCAAGGTAGGGTTTTGCTCTATCCCAGACTGACCTGGGATTCAATATGTAGTCTCAGGGTGTCCTTGAACTCATGGTGATCCACTTAACTCTGCCTCCAAGTGCTGAGACTAAAGGTATATGCCACCACCCCCAGTGGTGACACATTTTTATTCATTTTTATTGACCACTTCCATAATTATAGACAATAAAACATGATAACTCCCTCCCCACTTTCCCCTTCACATCTCCCCTCTCCATCAGTCTCTCTTTTATTTTGATGTCATCATATTTTCCTCCTATTATGATGATCTTGTGTAGGTAGTGTCAGGCACTGTGAGGTCATGGATATCCCGGCCATTTTGTGTTTGGAGGAGCACCTTGTAAGGAGTCCTACCCTTCCTTTGGCTCTTACATTCTTTCTGGCACCTCTTCCGCAATGGTCCTGAGCCTTGGAGTATTTGAAAATTTGATATAACTTGTTTCCACATATTTCAAAAGTGTGTCCTATTTTCAATGAGTTTATTTCTACTTTCCTTTCTTATGAGGTAGTAGGATTTAGTGGCATATTGCTTTACTTCCTCACACAATTACTGTTACTGCTTGTGATTAGCTGGGTAACTTTTTTCTTTTAAAACTTGGTTGAAAATTAGTCCCATAGGTTTTCTTCTGTGAAGACTCTGCTGATTTGTACTATATAGTCAGCATTTGCATTTGGTTTATTTCCTAGCTGACGAAATATTTAGATATGAAAAAATTTAGATATGACATATTCAGTGTGCTGGCGTTTGCATTTTTGATAAATAGCATTGCAGACAATGGAGTTGTGCCACAGAAATATAGTAGCTAATGCAAATGGATTACTTAGCCAAGGGGTCTCAATCTAGATATTTATTGACAATGTCCTCAAGCACAGTAACAAAAACATTTTAAAGTTTAAAAGATATGATTTGTTTAACCAGTGATTTAAATATGTTCAACTCCTTTGAATTTGCAACCAGCCAGAATTGTCCACTTGGAGCTGGCAGAGCAGTAGCAGAGGGCAAAGCCTCCATGTTGGTGAGCTGTGGTGCAGAGCAGGGGCCAGTGTCACAGGTACCACTGTTCCTTTCCCTTCTGACAACTGTTTACTAAACATTCTGAACATTCACACTGGAATTGACTTTCATAAAAGTAACATAAGCTGTAGATCCCCAACTACTATAAAGAAATGTCTTCATATTTTAGAAAGAAGTGCAAAACAATTCTGGAATGGAAAATAATTCACAAAGAAAAGTTGAGCCCGGGGAGATGACTCAATGGTAAATGCTTGCAAAGCCTGCCAGCCGAGGTTCGTGTCCCCAGTACCCATGTAAAGTCAGATGCATAAAGTGGTACATGCATCTGGAGTTTGTATGTAGCAAAAGGAGGCACCAGCATGCCTATAATCCTCCTGTCTCTCACTCTCACAAATAAATATACATTAAAAAAAGAAAAGTTGGGCTGGAGAGATGGCTTAGTGGTTGAGTGCTTGCCTGTGAAGCCTAAGTATGCTGGTTCAAGGCTCGATTCCCCAGGACCCACGTTAGCCAGATGTACAAGGGGGCACACGCGTCTGGAGTTCGTTTGCAGTGGCTGGAGGCCCTGGCATGCCCATTCTCTCTGTCTCTCTCTCTCTCTCTCTCCCTCTTTCTCTCTCTGTCTGTCACTCTCAAATAAATAAATAAAACAAAAATAATTTTAAAAAAAGAAAAGTTGCCTATTGGTTTGCACTCTACATGGTATAGGGCATTTAGGGAGAAAAATGACTGAGCCTGAAAAATCAATTAGACCAAAAGTGAAAGTTATGACCAAACAAAATGCTCATGTTCCTATAGGGTTAGGGTGGGACAATTCATCTCTGTTAACTTCTAATTTAAATAGAAGTATTTTTCTGCATCTTACACACTCATGCATACATGCATCAAAATGGTGTTCTGGTGCTGGTGTCCTGAACAGGTAACAGTATAGAACCTTCAGTGTAGATTTTGCTTCTGTGGGTCTCCATCACTGGATTAGTGTAATGGCTATCTGTAATATTTCTTTTTCTTTTTTGTTTTTTTGAGGTAGGTTTTTACTCTAGTCTAGTCTAACCTGGAATTCACTCTGTATTCTCAGGGTGGCCTTGAGCACAAGGCAATCCTCCTCCCTTTGCCTCCCGAGTGCTGGGATTATATTTCTCATTTTTATTATACGTTGGAGGAACAAGTTTTTCATAGCCCCCCTTTTTTTGCTAATACAATGGAAAACTAGATAATTTTTGGAAAAAGTGAAATATATGTAGCATTTGTATTATTCATCTCCTTTGCAGATTCAAAGTCTCAGTACTACACTATACAGTGGTTAATGTCCTGAATGTTATCTGGGTCCATTTCTATCAGTAAAATAAGAATGTTATCTCATATGTCCCTGTTAAACAAAAAAGAGAGAGAGAGAAATGCGCATATATCTACTTTGTAAATTGTACAAGTAGTGCCTCTGTGAGATTTCCCTGTTCAGAGCATAAATGTGAGCAGTGTACATTTGGATTATGCATAAAAGTGTTTTACATGATGAACAATTGGTTGAGGGCTGGAGAGATGGCTTAGCAGTTAAGTGCTTGCCTGTGAAGCCCAAGGACCCTGGTTCGAGACTTGACTCCCCAGGACCCACATAAGCCAGATTTAAAAGGTGGCGCATGCATCTGGAGTTCACTTGCAGTGGCTGGAGGCCCTGGTGCACCCATTCTTTCTTTCTCTCTCTGCCTCTTTCTCTCTCTGTCGCTCTCAAATAAATAAATAAAAATAAACAAAAAATTTAAAAAATGGGTTGATTCTTTAGAGAAATTACATCCACTTGTTGAGATATCACCCATCCATCCTGTTCCCATCCATTAATTTTAAACTTCATATGGGCAGCAACTAAGAATATTTGGTTCAGCAAGGTAATACCTATATTCAGTAATTATCAATTGGTATCTAGAGGGTAGAGGCCAGGGATGTTGCCAAGCAGCCTACAATGCATGGAATGGTCTCCACCCACATCACCCAATATGTCCATTTTGCACCTTTAAACTGGGCATTCTGATACATGACTTTAATCCTAGCACTTGGGAGGCAGAGGAGGTAGGAGTTTCATCATGAGTTCGAGGCTATCTTGAGGCTACATAGTGAATTCCAGGTCAGCCTGGGTTAGAGTGAGACCCTACCTCAAAAAAAAAAAAAAAAAAAGAAAGAAAGAAAGAAAAGAAAAAGAAGTGAAAAGCACCTTTAACTGCACGTAATGATCTCAGGAGGTAATTTCTCATTTTTGAACCAGCTTCTACTTTTAAGTAACAAAACAGTACTGAATCACAGTCTTCCTGTAGACCCCTATCAAGCGGCTGTTATGTGGAAAGATTCCTGGGGAAGGTTTTTCTGTCTCCTGTCCCACTAGCTAATTGTTGCCTATTAAGCCAAAAATGTAGTCATTTTTAAAACTCAAATTTGGGCACATGCATATCTCTGTTTTTCTTCACTACCCATCCCTATTTCCTTATTTGAACTTTATTTCAGTTCAGTGTTGTAGGAAGCAGGTGCACCCTGACCTTGGAGAAAAGGGCAACAGGAACCACCTATGTGGACTCTCTTCTCAGTTCTCCTTCTCTCCTAGTGAACAAAAGGAAGGCAATTTGCCAGAGACCTGCAATCTGTTACCTCTGTTACCTCATGGGAGAGATCAGTCCTGCTTTCAACTCAACTCAGCCACATGCTTAGGTTGTAAGGATAGGACACAGAAAGCCTGAAGATCAAATTTCCAGAGGAGAAATATGTGTGGCAGGATATAAAATGGCAGGACACTTTACTTCAGTGTAGCATTTAGTGCTCAGTAATGTTTTGTTTACCAAGAGAATTGTAAAAAGCTGAATTTAGCTAAACATTAGAAAGTTGTAAGTAATTCTATATTTTTATGGGATTGGTGGTCAGGGGGGGATTATTTTGAGGTTTTATTTTTTGACAACTTCTATACTTATAGACAACAAACCATGGTATTTCCCTCCCCTCCCCCACTTTCCCCTTCATAACTCTGCTCTCCATCATATCCCCTCCCACTCTCCAGTTAGTCTCTCTTTTAATTTGATGTCATCATCCTTTTCTCCTATTATGAGGGTCTTGTATAGGTATTATAGCTAGGCACTGTGAGGTCTTGGATATCAAGGCCAAGTTATGTCCAGACAGTTGTATGTAAAGAGTGGTGCCCCTCCTTTAGCTCTTACATTCTTTCTGCCACATCTTCCGCAATGGACCCTGAGCCTTGGAGAGTGTGAGATGTTTTAGTGCTGGACAGTCCTCCATCCCTTCTTCTCAGCACTCCGTTGCCTTTTGAGTCATCCCAGTGATCATCATGTGAAAAGAGAAGTTTCTCTCACCAAATGTGAGAGTAGCATTAATATATGAGTATGACCATTAACTGTAGTGCTTTCAGGGCAATTTGGTGACAGTAATATATGCATTTATCCAGAAAAGAGCAGGCTTTATACCCCTAAGGCTCATGACCTCCCCTGCCATGGGCTTTTGATTAGGTTTTCAGTACCAGGCATATATTTCCTCCCACAGAGTGGGCCTTCAGTCCAATTAGAGAGCAGTTGGTTTCCCCCAGAGCAGACATGACACTATTGCACTCGTTCAGTCATTTGGCCTGTCTGGCCAAACTTGAGGCTTCCAGTGTCCATTGTTTTCACTGCTGATGGCTTCTGTTTCCCATAAGGCTGCATACAGTGCAGTTTTTTCCAGCTTTCAGTTGGCTGGGCTACAGGAAGAAGGTTTTCTACTCAGCACCAGCTTGATTTCTCAGTGACTCTGCCACTCAGGCATGTGAAGTCTTCAGCAATAGGGTCTTACCATCTCTTTCTCATGGGAAACCAAGGGCCTTGGCAGTAGCCTATAATGTTTTGGAGGCAACAGGGAATGCCCTGGCCAATAACTCACTGGAAAGTATCCCATCCCTGGCACTGAAAACTTTCTAGTGACAATCTATGGCTTCTGGGTATGCCATTGTTCAAGAAAGTAGATTTTCATATGTCTTATTCAGAATATCTTGAATTTTGACTAACCCTCCCCCTCCCCTGCCCTTCTTTTATACATTCTCTTCCCCTGACCTCACTTAGGCCTTTACTTCCCTGTAATCTGTTCTTCTATTTACATATATACAATACCATCCCCTTAAGACCTTCCCTCTCCTCCTTCCCTTATAGCCTTTTTCTAGCTTATGGGCTTCTGCTACTGATTTTTTGGTTCCAGATCACACACAAGTCTGTACATTTGTAGCTAGGATCCACATATTAGACAAAGCATGTGACGTTTGGCTCTCTGGGCCTGGGTCACCTTACTTAGTATAATCCTCTCCAGATCTATCCATTTCCCTGCAAATTTCATAATTTCATTTTTCTTTACCTACTTTGAGGTTTTTATTAAAGGTTTAAGAGACTTTATTAGATTGAAAGAAGGAAATACAGGAGCTCCAGCCATGTAGAAGGCAGGAGGGGACAGAGAGCCCATGTGGGAGTACAGGTCCCCTCTCCCAGCTCAGCTGGTCTGGGGAACACTACCAGAACAGGGACTTGGAGGTTCTGGAGGAGAGATGAAGAGCCAAGAAGCCAAGAAAAGTAATTTTTTTTTTTAGTTGTTGTTTTTCAAGGTAGGATCTCACTATAGCTCAGGCTGACCTGGAACTCACTATGTAGTCTCAGAGTGGCCTCAAACTCACAGTGATCCTCCTACCTCTGCCTCCTGAGTGCTGGGATTGAAGTCATGTGCCACCACACCAGGCTTAGTATTTTGGTTTTCTTGAGGCAAAGTTTCATGTAGCCTAGGTTGGCCTCAAACTCACTTTGTGACTGAGGATAACTTTGAACTTTTGATCCTCCTGCCTCTACTTCCAAAGTTCTGAGCTTGCAGGCATGCATCATGTGATGGTTTGATTCAGGTGTCCCCCATAAACTTAGGTGTTCTGAATGCTAGGTTCCCAGATGATGGCAATTTAGAAATTAATACCTGCTGGAGGCAGTGTATTGATGGAGGTGGGTTTATGGGTGTTATAGCCAGCTCCCCCTTTCCAGTGTTTGGCACACTCTCCTGTTGCTATTGTTCACCTTATGTTGGCCAGGGGGTGATGTCCACCCTCTGATCATGCCGTCATTTCCCCCTGCCATCATGGAGCTTCCCCTCAAGTCTATAAGCCAAAATAAACCCTTTTTTCCCAAAAGCTGCTCTGTCAGGTGATTTCTGCCAGCAATGTGAATCTGACTGCAACAGTAAAGTTGGTACCGAGGAGTGAGATTGCTGCTAGATATCTGACTGTGTGACTTTGGCCTTTTGGAGCCAATTTTCAAGAGGAATGTAGTAGAATTTGAAACATTGGCCTAAGAGACACCTTGCAGTGATGTAAGTACAGCTTTATGGACTATTCTGGTCAAAGTAGAAAGACCTGAATGCAGTAAGAACTACGGACTGTGAGGTTCGGTTTATGAGAGTGGGAGAGAGAGCTTTGCCTGGACTGGGCTAGAAGCAGTTTGTGTGAGAGGCTTGATGTTATGCCCCTATCCTGAGAAGTTGTACAGGGTTGCTTTGCATAGAAATGGACTGGTTTGAGCATAGGAATATGGCACAGCAAAGAAATCTTTGGAATGAAACTTCTACCTGTTCAGATGCAATTATATGAGATTACAACCTTTGAGATTGGGCCAGCTGAGCTGCACTGGGTCAGTAGGAAGAATGCAGACTCTTTTGAAGGGGTCTGAGTGCTCAAGGAGTGTCCTGTTCTTCAAAGTTTGCTTTATTCCTCCATAGATTAAAAAATTGGCACCCGGGCCAGGAGAGATGGCTTAACAGTTAAGGTGCATGCCTGCAATGCCAAAGGACCTAGGTTCGATTCCCAGGACCCACATAAGCCAGATGCACAGGTGGCACATGCATCTGGAGTTCGTTTACAGTGGCTGGAGGCCCTGGTGTGCCCATCCTCTATCTGTCTCCCTCTCTGTCTCTGCTTCTTTCACTCTCTCTCAAATAAATTTTAAAAAAAAATTGGCACCCTATCTGATATTATGAAGTATAAGAAATTCAGGAAACAGAGGGTCATTGAATTTACAACACAGTCTTGTGTTCTGGAAATGGCTATGGGTAGGGTGAAGCAGGTTTGCCTGCATGGAGACCCAATGGAGCTGTGAGGATGGACCATGTGTTGCAGTGGAGACACAGTGGAAATGCTGGGACCACAAAATGGCTGTTCAGGAGAGCTGCCAGCCTGGGATGAAGTCTTCTAGGACTGTGAGTAGCCTAGCTGGAGGGACAGAATTGGAACTCCAGAGACTTGATGCTGGTTAGAATATTGGACTTGGAGACTTGTCACTGGCTAGAGTTGCTGGACTTGGAAATACAGAGTTTGATGTTTGCCCTATTTAAATCTTGTATTGGTTGCATATTTCTTTGCTATGCTCAATGCCATTTTTTGCAGTATGAGTGTTTATTCTGTGCTATTATGGGTTTTTTGGTTTATTTTTGGTATTATGGCTCAGTTAAAAAACCTTGGATTATGGGAATGTTTGAACATCATTAGGATTGATAAAAACTATGGTGACTTCTAAGTTGGACTTAATGCATTGTATTTTACATTATGTATGGTTATCAATTTATGTGTGCTAGGGGCAGAATGTGGTAGTTTGATTCAAGTGTTCCCCATAAATTTAGGTGTTCTGAATGCTAGGTTCCTAGCTGATGGAGATTTGGGAACTAACACCTCCTGGAGGCAGTGTATTGTTGGGGGAGGTCTTATGGGTGTAAGCCAGTTTCCCCTTGCCAGTGTGCCCGTTCCTGTTGTCCACCTGATGGACAAGAGGAGATGTCCACCCACTGCTCATGCCATCATTTTCCCCTGCCATCATGGAGCTTCCCCTAGAGTCTGTAAGCCAAAATAAACCCTTTTTTCCCACAAGCTGCTCTTGGTCAGGTGATTTCTGCCAGCATTGCAAATCTGACTGGAACACATCATTACACTCAGTTTATGTAATGCTACGGGATAAACTCAGGACTTTGTATGTGCTAGATTAGCATTCTATCAACTGAGATACATTCCCAGCCATAATTTTATGTTTTTCCTCATTCATTGTTATAATTTCTGTTTGAGAAAAACCATCTAAACTTGGATTTTTTCCCCTTTCAAGTACTTGATCAAGATTAAGCAAAAAGGGCTAGAGGTATTGTTCAGTGGTTAGGGCACTTGCCTCCAGAGCCTAACAACCCAGGTTTAATTCCCCAAAACCCACATGAGGCAGATGCACAAAGTGGTGTATGCATCTGGAGTTCATTTGCAGTTGCTAGAGACCCTAGAGTGCCCATACTTTCTCTCTGCTTGCAAATAAACGTAAATTGTTCTAAAAAAAAAAAAAAATTAGCCAACCATCATAGCTCAGGGAATTTTGCAGAAGAGGGGGAGGAAAGATTGTAAGAGCCACAGGTTGCGATGTCATACCCAGTGCCATTGCTCCCCTTCCCAGTATCTGATTGCTGCTCTCACAACACACAACACACAACCCACAACCCAATGGGTTATACCAGCAATCCCACTGAGGAGCGTCCCAACGGAATGAATGCTTACTAAATATCATGTTCTATGCTAATCCTGGAAATGCGTAGCAAAGAGGACACAATGACCAACTACAGCAATTAATTTAACAGATCAATATTCCTTTTTCTGTTAAAATATAGCTACAGATGACCAAAAATGCAAAACCTATATCTAATAAAGGACTATCACATAAAACACACAAAGAATATTCAAATTCAACCATAAGAAAATAAACAACCTGAATATGAATATGGCTAAAAAACCTTAAGGATGACATCTCATGGAAGATAGTATATAAATGGCAAATGCATATATGAGAAGATGACACACATGTCATTAGAAAGTTACAACTCAGGGGCTGGAGAGATGGCTTAGCAGTTAAGATGCCTGCCTATAAAGCCTAGGGACCCAGGTTCGATTCTCCAGTACCCACATAATCCAGATGCACATGGTAGTGCATGCATTTGGAGTTTGTTTGCAGGGGCTAGAGGCCCTGGTGTGCCCATTCTCTCCTTTCTCTCTCTCTTTCTCTCTATCTCTCTCTAGCTGCCTCTTTCCTCTCTCTGTCAAATAAATAAACATATAAACAAATAACATTTTTTAAAAAGAAAGTTGCAACTCAAAACAGCAAAACATATATAAAATGCACAAATGAGATGATGATACACATGTTATTAGAAAATTGCAAGTTCAAACAGACAGTAAAACACCACTGCATACCTGTTAAATCCAGCACTTGAGAGGCAGAGGTAGGAGAATCACTATGAGTTCAAGGCCAATCTGGGATTATATAGTGAATTTCAGGTCAGTCTGGGCTACAGTGAGACCCTGCCTCTAAGATAAATAAATAA
Source organism: Dipus sagitta (assembly GCA_036346955.1). Taxonomy (NCBI): domain Eukaryota; kingdom Metazoa; phylum Chordata; class Mammalia; order Rodentia; family Dipodidae; genus Dipus; species Dipus sagitta. The sequence goes on along the minus strand of CM070770.1, from coordinate 66,769,445 downwards.
ATAAGTAAAAGAGGCACTATTTGAAAAGAAGAAAGGATTCAGTGAAGAGGGGAAGGGACAAAGAAGGTTGGTGGGAGAGGATTATGATCAGGGTCCATTGTGTATGTGTATGGAGGTTGTCAATAAAAAGTTGAAAGAAGAAAGAAAAAGAAAGAGAGAGAGAGAGAAAGAGGGAAGGAGAGAGGCAGGGAAAGAGGGCAAGGTCTACAAAATGGGAGAAAATCTTTGCCAGCAAAACAAATGACAGGGAATTCTTGTAACATACAAAAATCTTTACACACCACTGAGGCATGGTGCCACACATCTGTAACCCCAACACTTGGAAAGTAGAGGCAGGAAGATGATCACAAAAGCCAGCCTAGTCTACATAGTGAGTTCAAGGCCAACCAAGCCTTACATAGCAAGTACAAAGTAAAAACAAACAAAATAGTCCAATCAATAAATGGCCAAAAAAACAGTACAAGTGGGGCTGGAGAAATGGCCCAGCAGTTAAGGTGTTTGTCTGAGAAGCCTAAGGACCCCTGTTTGATTCTCCAGGACCCACATAAGCCAGATTCACAAGGGGGCACATGCATCTGGAGTTTGTCTGCAATGGCTGGAGGCCCTGGCACGCCTATTCTCTCTCTCTCTGCCTCTTTATCCCTCTGCCTCTTTTCTCTCACTCACATAAATAAATAATAATAAAATATTTTTTTAAAAAAGAATAGTACAAGTGCCCAGTAAATATATGCAAAAGTGTTGAATACTATTAGCCATCATAGAAATGCAAGTCAAAACTGTACTGAGATTCTATCTCACCCCACTCAGAACGCCAGTCATTTAGAAAACAAACAAGTCCTGGCTGGATATGGGGCAAAGGGAAGCCTTGTACACTGCTGGTGGGAATGTGAATTAGTCCAGCCACTGTGGAGAGCAGTATGGTGAGTCCTGAAAAAGCTTCAAACAGAACTGCCATTTATATAATTCAGACCATCCACGTCTGGGAACATGGCCAAAGGAATCTGTATTGGTTAATGTCGATTATCAACTCTTTGGATCGGAATAAAACCAGAAGCATGGTTTTAGGTGAATCTGTGAGGGTATTTCCAGGAAGGACTGACTGAGGGGTGAAGACCTTCTCCCGTGGGCCACCAGATGCAGAGATCTGAGGAGAAAGCAGTGTTGCCTGACTGGCTTGGCCTCTTGCTGGAGAGTGCGTCCATCCCACTGTCGCTACCGCCACCCTTTGCTGACATCCGACTCCAGCTTCTTTCACTGAAGACCAGTGTATTAGTTACCTTTCTCATTGCCGTGACAAAATCACTTAAGGAGGAGAGGTTTATTCAGGCTTACAGTTCAACGTTCCAGTCCATCACGGAGGACCACGGCAGCCGGGTCATGAAGGTCACATAGTCAGGAAACTGAACGTGATGAACTCATGCCCACCTAGCTTTCACCTCTTTATACGGTCTGGTGCTCTAGCACCTGTGGAATGGCGCCACAGTGAAGGTGAAGCTTCCCACCTCAGTTAGCCTAGTGAAGATAATCCTTCACAGGAAGGGCGGGAGGTTCACTTCGTGGGCGATTCTAGCTCTTGCGAAATTGACAATTACTCTAAACCATCACTAGCAGTGATTATCCAAGAATCTTCTAGCTCTTCAGCACCAGACTGGGACTGCTGAGGCATCCATCCATGTTCAGGAAGGAGGAGTTCCCAGCTTCTCAAGCTCTCCAGTGCACACGTGACCATTGGACTGCGGTGAAGGCGTTTGCCTGCAAAAGCCAAAGGACCCAGGTTATTACCCAGGACCCACGTAAGCCAGATGCTCAAGGTGGCGCATATGTCAGGAGTTTGTTTGCAGCAGCTCAAGGCTCCCGACATGCCCTTTCTCTCTCTCTCTCTCTCTCTCTCTCTAAAATAAGTTTAAAATAGTATTTTTAAAATCTGTTTTTCTCTCTCTCTCTTTGTTTTGTTTTGTTTTTGAGGGAGGGTCTCACTCAGGCTGACCTGGAGTTCTCTAGGCAGGCTCAGGGTCGCCTTGAACTCACAGCAATCCTCTGCTTCCCGCGTGCTGGGATTAAAGGCATGCACCACCGCACCTGGCTTAAAAAAAAAAAAACTCTTTCTTTCTACAGAGTTACTTTTTAGAAAATATGAATGTGGCACTGGAGAGATGGATCAGTGGCTAAAGGCACTTGTTCACAAAACAACTGATCTGGGTTTAATTCCCCAGCATCCATGTAAAGCCATATAACAGGGTGACATAATGGGGCTAGAAAGATGGTTTAGCAGATAATGCACTTGCCTGTGAAGCCTAAGAACCCAGGTTAATTCTCCAGTACCCATGTAAACCAGATGCACAGGTAGTGCATGCTCCTGGAGTTTGCAGTGGCTGGAGGCCCTGGTGTGCCCATTTTCTATCTGCATCTTCCTCTCTCTCATAAATAAATAAATAAGTAGGACTGGAGAGATGGCTTAGCAGTTAAGGTGCTTACCTGCAAAGCCAAAGGACCTTGGTTTGATTCCCCAGAACCCACGTAAGCCAGATGCACAGGGTGGCACATGCATCTGGAGTTTGTTTGCAGTGGATGGAGGCCCTGGAATGCCCATTCTCTCCCTCTCTCTCCCCCCCGCTCCTCTCTTTCTAAAAAATATCTTATTTATATATTTGCAAGGGAGAGGGAAAGAAAAACAGAACTTAGTTCTCAAGGTATGGAAAAAAATGTGGTGGAAACTGAATGTATATTACTAAGTGAAGTCAGCCAATCTGGAGGGCTGGGAAGTTGGCTCAGTGGTTAAAGGCACTTACTTGCAAAGGTTATTAATCCATGTTCAATGCCCAAGCCACCCAACTAAGCTATACACAAAAAATGGCACAAGTGTCTGGTGTTTGTTTGAAGCAACAAGACACACACACACACACACACATCAAATATTTGAAACTATGAGCCAAAATAACTCTTCCCTCTAAATACTTCAGAAGTGTATCACAGCAGCCTAAAGCTGACTAATATAAACTCCCTTAAACAAAGACAGAACTTACTGACTTATGACTTATGAGTAAAGAATCCTGGATTCGGCTACTCAGAGTGCAAAAGATAACTTTGGGCCAGGCATGGTGGTACACGTCTTTAATCCTAGCACTCAGGAGGCAGAAGTAGGAGGATCACTGTGAGTTCGAGGCCACCCTGAGACTACATAGTGAATTCCAGGTCAGCCTGGGCTAAAGTGAGATACAACCTCAATAAATAAATAAATAAATAAATAAAAATAACTTTGGGGCTGGGGAGCTGGCTCAGTGGATAAAGGTGTTTGCTTGAAAGGCATGATGGCCCTGGTTAAAACCAGATGCATAAAAAGGTGTATGCATCTGGAGTTTATTTGCAGTGGCAGGAGGCCCTGGTACACTCATAACTTTATCTGTGCCTCTCAAAAATGAATAAATAAATAAATAATATTTTTAAAAAGACAGCTTCAGGCTGGAGAGATAACTTAGCTGTTAAGAAACTTTCCTGCAAAACCATAGGACCTCAGTTCGATTCCCCAGCACTCACGTAAGCCAGCTGCACAAGGTGGCACATGCATCTGGAGTTCATTTACAGAGGCTAGAGGCCCTAGCATGCCCATTCTCTCTCTCTCTCTCTCTCTCTCTCTCTCGCTCGCTCACTCTCGCTCTTGCTCTCTCTCTCCCTTTCTTGCTCTCAAATAAATAAAATATTTGTAAAGAGGTAGTGAGTTTTTATTGCATTTATTTATTTATTTTGAGAGAGACCTAAAGAAGGAGATGAGTAGAGAGAGAATGGGCATGCCAGGACCTCCAGCCAGTGCAAACGAATTCCAGATACGTGTGTCACCTTGGGCAGCTGGCTTACATGGGTCCACAGGAATCTATCCTGGGTCCTTTGGCTTTGTAGGCAAGCACCTTAACTGGTAAGCCATCTCTCCAACCCAATAAAACATTTTAAATATATTTTATTTATTTATTTGAGAGAGAAAGAATGAGCATCCCAGGGCCTCCAGCCACTGCAAATGAACTCCAGACGCATGCACCCCCTGTGCATCTGGCTTACATGGGTCCTGGAGATTCAAACCAGGATCATTTGGCTTTGCAGGCAAATGCCTTAACTGCTAAGCCATCCCTCCAGCCCACCAATAAAATATTTTTTTGGAAAGATAGCTTCACAATACCCCATCGATATTGCATATCTTTCCTCTGCTTCCTGGTTCTGGGTCATTCTCCCATTGCCTGAGAGAGGAGCACAGTAACCGGAGCACCTCTTTACTCTTGGTTCCTATGAAATGAGAGCACTGCAAACAGCCAGCGAGTGAAGGGAGAGATTGTTTCCCCAGGCTACTGTTGTATCAGATAAGGTGATGATTAGGCACCAAGGGCCAAACCTCCCAAGTGAGTACTGTTCATGGGAGCCAAGAAACAGAATTAGGTGCTCAGAGAACCATGAGTGGTCCAAGCATGTGGGCAGAGACAACTTCATGAGGGGCCATGTGTACCACTTGAAGAAATCGGGACCTTATCTTTCAGGTAAGAGAGAACCACTGAGACTGGGCATGAGTATAAAAGTCAAGATATTTGCTTTTGAAAGATGGGTCTGAAAGTGGGGGGATGCTGTGTGACTTGCAAAAATAACTCGACCTTCCTGAGCAGTTTCAGTGCCTACATTTGTGGAATGTAGACAAAACAGTGCTCACACTATAAAACCATGGTAGGAACAAAATGTGCTAATATTCATGAAGTGCTTAGAAGAGTGCTTGGAGTATAGTAAGAATTAAATATTTGTTGTTACAGCTATTGTTACTCTTGTTATTACTACCCTTGTTATTGGGGTTGACAAGTATGAGACTGGAGGCGTAGCATGGAGAAGCAAAACCACCGAGAGCCCAGGTTGCTGTCTTCCTCAGCGGCTCTTTACTATTCCTCAAAATGCCTGACCTGGAAGATCAAACTTTCAAATAACTTCATTTTTCAGTCCAGGAATGAACAAACTAACTAACTAACTAACTAACTAACTAACTAACTAACTCTCTCTCTCTCTCTCTCTCTCTCTCTCTATTTCTCTTGTGTGTCCTGCCATCCTAAAGTATTTCATCATTACCATTATCCAAGAGCCCACATTCACAGAACCAACCCCCCCCCCTTAACTAGACTTCAAAAGCTCAGCTTGGCCTTCCTCCCACTGGAAGGCCACCAAGACTCTGAAGGTAGAGCTGCCTTCACTGCAGTGTGCAATAGACGCTGCTTTGTCTAGCCCAGGTTGTTTTGGTGGTAATTTCAGGAAGCCAGCATTCAAGAACAGGCAGCTCAGAAATTGGCCATGGTCCAGGTGAGGGATTATGAGGATGAGCAGGGCTTGATGACAGGAGAGGAGCATTTGAATAGAAGCACTATGTAGGAGAGAGGCTGGTAACTGGGATGGGGACAGAGAGTAAATGCAAGGATGCTCTTGGGCTCATAGCCTCAGTACCTGGGATGACTTGAGAGGGTTTTGCAAAGTAGAAGCTACAAAATCTGTTAAAGGCCATTCATTACATACATCATCATACTTGGAACCAGCTTTGTCGAATGGATCGTGACTTCTAGCCATCCAAAAACTGTGCACTCAAAGACTCCTTCAGAGGCCGTCTGACTGCAAATACTGTGGGTTAGGCAAATGTTCCATAAGGGGGTGGCAGAATCCTCTCCTTATTCAGAGCCTATTGATAGAGAAGCCTCCACCTGAAAGCACATCACCTGCCTGTGGCTAGGCCTTCTGTGTCCGACTTCCCCTGCTGTTCTTTCTCTGTTTCTGTGTACAGGCCAATTTCTGGAAGATAGCCATACTAATCACTATACCACCACCAATTCAGATATAGGCCAATTTCTGAATTGCTAAGACCACAAAATTGAATTCTACTTTCAAATGATTAGTGCAGATTATATTGAATATTACTGAGGAAATATAAAACCATGAGGGATGGAGAGATGGGTTAGTGGTTAAGGCACTTACCTGCCAAGCCATAAGACCTAGGTTCCCTTATCCAGTACTCATGTAAGGCCAGATGCATGAGACAACACATGCACCTGAAGTTTGTTTGCAGGGGCTAGAGGTCCTGCCATGCCCATTCTCTCCCTATGTCTGTCTCTCTCTCTCTCTCTCTCTCTCTCTCTCTCTCAAATAAATAAATAAGAAAAATTTTGAAAATAAAATAAAAGCATGACTATCATCTCAGTTTCCTGTGCTCCCAAGTCCAGTGTCCAAGAAACTTCCAGTCCTAGAAAAAATTGAGATGATTGCCTATGATGAAGCAGAAAGCTAAAATTGGCTTTATTGCCGGGCATGGTGGAGCACGCCTTAAATCCCAGCACTTGGGAGGCAGAGGTAGGAGAATTGCCATGAGTTTGAGGCCACCCTGAGAGTACATAGTGAATTCCAGGTCATCCTGAGCTAGAGTGAGACCCTACCTCAAAAAAAATTGCCTTTATTTATTAAGATATATTTGCTTGTTTATGAGAGAGAGAGAGATTATGGGTGTTCCAGGGCTTGAACAAACTCCACATGCATACACCACTTTGTGCATCTGGCTTTATGTATGTCCTGGAGAATTGAACCTGGGCTGTCAAGGTTTGCAAGAAAGTGCCTTTAGCCAATGGGCCATCTCCTCAGCTCTAAAATTGCCTTTACATTGTTCCTACTTGTGAAGTTCATGACTACAGTAAGAAAAATGAACTCACCTTTCTGTGTTCTTCCCATGGGTCATAGGATATCCTGGCCTGTGTGTATATTCTAGATTGCATATATTCTACAAGTTAAATTTATTTATTTATTTATTTGCAAGCAGAGAGAGATAGAGAGAATAGATAAATAGAAAATGGACATGCAAGGGCCTCCATCCACTGCAAATGACTCCAGATGCATGTGCCACTGTGCATCTGGCTTTATATAATTACTGGGGAATCAAACTCGGGTCGTTAGGCTTTGCAGGCAAGTGCTTTAACCACTGGGCCATCTTTCCAGCCCCCAATTAGGGGGCTCAAATTTAGTTTGAATAAAAAGAAAAAATGGCTGGGTGTGGTGGCTCACGTCTTTAATCCCAGCACTTGGGAGGCAGATGTAGGAGGATTGCCATGAGTTCAAGGCTATCTTGAGACTACATAGTGAGTTCCAGGTCAGCCTGGGCTAGAGTGAGATCCTAGCTTGAAGCTTCCCCCCCCCCAAGAAAAAGAAGAAAAGAAAAATGAAAGTGCTTAAATAAACCAATTTTATAGCTGATGGAGCTAAAAGTGAACAAACTAAGACAAAACAGAAAGGAAAGTGTGATCAGAACAGAAATATGTAAAGGCCAAAAGAATTGAAACAATGAACCTAAGAGATGGGTTTTGTTTTGTTTTTATGTTTTTTTTAGGGGGGGGGTTATAAACATGAAGAAACCCTTAGCTAGACTGAGAAAAACAAAGATAAGCAAGATGAGACTCAGACATCCTGGGATGCTGAGTTGTGCGCAAGCAGCTGCCACACATTCCCACCATAATGGAGCTACCAACCACCAGGACCTCCCCACCATAGTGGGGGTTCACACATTGGGACAGAATTCCTGCCTGGTACTGAAAACTCAATGAAAAGTCTTGCGAGGTCATAAGCCTTAGAGCAAAAACTACTACTAGATGGCTAAATAGATATATTATACCTGTAAACTGTTCTCTAAATACTTATGTCTATGCCTATATATTAATGTTACTCTTATTTTTGGTTAAAGAAACTTCTCTTTGCAGATGGCGGTAACTGCCAGGAGACTCAAAACTCACCAAAGTGTTGAGAAGTGAGAGTGGCGCACTCAGCACTAAGTGAGACATCTCTATCACACTCTCCAAGGCTCAGGGACAGTTACAGAAGAGGTGGCAGAAAAAATAGAAGAGCCAAAAGAAGGGAAGGAGTGCTTATAGTACTTACAATACACAAAGTGGCTATGGTATTCATGGCCTCAAGATGGCTGCCACTGCCTACAAAAGCCCAGTATAATAGGAAGGGGAAAATGTGACATTAAAATAGAAGGAAGACTAGTTAGAAAGAAGAAATTCAGTGGAGGTAGAATTTGGGAGGGGGAGAAAGGGGGAGTGGTACTGGACTATGATCGTGCTGTATTGTATATATGTATGAAAGTTGTCAAGAAAATGAAAACAAGGCCTGGAGAGATGGCCTAGCAGTTAAGGCACTTGCCTGCAAAGCCTAATGACCTGGGTTCAATTCCCCAGTACCCATGTAAACCCAGATGCACAAAGTAGTCTATGCATCTGGAGTTCAGATGTAGTGGCTGTAGTGCATATTGTGCCCATTCTGTCTGTCTCTTTCTCTCTCTCTGCTTGCAAATAAATAAATAAAAATTAAAAAATATTTAATATTGAAAAATAATAAAATAAAGAAGTAGTAATGTTGGAAACATTCTTTATGTTACTGAGTGGAATATGGTTGAGTGGATTTAGTGCATTCAGATCATGAACTTTTATACCATTGACAAGAATTCAATAATTTCTGGAGTGCTATTCATGTTATATGGATAAATAAAAAATGCAATTGGCAAAATTAAGAATAAGACTAAAATAGAGAAATACTTGTTCGTGCTTTTTTGAACTTAGAAATATAAATGATATTTGTGAAGGTGTTAATATCAGCTGCTGCACAGAGGAGTTTTACATTACTTATGCATTCATTCATTTATTGTTGAGTGGCATGTGTGCTATGGCATCTGTAGGAGATCAACCTTGAAGTGTCTGTACTCCACCCTCTTTGAATAGTCTCTTGCTACTTCAAACAAATTACAAAACTGCAGATGAACATCTGACTGCTGGCCCATGAGCTCTGGATTAATAGGGACCGCTGGGATCACAGATGAATGCACCACTTTGGATCTGGCTTTATGTGGCGCTGTGGAAGTTGAACCTTTAAACAAAGGCCAGCAGGCTTTACAAGCAAGCACTTTTAATCACTGAGCCATCTCCCCAGACCACAAAGATTTGTTTTTTTTAAGGTAGGGTCTCACTTTGGCCCAGGATGACCTGGTATTCACTATGTAGTCTCAAACTAGCCTTGAACTCACAAGGATCCTCCTACCTCTACCTCCTGAGTTCTGGGATTAAAGGTGTGTACCACCATGCTTGGTTTTCTTGTCCCCCGCCGAGGTTTTATTTTTGTATATTTATGCTCCTGCTTTCTTACGAGGCGCAAAACTATTTTTGTTTGAAAAAAAATCCAATAAAATGTTTAAAGAAAAAGAATCAAACAAATCCTAAAATATTATTGCTATATAAGTAAAACACAAGACGAGGCATAGAAGCACATAGCTATAATACTAGCATCAGCAAAGAGGCAAGAGACTCATCAAAGCTTTAAGGCAGATTGATGTAGAATTCCAAGCCAGGAAGGGCTACATAACAAGATCCAGTTTCAACACAAGGAGAACTCTGTTTAGAGGCATATAAACCAGAAAGGGACTTAGTTACTCAATAATATATCAAGGATATCTTTCTATGTTAATAAAAATATATCCTTTGTACACTGTTTATTTTGTATTTTCTTCTCAGTAAAGTGGTGTTATTACATATATATAATAACTTTTCTACTATAATTCTGCAGAAACTCAAAGGCACATACTATACTATAAGTGAATGATTATATACTAACAAGTTAGATAATCTAGAAAAAAATGGACACATTCTTAGAAATATACAGCTTATCCAAGACTAAATAATGAAGAAATTGAAAACCTGAACAAATCAATAATGAGGAAGGAAATTCTCTAAAATATATATATAACTTAGAGAATTTTTAAAGCCAGGCATGGTTGTGTACACTTTTATTATCATTATTATTATTATTATTTGAGAGAGATAGAGAAGCAGAGAGAGAGAGAGAGAGAAAATGGGCACGCCAGGGCCTCCAGCCATTGCAAACGAACTCCAAACGCATGCGCCCCCTAGTACATCTGGCTTATGTGGGTCCTGGGGTCAAACCCAGTTCCTTTGGCTTTTCAGGCAACCACCTTAACCACTAAGCCATCTGTAGCAGACAGAGTCAGGTTCGCTGAGATGAACTTTCCAGACCAGGCACAGTTATAGAGGAAGGGATATTTATTGAAGCTTACAGATCCAGGGGAAGTTCCATAATGGCAGAAGAAACTGGCCTGCTTTCACAGGACCAAGCAGAGAGAGAGAAGCACAAGCCTAAAGGTCAAAAGCCACACAGCACACTTCAGGAAATCCAGCTGGCACACTTTGTATATCTTTAAATTGTAATCTGAAACCCACCACCACACCTTAAGATCCACCCAGTGACATTGCCTCCAGCCAGGTGGCAAACTACAAACAAATAAAAAACTGAATATATTGGGGGCCATCTATTCAAACTACCACACCATCTCTCCAGGCCCTAGAGAATTTTTTTTCAAAAGTAATAAAGAGTAGACATATCTCTGAGGCAAAGTAAGATGTCTGAAACATATTTCTTTAGTTCATATAGTGAGAAAATGTAGCTCAGTACAGACCTAGAAAGAACTTTTCTTTTTTTTTTTTTTTTTTCCTTGGTTTTTCGAGGTAGGCTCTCACTCTAGCCCAGGCTGACCTGGAATTCACTGTGTAGTCTCAGGGTGGCCTTGAACTCATGGCGATCCTCCTACCTCTGCCTCCCGAGTGCTGGGATTAAAGGCGTGCGCCACCATGCCCGGCTGTGAAAGAACTTTTCTTAATTATTTTTTTTTTCATTGCTGTGACAAAATACCTTCAAAAGGAAACTTGAAGAAAGGGTTTATTTTGGCTCACAGTTCAAGGTACAGTCCATTCTTGTGGGGAAGACAGGGCAGCAGGAGCTTAAGATAGCTGCTCACATTACATTTGCATTGAGGAATTAGAGATGAATGCTAGTGCTCATTTTCTCTCTCCTTTATATTCAGTTGAGGACCCTAGCCCATGGAATCATATCACTCACATTTAGAATGCATCCTCCCATCTCTGGTAATATAATTAGACTCCTTCATAGACACTCAGCCAACAGTTTGTTTCCATGTTGATGCTAAGTCCCATCAAGCTGACAATGAAGATTAACTATGACATGGCTCTAATGAAAAGCTGTCCTTCGTAAAAGAAATTTATACACATCAATATTCAACAATAGACACAGGCATTGCTATCTAATATCACCATTTCTTTCCCTAAGGAAATGGAAATTTAAATCTAACTCCTGGCCCAGACAGATGACCACAGGTGCCTGTTAGCTGGGGGACCTCACCTACATGACAAGACAACCCTGGTTCATGGTATGAAACCTTTTATACATCCTGTGCCACTTCCACTTTGTCTACAAGGCCAAGCCCTGACTTCTTTGGTAAAGGCTATATATAGTCCAACCATCTTACCTCTCCTTTGAGTTTTATATTCTGATAGTAGGTATGGAGTAAAATTTGTATGTTCTTTTACTCTTGTTTGTCAGTTTATTTCAAAGAATAAAATTATCAAACCTTCAGAGGGAAGAATTTATTTATTTATTTGGGTTGGTACAGAGACTCATTGTATAGCTTAAGCTGGCCTCAACTGTAGCAATCCTCCTATGTCAGTCTCCCAAGTGTTAGAATCATAGGAGTGCGTCACCATGCCTAGGAAAAGAGTAAAATTGAAACTTTTCTACTATAATTTTGCAGAATCTCAAAGGCACATACTATACTATAAGTGAATGACTATATACTAACAAGTTAGATAATCTAGAAAAAAATGGACACATTCTTAGGAATATAGAGCTTATCCAAGACTAAATAATGAAGAAATTGAAAACCTGGACAAATCAATAATGAAGAAGGAAACTGAATCCAAAATCAAAACTTCTAAAAGAAAGAAGAGCCTAGACTGAGTAGTTCCACAGGTTAATTTGACCAAACATTTAAAGAATTCATAATGATTTTAAACTTTTTTAAAGAAATGAAAGAGAATGTAGGACTGAACAGATGACACAGCAAGTAAGACACTTGCCTGCAAAGCCTAACAACCCGGGTTTGATTCCCCAGTTCTACAGAAAGCCAGATACACAAAGTGTTGCATGCATCTGGACTTTGTATGCATCGGAAGAAAGACAGATGGTATATAAACATCTAAAAAAGTGTTCTACATCCTTAGCCATCAAAGAAATGCAAATTAAAACTACCTTGACCCAGGCATGCTAGTGCACGCCTTTAATCCCAGCACTTACTCCAGAGGCAGAGGTAGGAGTATCGCCATGAGTTCAAGGCCACCCTGAGACTATGTAGTGAATTGCAGGTCAGCCTGGGCTAGAGTGAGACCCTACCTCAAAAAGAAAAAAAAAAAAAAAAACTACCTTGAGACTCCATCTCTCTCCTATCAGAATGGCTACCATGGAGAAAACAAATGACAATAAATGTTGGTGAGGATGCAGTAAAAGGGGAATCCTTCCACACTGTTGGTGGGAATGTAATCTGTTACAGTCATTGTGGAAATCAGTGTGGAGGTTCCTGGGACAGCTAAAAATAGATTTACCATGGGATCCAGCTATAGCACTCCTAGGCATATATCCTAATGACTCTTCTCACTACCTTAGAGATACTTGCACAACCAGGTTTACTGCTGCTCTATTCACAATAGCTAGGAAATGGAGCCAGCCTAGATGTCCCTCAACAAATGAATGGATAATAAAGAAATGGTACATTTACAAAATGGAGTTCTATTCAGCGGTAAAGAAAAATGAAATTTGCAGGGAAATGGATAGATCTGGAAAGGATTATACTAAGTGAGGTGACCCAGGCCCAGAAAGCCAAACATCGCATGTTCTCTCTTATATGTGAATCCTAGCTACAAATGTATAGACTTGTGTGTGAGCTGGAACCAAAACTCAGTAGCAGAGGCCCATAAACTAGAAAAGGCTATAAGGGAGGGAAGAGAAAGAAGGTCTTAAGGGGATGGCATTATATATACATACATATATATATATATATATATGTGTGTGTGTGTGTGTGTGTGTGTGTGTGTGTGTGTGTGTAAGTAGGGAAACAACAGATTACAGGGAGGGGAAAGGCCTAAGCGAGGTTAGGGAAAGAGACTGTATAAAAGAAGGGTGGGGGAGGGGGAGGGTCAATCAAAATTCAAGATATTCTGAATAAGACATATGAAAATCTACTTTCTTGAATGATGGAACATCCAGAAGCTATAGATTATTACTAGAAAATTTTCAGTGCCAGGTATGGGATATCTTCCAGTGAATTGTTGGCCAGGGAGGTCCCCGTTGCCTATAAAACATTATAGGCTATTGCCAATGCCCTTGGTTTCCCATGAGAAAGAGATGGTAAGACCCTATCGCTGAAGACTTCACATGCCTGAGCAGCAAGGTCACTGAGAAATCAAGCTGGTGCTGAGCAGAAAACCTTCTCCCTATAGCCCAGCCAACTGAAAGCTGGAAAAAGCTGAACTGTATGCAGCCTTATGGGAGACAAAAGTCATCAGTGGTGAAAAAAATGGACACTGGAAACCTCAAGTTTGGCCAAACAGGCCAAATGACTGAACTGGTACAATAGTGGCATGTCTGTTCTGGGGGAAACCAACTGCTCTTAATTGGACTGGAGGCCTACTCTATGGGAGGGAATACATGCCTGGTACTGAAAATCTAATCAAAAGCCTATGGCAGGGGAGGTTATGAGCCTTAGGGGTGTAAAGCCTGCTATTATCTGGCTATATGCATATATTTTGCTCACTAAACTTCCCTGTAAACACTATATTTAATGTTCATATATATATTAGTGGTACTCTCACTTTTGGTTAGAAAAGCTTCTCTTTCCAGATGGCAATGACCACTGGGATGACCCAAAAGGCAACATAGGGCTGAGCAGAAGTGATGAAGGAGTGTCCAGCACTGAAACATCTCTATCACACCCTCCAAGGCTCAGAGTCCATTTTCAGAAGAGGTGGAAGAAAGAATATTAGAGCCAAAAGAAGGGTAAGACTGCTTACAATGCAATCGACCAGAAAAACAAATGGACTTGATATCCATGACCTCACAGTGCCTAGCACTGCCTTCACAAGACCCTCATAATAGGAGGAAAAAACGATGACATCAAAACAAAAGAGAGATTAATGAAGAGAGGGAAGGGATATGATGGAAAGTGGAGTTGTGAAGGGGAAAGTTGGGGAGGTGAAGGAATTATCATGTCTAATTATAGAAGTTGTCAATTAAAAAAATTATACATAGCCGGGCATGGTAGTGCACGCCTTTAATCCCAGCACTCCAGATGCAAAGGTAGGAGAATAGCTTTGAGTTCAAGGCCACCTTGAGACTACAGAGTGAATCCCAGGTCAACCTGAGTTAGAGTGATATCTTACCTCAAAAAAAAAAAAAAAAATACATGGCCGGGTGTGGTGGCACATGCCTTTAATTCTAGCACCTGGGAGGCAGAGGTAGGAGGATCACCATGAGTTCGAGGCCACCCTGAGATGACATAATGAATTCCAGGTTAGCCTGGGCTAGAGTAAGACCCTACCTCAAAAAAATTATACGTAAAACATTTTTTTAAAGAAAGAAATAAAAGGAAACTGGAGAGATGGTTTAGCAGTTAAGGCACTTGCCTGTGAAGCCTAAGGACCCAGGTTTGATTCCCCAGTACCCAGATAAGCCAGATGTACAATGTGGTGCTTGCATCTGGAATTCGTTTTCAGTGGTTGGAGGTCCTGGTGTCCCCATTCTTTTTCTTATCTGTCTCTCTCTCTCTCTCTCTCTCAAATAAATAAATACTTTTTTAAATGGAAAGGGTGAGCTAAACCCAAGCATTTATCACTCTCTGCTTCCTGATTGTGGATGCAATGGCACCAGCTGCCTCAGGTCCTGCCACCATACCTTCCTTGCCATGATAGACTGTAACTTCAAACTGAGCCCAAATAAAACATTTCTTCTATAATTGCTTGTCAGTTATTTTGTCACAGCAATAAGTAACTAATATACCTTATTCCACCCCCCATGAATTGTCACAACCTTTGTTCATTTTTCTCTTGACATCCTATTACTTTTACACACACACACACACAGAGAGAGAGAGAGAGAGAGAGAGAGAGAGAGATTGTGGAGAATAAATGCTAAAGAGTACTAGGTTTCTATGTGGGATGAATACTCTAAAAAGTGATTGTGGTGGGCTGGAGAGATGGTTCAGCTGTTAAAGGCACTGGTTTGCAAAACATGATGGCCTGGGTTCAATTCTCCAGTACCCATGTAAAGTCAGATGAAGAAAGTGTTGCATGAATGTGGACTGTGTTTGCAGTGGCAAGAGGCCCTGGTGTATACCCATTCTCTCTCCCCTTTCTGTTTATAAATAAAAATATTTTTAAAATTTTTTAAATGATTGTGGTGATGGTATGTTAAAAATGGTAGAGGTATACACTGTAAATGGATGATTTGTGGGCTGTGTGGATTATTTTAATGAAGATGTAAATTATTAGCCTAATCCACTTCTACATTACCTGTTAAATCTTCTCTTTCAGGCCTGGAGAGATGGCTTAACGGTTAAGGCACTTGGTTGCAAAGCCAAAAGATCTCGGTTCGATTCCCCAGGACCCACATAAGCCAGATGCACAAAGTGGCGCATGCATCTGGAGTTCATTTGCAGTGGCTGGAAGCCCTGGTGTGCCCATTCTCTCTCTCTCTCTCTCTCTCTCTCTCACTCACTCTGCCTCTTTCCCTCTCTCAAATAAATAAATAAAAATAAAATATTTTTTTAAAAATCTTTTCTTTTAAAATATGTCATCATATACTTTCTAATCTCATTTATCTTTTGCTTTGTCATATTCGGAAAGCATGTATACCTTTATTTAAATCTATAAGCTATCTAGTGAATCCTCTGATTGTTTTTTTTTTTTTCTTTTTTCTTTTTTCCTTTCCTTTTTTTTTTTTTTTTTTTTTTTTTTTGAGGTAGGGTCTCACACTAGCACAGGTTGACCTGGAATTCACTATGTAGTCTCAAGGTGGCCTTGAACACATGGTGATCCTCCTACCTCTGCCTCCTGAGTGCTGGGATTAAAGGTGTGCGCACCACGCCCAGTTTTCTCTGATTGTTTTTATTTGGAAAATCCTATCACCCCAAGCTCATCACTCATTCTTCAAGTTTGCCCTTCCTTTCCTATGCTCCCAATTTTCTTTATAATACTTTCTTCTAACAGCTATGCTTCGGTTACTACAGCATTGCTCTAAAGTTCAAATGGAAACAGATAGGACATTTTATTTTTTATTTTTTTAAATATTTTTACAACCAGGTGTGATGGCGCACGCCTTTAATCCCAACACTCGGTAGGCAGAGGTAGAGGGATCACCATGAGTTCAAGGCCAGCCTGAGACTACATAGTGAATTCCAGGTCAACCTGGAATAGGGAGAAATCCTGCCTCAAAAGAAGAAAAACAGACTGGAGTAAGGGCTTAGAGGTTGAGGCACTTGCCTGAAAAGCCAAAGGACTCTGATTTAATTCCTCAGAACCCACATAAGCCAGAGGTACAAGGTAGTGCATGCATGTGGAGTTCATTTGCAGCAGCTGGAGACCATGGCACACCCATTCTATCTCTGTCTATGTTTCTATCTGCCCCCCTTGAAATAAATAAATAAATAATTTTTAAAAAATCAAATGGGCTCACCAGGGCCTCCAGCCACTGCAAACTCCAAATGCATGCACCACTTTGTGCACACGGCTTTATGTGGGTACTGGGGAATTGAGCCCAAGTCATTAGGCTTTGTAGGCAGCCACGGCGCCATCTCTCTAGCCCTAATAAGACTTTTTAAAAAATATATTTTAGAGCCGGGCGTGGTGGCGCACGCCTTTAATCCCAGCACTCGGGAGGCAGAGGTAGGAGGATCGCCTTGAGTTCGAGGCCACCCTGAGACTCCATAGTGAATTCCAGGTCAGCCTGGGCTGGAGTGAGACCCTACCTCGAAAAACCAAAAATAAATAAATAAAATAAATTATATATATATATATATATATATATATATATATATATATATATATATATAATTTATTTGAGAAAGAGGGGAGGGTCTAGAGGGATCGTGTAGCTGTTAAGGAATTTGCCTGCAAAGCCAACGGACCCAAGTTCAATTCCTCAGGACCCATGCTAGGCAGATACACAAGGGGGCGCATGCGTCTGGAGTTCATTTGCAGTGTCTGGAGGCCCTGGCATGCCCAGGACCTCCAGCCAATGGAAACAAACTCCATAGGCATGCGCCCCCCAACCCCTTTGTGCATTTAGTTTACATGGGTCCTGGAGAGTTGAACCAGGATCCTTTGGCTTTGCAGGCAAATTAAGCCATCTCTCCAGCACCTAGTCAGACATTTTAAAGTTTCCTTGCACACATTTTTCTTCCTTCAGAATAATTTCATCAACCCTTTGAGAATATTGTTCAACTTGTATTTACTGATGGACAAACTTGGAAAAACAGGCCAATGTTTAAAATATTTAATCAGCCTGGTGTGGTGGCACACACCTCTAGTCCTAGTACTCAGGAGGCAGAAGTAGGAAGATAGCTGTGAATTCAAGGCCACCCTGAGACTACAGAGTGAGTTTCAGGTCAGCCTGGGCTGGAGTGAGACCCTACCTTGAAAAACCAAATCAAACAAACAAAATATTTAATCATCTAAAAGTACAGTGTATTTTTCCATTTGTGTTTATTGCTTTTTTCTTCATATAGGTCTCACAATCTTCAGTTTGTAAATAAATTTTATAGCTTGTTATCATACTGAATGGTAATAAGTTGCCATTGCCTTTAATTTAAATTATCTTTTTCTTAAGTATATAAAAGCAATTTACAATATTCTATATTAAATTCAATATTTCAACATTATATGCTAATTTCATGTTAATTTTTGGATTCCAGGGGCTTCTACTTGGACAATAATACTATCTGCAATAATGATAAATTTTCTTTCCCAGTAGTTTTTCTTTTCTTCCTTCTTCTTCGCTCTCTCTCTCCCTCTACTATTTTATAGTGGTGGGGATTGAACTTAGGGCTTTGCACATGCTAAGCAAGTGTTCTACCACTGAAGTATACTTCAAACTCTCTTTTTACTTTTTTAAAAAGATTTTCTATTTATTTATTTATTTATTTATTTATTTATTAGAGTCAGAGAGAGAAGGAGAGAGACAGTGAGAGTGAGAATGGGCACGCCAGGGCCTCCAGCCACTGCAAACGAACTCCAGATGTATGCGCCCCCTTGTGCATCTGGCTAATGTGGATCCTAGGGAATTGAACCTGGGTCCTCTGGCTTTGCAGGCAAGTGCCTTAACTGCTGAGCCATCCCTCCAGCCCTTCTTTTTGTTTTCAAATATTTTATTTATTTAAATTTATTTGACAGAGAGAGGGGAAGAGAGAACGAGGCAGAAAGAGAGACAAAAAGGCATGTCTGGGCCTCTAGCCACTGCAAACAAAGGGCAGACACATAGGCCACCTTGTGCATCTGGCTTACATGGGTACTGGGGAATGGAGCCTGTGTCCTTAGCCTTTGCAAGCAAGCACCTTAACCACTAAGCCATTTCTCCAGCCCTCTTTTTCAGACAGGGTCTAAGTTGCCAACCTGGTGCTGAACACACAAATAAGCCCAGGTAAGCCTAGAACTTGCGAATTTCCTGCCTCCCTCTCCTGAGTAGCTAGGATTACAGACCTGTGCCATGGGGACCAGCCTAAAATTTATCTCAAATTTAGGTCTAAATGTACCCTCATCCCCTCCCCCCAAAAAAAAACCCTGTTGGTGTCATCACCTGCTGGTGCCAACTGAACCTGTTGAAGGTCCTGAGTGACTGGTGCCGAGGAACTGAACTGAGTCCGGGGTGACTCAACAAAACCAGAGGACACCAAGAGATTTTCTGTGCAGGAACCTGGAGGCAGCAACTTGCAGGAATTTTATTAGAATATCTCCGCGTACAGAGTTCACGCAGAGTTCATGCAGATACGGCTTCTATAAAACAAAGTAGATGGCAATGTCCATATGTCAGAAGCAGGAGACATCTTTGGCTAACTCGAGGCTACAGACGAATATAAGATCACCCTAACAGCTGGAGAATAGATACAATAAACACTGTTCCCAGCATTCCAGGATCAGGCACAGGTGTCCTTCTTCTCAAAACATAGTGTCAGCAGAATCACAGAATGTTCTGCAAACAGAATGCAACAGGCTAAAAACCATCTACACAACCATCCATATCAGCATCCTAATAAAAAAAGACCCCCAAACCTTGTGTACATAATAAACATGAAATCTGATGGCAGGTAGGCACTTGCTTGTAATTCCAGCACATGCTTATAATTCCATGCTGAGGCCAACTTGGAATACAAAGTAAGACTCTGTCAAAATAAATAAATATTTAACCTGTGCTGACTTCATTCTCTGTTGGAGAATATGCTTCTCTTTTTCAGACAGGAGCTGGACCTGAGGAGATAAATGACCCAGTGCACTCCACCCCGGCCCCAGCTGAAACCACAGAGGAATTGGGGAAATGAGCTAGAGAGCTGATTTCCTAGTAAATCTGACATCAGCACAAGGGTGAAGGAGATAGACACTGAGGACACTCAACACATACCAAACCAGAGATCCAGAGGCTCCTAAGTGCCCATCACTGAAGTAGACTTAAAATGCACCCAACATGGCTCAGGGAATTTTGCAGGAGAGGGGGTGGAAAGATTGTTAGAGCCACAAACTGGGACATTTTGCAGAGACATTGCCTCACCCCACCCACAATGCATAACTAACAATCCCCATGGGGTTGATCTGCATCCCCAACGAGGAAGGCCTCTTCAGAAAAAGAGGCAGGGAGAAGGGAAAGGATGGTACCAACATGTGTTGTTTACATACTAAATATTTCCATATCTAATAAAATAAATAAGCAAATCTGGGACTGGAAGGTCCAGCTCTGTAGTAAAACCTTAGTCTGCCTAGTGAGCATGAGGCCCTGGGTTTGATCACCAGCACATAAAATTAATAATACAATCTCCTAGAAGTAGGTTTGCAAAGTATTTGAGCTTTGAAAAACAGGGCTGAAACTCACCCATTCTGCCACTTTCTAGAATGCCAAAATCACCCAAGAGGGGTTGATAGATCCATCATGATGAGACTTGGATGAGGCATTCAATATTTGGGGTGAGGATTCCCTTTTTCCCTCCACTGTGCCTCTTCTGTTCACACCTCAGCAAGTGACAGTTCCTGTAGTCTTTGCTGTCATTGAACAACCTGTGGAAAGGTTGTTCTCCACAAGTATACATGAGCAGAGTCTACTGCCTTTGGACGCAGTTCTGGTGTGTGGTGGTTTGAATCAGATGTCCCTAAAGAGAATCATGTGTTTTGAATGCTTAGTCACCAGTTGGTAGTAATTTGGGAGGTGGAGCCTTGCTGCAGCACATGTACTACTGTGGGTGGGCTTTGGCCCATCTTGCCAGAGCTCATCTCACTTGCTGCTTCCTGCCAGCTGGTATGGCAAAACATGATGTCAGCCTCTGCTCTACCATCCTCTCCCTGCCATGATAAAACGTCCCTTTGAGACTGTAAGCCAAAACCAACCTTTCACTCCCAGCAGCTGCTTTAATTCAATGTTTTATCACAGCATGGTAACCATGACATAGCCATTCTATAGCATGCTTTTGAAAATTCCATATCTTCATCTTTTTACATAATCTATGTTACTTTTGTTCAGGTAGGTGTCAGGTAGCCCAGGTTGAACTCACAGCAATCCTCCTAGCTCGTTCACCTGAGTGCTGGGACTATAGGTGTGCACTATACATGGAACCTTCTATATTACTGTTCTGTGTCATTCTCTCTTCCATCCCTTCCCCTCGGACATCTCTTCCTTGATTTTATATATATATATATATATATATATATATATATATATATATATATATATATATACACATACATATATATGGTATTTTTTGAAGTTTTAAAATTTTTATTTATTTACTTGAGAGACAATAAGAAAGAGGCAGATAGACAATGGACATGTCAGGGCCTCCAGCCACTGCAAATGAACTCCAGACGTAAGCACCCCTTTCTGCACCTGGCTTATGTGGGTCCTGGGGAGATGAACCTGGGTCCTTTGGCTTTGTAGGCAAACACCATAAGCACTAAGTCATCTGTCCAGTCCTTGATCATATTTTTAATTACTGCTTGCAAATACATAAACTATTAACTTTATATTGATTGCTGGGAGTTAAGGAAAGAGGAATAATTTATGCAGACACAGAATTGGTTTCTGAATGGCTGATTTTAATATGACTGATTCATTCAAAAGATAAAACTGATGGCAACAATATTTACCATGAAATTATTTTGCATTTATTTTATACTTAATATAATGAAAATGATTGTCTTTGAAGCAACTGAAAAGGTTCAGTTCAATCAACCCTACACATAAAATATGAAAATGGCCCCTTTCTACTCAAATCACTTCAAGAGAAATTCTTCTAAAATGAATTCACTATAATGAATTGTACTTGACAAACAACACAAATATCAGTTGAAAAATGACAACATTCCTCATTTTCAAGAGATGGTCTTAGAATAACCTAGGTAACTGCCATAACATAAAGAATCTTTTAAAATCAACTCTTACCTGTAACAAGCCATGTGTAAACCGTGACTGATTCAATAACTAGAATCCTTCTACCCAAAACTCCAGATTACGTAAATATAAGAACTTATAATTTTATGTGTGAACATGATTCCTAAAGGTTTTCTATAAAAAACCCTAAATGATAATACAAAAAATTAGCATTTACTAACAATATAGAGTAATTTAAATAACTTCTCTTTCAAAGAACTTAAATTGTGCTCCTCTGGAGTATGTCACTGGTTTCACTTTCAAGTGTTCTTTTTAGTTCTTCAAGGTGTTTGTTCCAGTAGTATTTCATTTGCTTTATGTTATGCTGAAAAGTTTAACAGTAAGGAATCTTGACTCTCAATGGGCAGCTAGTGTACAATCCCTCTATAGGCCTTAGAGACAGGGTAGTGTCCCAGAAAGATGAGGTAGCAGATATAAAATACAGTGGGTTCACAGTTTTAATATGGGGCTTTGGTACCCTAAATTTCTATTTTTTACATTTATGGTGACAAAATTCCTCTAAACTTGCCATTTAAACATAAATCAAATGCAGTCACGCATAATAGCATCAAGATAACATTGTATTGTGTAATTAAATAGTTTTATTTCCAATTCTGCTAAGTTTAAAACTACATCTAGTATAAAACAAATGGGGATGAATGTTAATAACTGGTGAGTCCAAATTTGCGTGGCGTGCTCACTATAACTTTCCTGTACATTTTCCAATATTCAAAATGAAAGAAACTGTTAGAAATCATAGTGGTTGACATAGTACATGCCATCAAGCATCACTCGTTTTACGGTAAAAGAATGCCCCACGTCAAGGTTGAAAAGCCTTCTTCTGAAAGAAGCATGTAGGGACAAATGCTAGACATCATTAAGAGAAACTAGAAACCAGCACACACCACAGCACACCCACCGCCGCTGCCACTGATCATCTCCCCTGAGATGCAAAGCAAACATGTTGCTATTGGCCCAACTCTGGCTCTTTGATTTCTTGGTGGACACAAAACAGCTTACTCAGTGACTCCTGTCTTCAAATGGTGATGTTTGACAAACACTTCAGTAAAACACAAATGTTTCCTAATCATGAGGAATAAAAAGTGTTTTCATAGCTGAATGCCTTACAACTGTCTGATAAGATGAATTTCACTTAAGACTACTGAAGTTAGCTATGCTTTATAAATAAAGTTCTTGGCTTTGATTCTTGTTTAAAAGCTTGATACAAAATGGCAAGTCTTCAGCATTCATTAGAACTTTGGCTGAACACTATGGACTTAGTAAAATCCTAAGATTTCCAAAAGAAATCTTCCTTTGAGATGACTGACAAAACTACAGTAATTATTCCTTGTCTTTTAGTAAAAGTGGCAGAAGGGGGCTGGAGAGATGATGTAGCAGTTAAGGCTCTTGCCTAAGAAGCCAAAGGACATAGGTTTGACTCCCCAGGACCCATGTAAGCCAGATGCACAAGGGGCACATGTGTCTGGAATTTGTTTGCAGTGGCTACAGAGTGCCCATTCTCTTTCTCTCTCTTTTCTCTCTCTGTGTGCTTGCAAATAAATAAATAAAATTTTTATAAGTGGCAGGAGCAAAAACCATGCCCTGTGACTTATACCAGCACTGAAACGGTCTGTCATTGAAAGCTGTCTCCTTAGGCCTTCTAATAGCACACTTCCCATGGCAGAAGAAAAGCTGATGGATGGACACCAAGACTCAAAATCAAGGGAACCTTAGGATGCCACCACCTTGGACACAGGAGGATCCAAACAGCAGAAAATGTAACTTTTTGGTACAGCACCAACTGCTAGTTTTAAAAATGTAGTGTGGGCCTTGGACATAGTCTGAATAGATTCCTTCTCCGTTCATCACAGGCCTTCTTCCCCCTTCCTGTCTAGTTTTCGGCACTGGATCACATCAGAAAATCAAGACAGAGATGTAAGACCCTGAAAAGGTGATTTATACAGCTTGATAGCATAGTCTACAGAGATGGTGGGAGGGGGGCGGATATGGACAGCAATCTTTGAAAAGTCTAGGTAAATTTCTTCTCCCCTCCATCCTAGAGGCCGCTATGTTGCCTAGCCTGGCCTCTAATGTCTGGGCTTAAGCACCGATATCTTACCTTAGTCTGCCAAGTAGATAGGATTATTGACATGATGCCTTAAATTTTCTAATAACCTAAGGTGAAGTTTTAGAAGTTAAATAAACTAGGAATTGTCTTTTTTTTGCTCTTGCAAACATATATGCATTCTTATAAGCAAAATTAAGATAGAACTATAAATGTTCAGCCTGTATTTAGCTCCCTGATATGATACAGACACCACCCAACATTATGTTATAGCAGACAGAAAATGATTTACAAGGATCATCTAGAGTAAATCAGATTTTTATTCCAACCAATGAGATAAATCTTAGCTTTATGATTATTTTTTGCTACGAGTTTATTCATATCAAGACAATTGTATTTAAAATTTTCAAAATAATTTTTGGCACAAGTCAAATCTCATTTTCTTAAGTCCCTGAGCTCCCTTACAATCCTCATGACAAGGCAGCCTCCCTCCCTGGCCTCCCAGCCCCCTTAACTGCCCCTCACATTGACTGCGCGGTTAGCCTCACCCAACGACTACACTCTGAGGAACGTGTGCAGCTTCTCCCACTGAACACTTAGGGGCCTCACCTCAAAGAGGGCTCTATACAATACACAGCAGCAGATGGGGTACATTTTGTACACCTTTATTATCCCTAAAATTCCCCACAACGGTCAGTGTTCCAAAGTCTCTAGGGCTTTATGCCGCAGATGTTCATCCAAACAGTGGATGGCAAAGGGGTCAATATCCATATCAAACTTATTGGCAAAAAAGTGGTGTTTTCGCAGCATCCAGCTCAAGTCCCCAGCTCCAAAGATGCACACGGAGCGCACGTGGACCCCACTGCAGGGTGGGTAGGGTGCTCCCTTGGAAACATCACCTTCAAAGTACTGCCACTTGACAAACCTCGCAACAGCATTCATGTCAGACAAGTCATATTTATGGCTTAAGGAGAGTGAGCCAGGGACCTCAGGGATCCTTTGGATAGTGGCCCAGAGGTACTCATCTGGGCTGTAAGTGTCCTGCGCCCATTCCATAAATCTCTGGATGTTTTCATTCTCTAGCACATAGCCTACATATTCTCTACTGACCACAAAGTAGGCACTGCCTGAAAACAGAGGGGTTTGGAGTGGAGGCCGCACTTTGGCAGTCCCCGTGTTGGTCAGCTTCCCATTCACAATGGCATAATGCTTTTTCCACCTTTCTTCTTTATTGGATGGCATCTTCTCCGTTTCTAGGTTGTTTTCACCCATGAATGACTTGAGCTTCCTGACAATCTCTAGGTTGGTTTTAATAGGAAAATCCATCCCACACAGATTGATCAAGTATTTCCAGTGTGCACTCATTCGGTAGAGGTCGTGCATGCAGTTGAGGTCGGCCTGAACTCGGCTCCATGATGCATAAACCACATTCTCCAACTGGCTGGCCACAAAGACGTTACTGAAACAGGAAGTAATGCCCTTCACTGCAGCTAAGAAGGTCTCCTCTGATTTCTTGTCCACGTGGATGCAGTAGAAATTCTGAGGCATATAGATGGCCCTTAGGAGCCTGTCAAGCATTTCAATCTTGTGATGAACCACTATGGAATATGCAATTGGGAAGTTCGCTTCTTCTCTACTGAGGGGTTCTGTAATATATTTGCGCAACTTGATGAAAGAGGTGCAGTCACTGGTCATGTTTATATAGTCGTGTGGTGTCCACCGAGGGCGCTTTCGAAATTTCACTGTTAGTATCTCAAGCTTCACCTTGTGGATTTCATCTCCATCACCCTGTAGCACTTTGGTGCAATTAATATTGCTACTAGGATTCTCTCCAACAAGCTCCAAGTTTCTGACACTAACAAAGTCAGGCTTCTGATGAATTCTTAAAACAGAGAAAGTAATTAGGGAGAGAACAAGACCCATGAAGTAGTACTTGGCAGGATAAGAGAAAAGTCTTCTCCGCAACAAGTTTCTCAGCATCTCAAATGACAGTGAGCGACGTGCCTCTGCCAAGGGCAATATGCTGGGCCTTCCCTCCAACCTCCCCTCTGTCACAGCCTTAAGAATTGCCAGTCAGTTTACCAGAAGGGCAAAGCATCTTGAAAGGCAGGAAAGCACTAAAAAGAAAAAAAAAGACAAATGTCATGAATAAATACAATCACTTATAGAATCTTCCCAGGCTCCAAAGTATCCCCTTTGCCACGAGGTCTGATGTTTAAAACAAAAAGAAGCTGGTTTAATCAGAGGTGAATAGAGACAGCTTTGAAGGAAACACATGCTCCGAATATTGAAGCTACAAATTGACTGGGGAAATAACCACCAAAACTAGCATAAGGATATCCTAAAATGTCCTGCAATAAACATTTGATCTTCAGGTGTACTAAAGTGCAAGAACCATGAAGACCTGAGCTATATATTACTGAACTGTCTATACTTGGTCAGTTTGGGCTACTAGGCCAGTTCTGAAGCCTGTTGCTGCTTTAGTGCTACTAGTCACACATGGTGCATAAGGTGGAAGAAGTTCAAAATCGGCTGTGACTTTCCCAAGACTATGAAAGCAGAGCAATTCAACTCAGTTTTCAAAGTGGCTTGGAAAGCTTAGCTAACTTGGGAGATGACTCAGCAATGAAAGTTGCCTGCTCTGCAAGCCTGCTGACCAGAGCTCAAATTTGAGCACCACCAAATACAAAGTGGCATGCATATCTGTAATCCTAATGCACCTGTAGTGATGGGAGGCAGAGCCAGGAGAATTTTGATGCTAGCCTGGCCAGCTAATCTAATTTTCCCAGTAGGTGGAAGGAAAGGAAAAACACCTTGAAGTTGTCCTCTGAACTCTACACATACACCATGGAATGCATGCATGCACATACATATGTACACACACACACATACACACACACACACACACAGAATAATGCTTGGCTGGAATGAGGCCAGATTTGGAACCGTGTTGGATTATCTCATTAAGAGTGCAGTTCTGGGGCTAGAGAGATGGCTTAGCTATTAAGGCGCTTGCCTGCAAGGCAAAAGGACTCAGATTCGGTTCCCCAGGACCCACATAAGCCAGATGCACAAGGGGGCGCACACATCTGGAGTTTGTTTACAGTGGCTGGAGCGCCTGGCATGCCCATTCTCTCTCTCTCTACCTGCCTATTTCTATCTCTCAAATAAGTAAATGAAAATTTAAAAAAAAAAAGAGTACAGTTCCAAGGCAGGCACTACAGGAAAACAATACATACAGTCCAAAATACATCTTTACATTTCCTACATTGGCTGTGACGAATTACAAAACTAAAATATTTGGTAAAACAATACTTGACTTGTATATACACTATAACTTATGACAGACCTTTGTCTATACTCAAATTCCAGGACAACCAATTTTTACTACATAAAATTCTTATTAGCATTCAAATATTGTTATATTTTTAGGAACAATTTTGTAACATAGCAATTGGTTCTGTAATAGATGCTGCCCTAAAACAGAAGCTGGGCATGGTAGCACACGCCTTTAATTTCAGCACTTGGGAGGCAGAGGTAGGAGGATTGACATGAGTTTGAGGTCACCCTGAGACTACATAGTGAAGTCCAGGTCAGCCTAGACTAGAGGGAGACACTACCTCAAAAAACCAGAAAAAGAAATTACACACACACACACACACACACACACACACATATATTAGAAGGTCATTTGTTGTATCCATACCAGACTTGAAGCAATTTTTGTATGTGTGTGATGCACTTTTGTGTTGTACTTTGTTTTGTGTATTATATATACAATATTTTATATTTTAAATTTAGTAATTTTTTTATTATTGAGAATGAGAGAGAACTGGTGCACCAGGGCCTCCAGCCACTGTAACTCCAGACACATGCCCACCTATGCGCCATGTGTGAACTTGCTTGCTTGCATTACTTTGTACATCTGGCTAACGTGGGATCAGGAGAGTTAAACATGGGTCCTTAGGCTTCACAGGCAAAAGCCTTAACCACTAAGCCATCTCTCAAGCCCTTTAATAGTATTTTTAAGGTAAGGTTTCACTATACCCCAGGCTGACCTAGAACTCTATAACCCAGGCTGACCTTGAAATCACAGCAATCTTCCTACCTCAGCCTGGGATTAAAGCCATGTGCCACTATGCCCTGCTTATTGTTATATTGTGGAGCCCAGGTTAGCCTTGAACCATTGATCCTCCTGTCTCAGCCTCCCAAGTGATTGTATTGGGGTTCTAGGTATGCACTGCCATAACTGGTTTGATGCACGTTTTCTTGTTTTGTTTTGTGGCAAGGTCTCTGCTCTAGCCCAGCCTGACCTGGAATTCACTGTGCAGTCTCAGGCTGGCCTCAAACTCACAATGTCCTCCTACCTCTGCCTCCTGAGTGCTAAGATTAAAGGCACGAGCGACCAAGCCCAACTTGAGTATTTGTTTTTTGTTTTAGTTTTTCAAGGTAACTCTAGCTACCATGCCCAGCTTGAAATAAGTTTTTGATATCAGAACCAACAATGACACTTTCAAATATTTCATCAGGAAGTAATTAACATCAAGAATAGAAATAAAAATAAGTAAATAGCCGGGCATGGTGGTACATGCCTTTAATCCCAGCATTTGGGAGGCTGAGGTAGGTTGCGGTAAGATGACCACCATGAATTCGAGGCTACCCTGAGACTACAGAATGAGTTCCAGGTCAGCCTGGGCTAGAGTTAGACCCTACCTCGAAAAACAAAGAAATAGTAACTGGTCATCATGAGTATTGGAGAACTTCAAGAAAAGCATCCCCCCCCCAAGGGGGGGGAAAATTAGTGGTGGCGCACGCCTTTAGTCCCAGCACTCGGGAGGCAGACGTAGGAGAATCACCGTGAGTTTGAGGCCACCCTGAGGCTGTGAATTCCAGGTCAGCCTGGGCTAGAGTGAGACCCTACCTTGAAAAAACAAAGAAAGGAAGAAAAGCATTTGGGGTTTTTACCATTTAGAATCAAGGGAAGTCTAGATCACTTTGTGCTCCTATTCCAGGAAACTTCCCGAGATGAACGTTGCATTCAGAGTAGTTGTCACTGCTGGGGACAGGCTCAGTGGTTAAAGGCACCTTCTTTTAGAGTAGCTATCATGCTGCCAGGTCTTTTCCATGTGCCAGGCATCCAGTAATCATGACATATCTCAGGTGGCTTTTTAAAGTACTCTGTGAAATAAAAAGAGAAGTGTGTGAAGGGACATGGATTATAGTAATCCCTGCATGCAGAAAGCTGGCTGGGAGGCCGATCCTGAACATTTACTTTCTTCCCCTCATATTTCTAGCTCATTGATATCCAATCTTAAAATTCCCTTCTGGGCTGAGAAGATTGCTCAGTGGTTAAAGGTTCTTGCAAAGCCCACCAGCCTGAGTTCAATTCCCCAGTACCCACATAAATCCAGGCATATAAAGCAGTGCAGGTGTCTGGATTTTGTATGCAGTGGCAGGAGACCCTAGTACACCTATTCTCTACCCCCGCCACCCACATACAATACATAGAAATATATTTTTTAATTTCCTTCTCTGTAATTCTTTTCTAATACTGTTTGTAAATTTTTGTTATGCTTTTCTCTTCTCTCCCCCCCCCTTTTTTTAAGTTTTACAGGTTTTATTATAGAGAGAATTTAAGAGAAGGAAAGCCAGGCATGGTGGCTCATACCTTTAATCCCAGCACTTGGGAGGCAGAGGTAGGAGAACTACCATGAGTTCGAGGCTACCCTGAGACTACATAGTAAATTCCAGGTCCGCCTGGGTAATAGCAAGATGCTACCTCAAAAAAAAAAAAAAAAAAAAAAAAAAAAAGAATTTAAAAGGAAGATAACTCATGTCCAAGAGGGAGCAGGAACTGGGTTCTCACAAATGAGAAGCCCAGAACTCAAAAGAAGGAAGAAATGCAGAGCTCTTGTCCAAGGAGACAAGAAGGAGTCTGAAGCCAGGCATGGTGGCTCACGCCTTTAATCCCAGCACTCGGGAGGCAGAGGTGGGAGAATCACCGCGAGTTCGAGGCCACCCTGAGACTACATAGTGAGTTCCAGGTCAGCCTGGGCTAGAGTGAGACCCTACCTTGAAAAACAAAGAAACAAAAACAAGAAAAAGAAATCAAAGGAATTCTTCCAAGAGAAGAAAGGTGGCACCTGAAAGTGGTTATTAATGTGATTTTAAAAAGAAACAAGACATGTAAGATTAAGTTCTAAAAACAGACTATCCCAGGATGGGGAAATGGCTTAGCAGTTAAGGCGCTTGCCTGCTAAGCTTAATGACCCTGGTTTGATTCCCCAAGACCCACTTAAGCCAGATGCACAAGGGGGCACGTGCATCTGGAGTTCGTTTGCAGTGGCTGGAGGCCCTAATGTGCCCATTCTCTCTCTCTCTCTCTCTGCCTCTTTCTCTGTTTGTCGCTCGCAAATAAATAAAAAAAAGAAACAGACTATCCATTTTTTTAATCATGTGTGTTTGTGTGTGGGTGCATGCGCGCATGGGTGAGTGTGAGCCCATGCATTCCATAGCATGTGTGTGGAGGTAAGCAACATCAGATGTTGGTCCTCAACCTCTACCTTATTTTGTTGTTGTTGTTTATTTTTATTTATTTATTTGAGAGTGACAGACAGAGAGAGAAAGAGAGAGAGAGAGAGAATAGGCATGCCAGGGCCTCCAGCCACTGCAAATGAACTCCAGATGCATGCACCACCTTGTGCATCTGGCTTACGTGGGTCCTGGGGAATCGAGCCTTGAACCGGGGTCCTTCACAGGCAAGAGCTTAACTGCTAAGACATCTCTCCGGCCTCAACCTCTACCTTATTTGAGGCAGGATCTCTTTGTTGTTTGTCAGGCTAAATGGCCAGAAAGCTTTCAATCTTCCTGTCTCTGCTGTCCATCACTACCACTACCACATCTGGCATTGACATGGGTTCTGGGGATACAAACTCAAGTACTCATGCTTCTAGAAAACACTTTAGCTCCAGCTTGACTCTGCCCTGTTTAGTGGTAGCAATAAGGAGAGCTAGTCAAGGACCAGGGACAAGAAGAGAAGTACTGGGCTGGAGCGATGGCTCACTGATTGCCAGTACTTCCTGTGCGAGCATAAGAGCTTGAGGTAGCCCGAGAGACAGCTTGAGTTTGATCCCCAGGACCCACATGAACAGCTGATGTGGCTACACATGTCTAAAATCCCAGACCTAAGAGTAACAAGAGGCTGGAGTACTTTTAGGACTTGAGGGGGAAAAAAATAAACAAATAGCAAGTTATAATACCATTAAGAGACTAGAGACTTCAGCTAAAGTGAGAATGGGCAGAAGAGAGACTGAGGGTGACAGTCCCCTCTGTCCTCCTCAAGTGAGCACACCCTGTTGCAGGTTAGCACACGGGACACTGCATGGACACACACGTGTACATACACCACACACCACATTACACACATAGAATTAAAAAAGTAGCATCAAGTGTGTCACAAGTGACATGATCACACCATGAGTAACAGCCAAGTCAAGGTGAGGATGCACGCGAGTGTTCAATGGAATGGGAAAAAAGACAAATGGAGTAGGACAGGGTCAAAGAAAACTAGAAAAGCAGGTAGAAAGCAAGGGATGGGGGAGGGGAGGGGATTATCATGGTTCATTGTCTGTAATCATGGAAGTTGTCAATAAAGATTTTTTAAAAAGGGGACAAATTGAACAAACTACACAATCCTAAACTGATAGAAGGGGAAGAACAAGATCTATTTACACAACAGGATCTTCACTTGAATGCCTTTAAAGGAAGCTATTTCCAGAGCACTTGGGTTTCCAACCCAAGGTTTCCTGTCTATAGATGGTCCCCAGAAAAGGGGCTGAGAATGCAGCACAATGCCCTGAGTTCAATCTAGCACTGCAAAAAAGGTATGGCCACATAGGTCTGTAATCCTGTCACTTGGGAGGTTAGAGGAAGGAAGATTAGAAGTTCAAGGCCATCCTCAGATACATAGCAAGTTCAAAGCCAACCTGGGCTACATGACACCCTGTCTCAAAAAAATGAAAGAAGAGAAAGAAGGGAGAGAATAAGGAATAGAGAGAAGAAAAGACTGAAAACAGACAAGCAAATTATATTGTTAGAGGACAGCCTAAGCAATACTTGCACCCCCATGCTCTTCTGCAATATGACCTTGCCAGTCCCCAATCAAGGAGGAGTCCATTTCTCTCGCCTTTCAACTTGGTGGGCTTACAACTATGTCGTCCAGAACAGTTTGGCAGGAATGATACTGAACAGTGAAACTAGCTCAGGAAACATACAGTTTCCCTGGTTGCCTTGAATAATGGACTCTCTTGAAACTTCTTGCCTCTAGAACCAGCTTCTATGCTGAAAGAAGCCATGTGGAGAGATCAAACAGTCAACAGTTCCAGTCACCCCCAGTACTGGATGTGAATAGAAATACCACCAGATGACTCTACCTTTTGTCATTTCTTGATTCAAAGAATAACAAAAGAATAAAATGGCAGTGTTGGAGGTTACTGTGCCCTGCCCGGGGTGGTTTGCCTCACCAAAATAGGTGAGTTGAACAGGAAACCACAGAATGCCTCGCAAGTAAAAATGGGTCTTTGAATGCTAATGACAGGACATCCAAAATGGAAATACTCAGTAGAAGGGGAGGACAATCAAAGTTGAGGAAAACACTCAAGAGTCAAGCAAATTGACAAAATGATGGAAAAAGTAAGAGATAACATAGTAATTTAGAGACTCAGGTTAGGAAATCCATCATCTGAGTGACGGGAGCTCCAGAGCTGGAAACAAAGTTACTTACATTCCATACCATACTCCTCAGAAGCTGCTAGGCAACGAGCTCCGCCAGCCAACCGGAAGCATCAAGAATCAGGGAGCAGATCTCACACACAAGAACACAAAAGCAAATCCCAGAATATGATGAGGGCACATGGTGGGCTGTGTAAGAAGCCCACAGACAACCACATCGTGTCAGAAGGTCCTGGAAACAATGTCTTCCAGAAAATAAAAATGTTGAAAACCAACATTAACAACTTCAGATTTGGTGGTTGAATTTATAGAAACTACTTTGAAAACAAAGCAAATAAAGATAGAGACATAATTACAGATTCCAAAGCTACCACTGAGCCATACCTCCAGGTCCTGCTGCCACTGAGCCATACTCCCAGATCCTGCTAACATTGAGATACTCTCCCAGAACCTGCAAGGACCCGGGACCCATATTCTGTGATCAGAGGAAGATACCAACTCCTGTGACTGATGCCTAGCTATGCAACTGTCCCAAGATTACGAGCCCAAAGCAGATTGATTATGTGATGAAGGAACAGGAGAGTCAAAGCTATGTCTCCCTTCTTCAGACCTGTCACCCTAGGGCCAAGTGTAGAAAAATCACTCAATGATGCTTGCTGAATGAATACAATCTGTTAGCTGCAGCTAGCATTTCTCTTTTAAGAGTGTAATATCGGCTAGGCGTGGTGGTGCATGCCTTTAATCCCAGCACTTGGGAGGCAGAGGTAGGAGGATCGCCTTGAGTTCAAGGCCACCCTGAGACTACACAGTGAATTCCAGGTCAGCCTGAGTTAGAGAGACCCTACCTCCAAAAACCAAAAAAAAAAAAAAAAAAAAAGTAATTCCTCCTTTTGATTGCTAGGAAAGAGTAGGAAAGAGCTGTCTGTATTCAGTTCCCTGAAGTTGCAGGGACTAGACATTTCTAAAAGTATATTGTGTAAAGATCAAATGATAAGTAATTTTTGCAAACAATGTAGTTGAAGAAATAGGCAAAGATTCTAAAATCAGAGGAAGTGACTGGTGACAGACTTTAAAAGCTGAATCCTAATGCAGGTGATGAAATGAGGACAACCTACTCAAGACACAGCTTCTCCTGAAGGCTGCAATGGCACAGGGCAAGCCCTCAGGATCTGAGGCAAAGGTATTTCCAGGGATGGAGAGATGGCTCAGCAGTTAAAGGTGCTTGCTTGCAAAGCCTGACGGCCTAGGTTCAATTCCCCAGTACCCACATAAAGCCAGATGCAAAGCGTGACACATGTCTGAAGTTCGTTTATAGTGGCAGTAGGCCCTGAGGCATCCATTACCATTCTTTCTCTCTCCCTGCAAATAACTAAAAATATTTTTTAAAAAGTATTTCTGGGGGCTGGAGAGATGGCTTAGCGGTTAAGCGCTTGCCTGTGAAGCCTAAGGACCTCGGTTCTAGGCTCGACTCCCCAGTACCCACGTAAGCCAGATGCACAAGGTGGCACATGCACCTGGAGTTCATTTGCAGTGGTTGGAGGCCCTAGGTGCGTCCATTCTCTCTCTCTCTCTGTCTCTCTGCCTCTTTCTCTCTCTGTCACTCTCAAATAAATAAATTTTTTTTAAAAAGTATTTCTTCCAGGCATGGCTGCACACACCTTTAATCCCAGCACTCGGGAGGCAGAGGTAGGAGGATCGCCGTGAGTTCGAGGCTACCCTGAAACAACATGGGGAATTCCAGGTCAGCCTGGGCTAGAGCAAGACCCTACTTCAAAAAAAAAAAAATTTCCAAGCTGGATATAGTGGTACATATCTTTAATTTCAGTACTTGGAAGGCAGAGGTAGAAGGGTCACTGTGAGTTCAAGGTCAATCTGTAACTACAGAGTTCCAGGTCAGCCTGGGCTAGAGTGAAACCCTATTTTGAAACAAAAACAAACAAACAAACAAAATAAGTATTTCCAGCTGGGCATGGTGGCGCACGCCTTTAATCCCAGCATTTAGGAGGCAGAGGTAGGAGGATCACCACGAGTTCAAGGCCACCCTGAGACTACATAGTAAATTCCAGATCAGCCTGGGCTAGAGTGAAACCCTACCTCAAAAAATAAAAAAATAAAAAAAATACAACAACAACAACAAAAAAAATAAATAAATAAAACCAGGAGTTAATCATGGTGACACACGCCTTTAATCCTAGTACTCAGAAGGCAGAGGTAGAAGAATTGCTGTGAGTTCAAGGCCAACCCGACTACAGAGTGAGTTCCAGGTCAGCCTGCTGCGGAAATAAAATAAAATAAAATAAATAAATACAGGGACTAGAGAGATGGCTCAGAAGTTAAAGGTGCTTGCTATCAAAGCCTGACAGCCCAGGCTTGATTCCCCAGTACCCATGTAAAGCCAGATGTGGCATATGTGTCTGGAGTTCATTTACAGTGGCAGAAGGTCTGGTGTGTCTATACTCATTCTCTCTGTGTCTTTCTCTTTCACTGTCTCTCTCTCTCTCAAATAAGTAAAATTAAAATTTAAATATTAAAAAAGTAAAAAAAAAATAGACCTGGAAATACTGGCTAGTAATACCAGCACTTGGAAGGCTAAGGAAAGAACATCAGTTTAAGGCCAGCCTCAGCTACATAGTGAGTCTTAGGTCAACCTTGCTACAAGGGTCCCTGCCTCAAAAGAAAACAAAATAGGGGGCTGGAGTAATGGCTTAGTGGTTAAGGTACCTGCTTGCAAAGCCAAAGGACCCGAGTTCAATTCTCACATAAGCCAGATGCACAAGGCAGCACATGTGTCTGGAATTTGTTTGCAGCAGCTAGAGGCCTTGGAGTGCCTGTTCTCTCTCCATCTGTCTGCCTCTCTCTCAAGTAAATAAATAAAAACAAAAATATAAGATCTATCTTTAAAATATAAAGGAAAAACTGCCATTGTGGGGTCCTAGATTCCATATCCAGTACCACAGAAAGGAAATTAATATTTCTGTTTTGATTTCTAATGGAGCACATTTCAAGATATCTAGCCCCCAACAGAAAATATTTATAATTCTTTATATATATATGACGAGTATCTTCCTTCATCGCTCTCCACCCACAACTCACTGATACAGCTGGTCTAGGTAACCAGTTCACCCAGGAGATGCCCTTTCTCCACCTCAAGAGAGCTGTGATCATAGGCAGGCTGGCATTCATGTGGGTGCTTCAGACTTTGGTCTTCACACTTGTGTGCCCAGAGTTTTACCCACTCAGCCATCTCCCCAGCTCCAATAAAGTTTTCATTACACTAGTTTAAAGATAATGCAGTTTCCATATTCCTTATATGAAATGCTTGGGACTAAATGTATTTTGCACTTTTGATTTTTTTTTCAGAGTTTGGAATATGTGCCATGGTGGGGGAGGGTACCCAGGTCTGAACAGGAACTTCATTTACACTTTATTTTAAATGCACCTTAAACACACTGCCTGAGGTGACTTGGGTAATATTTTTAGTCTGCCTCTGAGGTCAGCTATGGAATTTTCCCCTTGTGGTATCGTGGCGGGGCTTGACACAGCTCAAGTTTTATAGCATTGCAGATTTTGCATTTTCCTATTAGAGTTGCTCAATCTGTACTAAAATTGACTTTTACCTGTTTCCTTTTCTTTTTCCTCAGATACTGCTACTAGAAAATTTCATGTGGTACATGTTGTCTTTTTCAGTGGATAATGGGGATTAGGAAGTTCTGGTAGCCATTGAGAGAACATTGCCTTCCATAAATGCAACTTTCTGTTCTGTACATCTTAGGAACTAGGTGTTGTCTTTTTTGCTGGGCTGTTTTCAAGGCCATTGTTTACAGCAAACCTTGAAAGACAAGACATGCTATTCTTCTCCCCAGCAAAAGACCAGTCTTCTTACTGGCTGGTACATCAAAAGGCTTAATAGTACAGAGCAGGTCTAACATGCCCATAGGCCTGGGTTCTACCCCAGCAGTGCTGAGAGAGAGAGAGAGAGGAGGGGGAGGTGAAGGGAGAGAGAGTGTGTGTGTTGTAGTCAGGTTCACATTGCTGGCAGAAAACACCCAACCAAGAGCAGCTTATGGGAAAAAAAAAAGGTTTATTTTAGCTTTCAGACTCAAGGGGAAGCTCCATGGGAGCATGGCATGGGAAAACGAAGGCATGAGCAGAGGGTAGACATCACCTCCTGGTCAACATCAGATGGACAATAGCAACAGAAGAGTTGCCAAACTCTGGCAAGAGGAACCTGGCTACATAATACACATAAGCCTGCCCCCAACAATATAGTGCCTCCAGGAGGGCTTAAAATCAGCTGGGTACATGGCATTCAGAACACCTAAGTTTATGAGGGACACCTGAACCAAACCAGCATGAATGAATGAATGGGAATGTGCACAGGACTGATTTGAGTTCCCTGCAATGCTCCCCCGTTCCTGCAGTCATCAGCTAGCCATCTCTACTTACCCACGGCAACAGGGCTCAGGAAACCCACAGAGAGTAGAGGCTGGCTACTATATGCCTGTAATTCCAGCACTTGGCTGGTAGAACCAGGAAGATCAAAAGTTCAGGACCAGCTTAGGCTACACGAAATCTTGTTTCCAAGGAAAGAATAAAAGAGAAAGGAAAGAATAGGAGGGAGGGAAGAGAGAGAAAAGAAACTTATGGCGGAAAATGCTAATTATTTGCTGACATTCTTCCTATTCCTTCCCTGCTGGCCCAGGAGCCTTGTGTCTTCTGCAGGATCCAAAATTGGAACAGCCATGTTAGCTTTCTAGTATGGTAAAATCTCAAACCCCTCATAGTTTGTGATACATTTGTGAAAACATCTACTTTTTTGTTTGTTTTTGTTTTCTAGGTAGGGTGTCACACTAGCCCAGGCTGACCTGGAATTCACTACATAGTCTCAGGATAGCCTCGAACTCACAGAGATCCTCCTACCTCTGCCCCCCAAGTGCTGGGATTAAAGGTATGTGCCACCATGCCTAGCTCCAACATCTGCTTTTGAAAATAATGTGAGTGAGCAACAATAATGTGTAACTTATAACTATGATTAAAATACTTTTGTTTGTCTAAAATAGGATTTGCTATGTAATCCAGGCAAGCCTCAAACTTGCCATCCTCTTGCCTCAGTCTCCAAATGCTGGGATTACAGGTATGTGCCACTATACAGGGCAAGGACTGAATTTTTTTTTTTTTTTTAAGTTTTAAGGTAGTAATGAAGTTAAGCATTATGACGATGACTAAAAGTCTTTAACATGACTGGTCTAGACCAGTATCTTTCAGTCTTCATAAGCACAACAGGAGTTGGAATGGCTTTGCTTCCCATACTGCTTCTTTTCTTTTTTATAATTCTAATCAGTAGTCCTTTTCTCATTGCTGTTACAAAAAAAAAAAAAAAGCAACTTCCAGAAGGAAGGGATGTTCAGACTCAGTTGAAAGAAAGGAAGGGTTGTTGAGGCTCAGTTGGCAGATTAGCCATTGTGGCTGGCAAGGGGTGGCAGCTGGGGTGGAGTAAAGGAGCTGCTGACATCACATCCATGGCAGGAAACAGGCTCAGCTGGCTCCACCTCAACCCAATCAATAAATTTCCTCGGGCTGGAGAGACAGCTTAGCAGTAAAGGCACTTGCCTGGAAAGCCAAAGGACCCAGGTTCAATTCCCCAGGACCCATGTAACCCAGATGTACAATGTGGTGCATGCATCTGGAATTCGTTTGCATCAGCTTGAGGCCCTGGCATGCTTATTCTCTCTCTCTCTTTCTCTCTCTCTCTCTCTCTCTCTGTCTCTCAAATAAATAAATAAAAGCAAAATATTTAAAGAAAAAGAAACTTCCTCACAGATATACTCCCAGGTGATTCTAGATCCTATTAAGTTGACAGTTCATATTCACCATCACACACTCTTCGCTCAGTCATATATAGTATTTTATGATATAAAATTTTAAATGTGGGCTAGAGAGATGGCTCAATGGTTAAGGTGCTTGCCTGCAAAGCCTAAGGACCCAGGTTGGATTCCCTAATACTCACATAATGCTAGATGCACAAGGTAGCACATGTGCCTGGAGTTTGTTCACTGCAGTAGCTAGAGACCCTGGCATACCCATTCTCTAACCTCCTCTTCCTTCCTTCCTTCCTTCCTTCCTTCCTTCCTTCCTTCCTTCCTTCCTTCCTTCCTTTCTCTCTCTCTCTCTCTCTCTCTTTCAAATAAAATTTAAAAAAAATTAAAATACATGATGTGTAATTATTGTTTTCAATGTCCTCTTGCTAATTTTAAGTTAGATGAAATAAAGTACTATTAGGTTTCAACTGTGTATCACATACAGAAGAAAAACTGGTTCCCCTTGCCTGAATTAGTAGAATAGAAAATTCTACAAAAATCTCTTTCACTTATTCATTATAATACTGAGACAAAATGTCACTTGCACAGTTACCCTTGCATTTCACTCTGTAGCTAGTGGGAATAGCACTCATTCCTTTCATTTCTTACCAAGGCACATGGAGGGCACAAGCAGCTGACTGCCTAGCCAGGGAGCAAACTTGCCCTTTCTGCTCACATACCTAGCAAAAAAAGATGAGGCAGGTGCTGTGAATGCCAACCAGCAGAAAGAAGACACCCACAGGATTCAAGGTGTCCTCAATTACAGGCAACCTAAATCTCGCCAATGGGAAGGATTTCGGCTTGAGAGGAGAGATGAATGCATTCCCTGTTTGATGCCTGCTCTGGAAGCAGAAGCCTTAGGGGAGCAATGGGGGAGGTTGGCTGGTATAATCAACAGAGTTTAAGAGGAACGTGAATAAGAGGTAACAGTTAACGCTTGCTCACATTGGGTAACCTTAACGTCTTCCTTCCCCTCACTGTCACTAAGTCTCTTCTCACTGTGGCAAACAAGGTCACTTACTCACATACTTGCACACAAACGAATGACTCATGAGAATGTGTCCACCCCAGGAGCAGGCTGCTGATAAGTTCTGCAAAGAGCAAGGACCACCTCATCGCTGCCCTGTCCCTGGATTCCCCAGCTCACCCACCTGTAAAACGAGCCATGCTCAGCAAGCATGGAAACATGCGAGTGGTTTTGGAAAACGAAGGGATTGGGGAAAAACCAAGACACTGTTCTGGAAATTTCCTTTCTAAATAGCAAGTTCACAGAAACCACCGGAAGAGACTACACTTTTTGTTTACCTTCCAAATGTCTTCCTATACCTGCAGACACACACATAGTTTTGAGATGAGCTGAACCTATGCTCTTAATTTACCCTTCTCTTTAACCACACCTAGGTCAAAAAGTGAAAGAGACCAGAGACTAGTTTGGGTGAGTCCTTTCCCATGAACCTGGACACATCACAATAACGAAATCAAGAAAAGGAAGGGCTGGGCGTTGTGGCACGCACCTTTAATTCCAGCACTGGGAGGCAGAGGTAGGAGGATCTCTGTGAGTTTGAGGCCACCCTGAGACTACACAGTGAACTCCAGGTCAGCCTGGGCTAGAGTGAGAGCCTCCCTCGAAAAACCAAAACAGAAAAAAAAAAAAAAAAGAAAGAAAGAAAAAGAAGGAACATGGCTGAGTGTGGTGGCACACCCCTTTAATTCCAGCTCTTGAGAGGCTGAGGCAGGAGGATCGAGGTAGGAAAATTGCTGTGAGTTCCAATGCCACCCTGACACTACAGAGTGAATTCCTGGTCAGCCTGGGCTAAAGTGAGATTAGTGGCCTTGCAAAGGGCTTGTCTTCACAGGGCCTCCTTTTCTGGACCCCATCCAGGGGGTTCTCACCATGGAACAAAGGATAGGGGCTTGATGCCACCAGCTCCAGCTCAGAACATGGTGGAAATGAGGAAATGCAGGGGCAGGCTCCCCTATTCAATGCATAAAAAGCCTCAAGACTTGGCGCACTCTTGTGTTTTCTACAGCAAAGCCCACTGAAAGCCAGCCCTACGGCTTCCTCCATTATTAACACCCTCAGTCAACATGCTCTTTAAAGTTAAAGTTTTGTGCTGCAAATATACAGGCTTTAACCATACCAATTTCATACACTTCCCTGAAAGATACAGGAATACTCATGACTATGTAATAACAAAATAAAGATGGCATATTGATAGTTAAGCAAAGGACATGAGAAGCTTAATAATGTGGTCTATTCACACAGTAGGAACAGGGTGCAGCCCTCAAGAGGAATGAGGTGCTGGCATGTGCTGCTACATGGATGAATCCTGAAGGCACTACATTACCTGAAGCACACAGGTCACATGGGACCGGTCCTATGCTAGTCTACTTACACAAGGTACTGCAGTAGCCAAATTCATACAGGCAGAAAGTGAATGGGGGGGTGGGGAGGGGAAGTCACTATCCAACAGGTATAGAGCTTCTAACTAGGATACCAAAAGGCCCTACAAGGTGATAGATCAGGACACAGCTCAGCCCTGTAAACAGACTATCCCTGAATTTCCTCATCCCATTTGTGACATGGTTTTATACCCAGGGCTGTTTCAAGATGTGACTGGCTCACAACTTGACTAGATACACTTTTAGATAGCTGAGTACAGTTAAGTCAAAGAATGTCAGACTGTCTATCAATCTATCAGTTGCAGTGCTAGGGATTGGACATAGGGTTCTTCCTAGTCAAGTTTTCTATACTGAGCTAGACCCCTAGACCCAAAGAATGTTCCTTTGAAGTTATTTAAAATTCTTTTTTAAATTTTTTATTATTATCCTTGATTTTTCAAGAAAGGGTCCCACTCTAACCCAGGCTAACCTGGAAATCACTATGTAGTCTCAGGGTGGTCTCAAATTCATAGTGATCCTCCTACCTTTGCCTCCGGAGTGGGTGCTGGGATTAAAGGCATGTGCCAACACCCCTGGCTTTAAGATTACTTTAACAGACATTGAAGGAAATTATTAGCAGAGTCTTATGACCCCAGGGGAGAAAAAAAGACTCTGAAGGGAGGGGGAAGTCCTTTTGACTTCAGTAAAAACTCAGAGTTCAAGGCTGGGGTATAGCTCAGTACTAGAGTCCTTGCCTAGCACACACAAGGCCCTCTGGCACCAGGAAAAGAAAAGTCAGAGATCAGAAACAAAGATGGTTGCATCCTCCTGACTACTTCTACTTACTTACTTACAGCTGACTGTGCTTTTACTTATCGGGCCTAGAACGATCACCCTAACTTGCCTGAAGCCTGAGTAACAATGAAGCTTTCACAAGGAAACTCATCTGGGCATCAGGGTTCATTTGCAGAGGGTGACTGACAGGCCCAGCAGAATTGCATCTATTTACATACACACAGAAAAGTTTGCCTTCTTTCCTGTGTGCATGTGTATGGTGTTCAAACATGTGCGAGTCTACATGTGTGCAAGTGCGCATACACATGTGTGTGTGCGTGTGGAGGCCAGAGGCTGACACTAGGCATCTTACTTGACCACTCTCCACCATACTTTTCAAGACAGTCTCTCACAGAACCCATGGCTCACAGACTCCGCTTCACATACTGGCCAGTAAGCCCCAGGGAGTCTCCCCAGCACTGGAGTTACCGGTGAGTGCTGCCACACCTGGCATTTTATGTGGGTGCTGGTGACCCAAATTCAGGCTTTTGTGCTTGCACAGCAAACATTTTACCTACTGAGCCATCTTCCCAGCCACAAAACAAGTAAGTTTTTAAAAGGAATCCTTGCGAGCCTGGGGAGATGGCTCAATGTATAAGGTGCATATCTTCCTGGCGTTAGAACCCAAGTTCAATCCCCAGTACCCACATAAAAATGCTGAGGGCAGTAGCCAGCCAGCCTAGTCTAACTGGCAAACTCAGGGCAAGTAAGAGATGCTGTCTTAAAAAAAAATTTTTTAAGGGGGTGAGAGGCTGGGGAGATTGCTCAGCAGTTGCCTGCAAAGCCTAACGACTCAGGTTTGATTTTCCAGTATTCATGTAAAAGCAGATGTGGAAAGTGGCACATGTGTCTGGAGTTTGTTTGCAGTGGTTAGAGGCCCTGGCACACCTACCCACCCACCCATACGCACACGTACACTCTCTCTCTCTCTCTCTCTCTCTCTCCGCTTGCAAACAAATATTAATAAAAAGGAAAACGAAAAAGAGGAATCTGACAAGAATGATACCTCAGCTGTCCTCTGGCCTCCATATGCACATGCACACACATACACATTAAAAATTTCAAAAGGAACTTGAATTAAATTTAAAAAAAAAACATAAAAGGAATCCTCAACCTCATTATCGTCACAGGCCAAAGAGCAGTACACACACCCAATCTCATTTTCCACTTCAAAATTTCAGCTTGTAGAATATTACAGTTATTTAAAATCTAAAATTGGGCAATTCACAAGTCTGCATATGACATCAGTTTTATGGAAACAAAA
The DNA here is from genome assembly GCA_036346955.1 of Dipus sagitta. Lineage (NCBI taxonomy): Eukaryota > Metazoa > Chordata > Mammalia > Rodentia > Dipodidae > Dipus > Dipus sagitta. Next base: position 66,726,733 of record CM070770.1, on the reverse strand, counting down.
TTCTAGACTGGAAAGTTAAAAGTTTACTTTGCCCACTTTGGATTTTAAAGATGAGACAACTGGAAAACATGTCAGAAACAATTCCTGTGCAGGGACATCAGCTGGCCCTGGTGTTTCCACCCTGAGGACCCAGAGCAGGATGAAAGTGCAACCCATCCTGTTTATCATGCAGATATCGGTCCTGGGGCTCTGAACAAAGACAATTTTAAATATTCTTATGCCCCAATCCTGAGGTCCCAAAATGCTAAGTACTAACTTCCAAGTCCTTTCTTCCATCTTGATTTCAGAGGCAGCCTCCAAATTCTATACTTTTGATTTGGTGTGCTCTCAGGGCTAACCACAATCAGAAGTGGTCTCTGCCTAATTCCCCCTAAATGTTCAAAGCTGAGCTCAGCCTCTTCCACATGGAACCTTCCATGAGTACCCACCACTCACTATTAGATGTCATAGGGCTATCAGAAATGTGAAATCAAACAAAAATATATATAAATCCTAACTATGTTACTTCCTAATATGTGGTGTATCTTGCTTAACCTCAACACTATGAGTCAGTTTCAGGGTGAAAGGATCCCAAAGTGAATAGCTTTCTTCTTGACTAAATGAGAGAATTTTCCTTGGGCCTATTGGGGGAAATCTAGGTCATTTCACATTACTATAGGTCAGAAAAGTCAGAAGGGTCTGGCCTTTCCTCATCTTTGCCCCCTTAGGGAGTCCATCCACTCCCTTCTGGGAAGGTCCTTCCTAGAGGATTAAGATTTCTGGGAAGTTTGTTCTTTTCCAGAAATTCTGACCCCAGATACCCGAGGTCAGGACCAGACTGGCTATACCAGCTGCCCATCCATGGGGCTCATATAAAATTTCTCAACCTGGGGGGATGGCTTAGCTGTTAAGGTGCTTGCCTGCAAAGCCAAAGTCAATTCCCTGGGAACCACATAAGCCAGATGCACAAGTTGACGCATGCTTCTGGAGTTTGTTTGCAGTGGCTGACAGTCCTGGAACACCCATTCTCTTTCTTTCTCTCTCAAATAAACAAAATAAATAAAAATTCTTAACCTGCATCTCCAGGTGGGCTTCTCAAACCATTCTTGCCTCCATGGGCCAGATCTCTGCCTGGCTTCATTAAGTAAGCTCTATGCTGTACTTAACCTTATCCTCTGGTCTGTAGTTCATTCATGGAATTCATATGATGAGAAATCAGGGGACGCCCAAATTGATTGGTGCATTGGTAAGGAACTCACAAATCCTGTATCAATCAGTTTCCTCGCCTGAAAAATGGAGATCATGGGGCTGTGAATGTAGCTTGCCTTGCATGTGCAAGGTCCAGTGTTCAACCCACAGTGCCCACCCCCACCCCTGAAAATACCCATCTTATTTGGTGAGGATTCGCTAACCTATAAAATGCTGACAGGGTAATACTCAGTACACGGAAGATGTGGGTCCCTGTAAACTGATCCTTCAGTGTGCTCAGGGGTGCCCTACAGGCCAGGGATGGTCTTGGGCTCCTTCCCATCTCCCTCTACTCATTTTGCTCCCTAAAGCTAGCATAAGCTTATTTAAGTAGTTAAGACTTAAAAAAAAAAACTGGGGGCTGGAGAGATGGGTCAGCACTTAAGGTGCTTGCCTACAAAGCAATGACCCAAGTTTGATTCCCCAGTACCCAAGTAAAGCCAGATGTACACAGTGGCACATATGGCTGGAGTCTGCAGTGGCAGGAGGCCTTGGTGTGCATTCTCTGTTGTCCTCTGTCTCTATCTCTCCCTCCTTCAAATAAATAAATTAAAATATTTGAAAAAAAATTCAATTATTGCAAATCACCCCTACTCCCCTCCCCAAAATGCAGGGCGCTCCTTGGATATTGTTTGAAGCACCCAGCCTTCTAATTCAGTCTTTTCCAGAAAAGGAAACTAAAGCTCAGGACTTGGTTGCTGCAAATTACAGTGTCTCAGAGAGTGGAAAATGAATTCAAAGCACTCACTGTCAAGTTCTTAGAATGAGTCTTTAGAAAGAAACCCCAAACCACTGGTCTGGTATCAGCTAGTGTTCTCATCCTGTCTTTGGGATTGCCTTCACTTTCCTCAACTTTGGTCAGAAAGGAGTAGCTGGATTAGAGAGGGGTCCCCAATTCCCGAGTGAGCAAGTACTTAAATGGTCTTTAGCAGATACATTATAGATGGAGCTTGGGCCAAGTAGACTTTTTTTTTTTTTTTTTCAGGGTGAAAGGGCAAATTTGAAAACATCTCACATTGACAGGTTTTGAAATTTGACTGATGAATGAACACTAAATATACTCAGGACTTGGTAGAAAGTGTTGTTTTTCTTCTTATGAGGAAGACAGCAAATGGACAGTACTTGTACACAGCAAGTACTCTGCATGTATTTTTATCAATTCTCATGTAGTTCCCATAATCACCGTGTAGGTGGCTATTTTCATTCTCACATAACAGATAAGGAAACCTAGGCTTCTGCTCCAGTTAGCCAGCAGTGAGGGAGGGAGGCCTCCCTGGGGAGGAAGAACAGACCCCTCTTTCTTTCCACACTCTTTCTTTCCACGCTCTTTCTTTCTGGCCAAGAGCCACACTGCAGCCAGTTATTAACAGCTTCCAGGCACACCTGGCCCCACTTGCCCCACAGGCTTTCACTGAACTCCAGAAGATCCCAGGTAAACATCACAACCTCTCCCCCTGGAGGTACCAGCTCTAAAACCCACCCAACGATCTCTTCAGCCCTGAAGGGACCTCCGTGATGTGGGCTGTGGAGGTGCCCTTTAAGTTGCACCAAACCTCAACTTACAAAATGCACACCCACCACTTTCATTTCAAAAATTACATTTAGATGTAGTTGCTAAATCATTTCTAACACCAAGAGTGAAGTATTCAAGAGGTTTGTGAGAAGAAACGGGGTTTAGAGTTGTGATATATTCAGTGTGCACAGGACAAGCTTGTTGGCGGGGGTGGGGGAGCAAGCCTCCAAACAAGTACACTGTGTATAGCCAGTGGAAAAACACAGGAAGCACACATCCGAAACAATTCAGTGAGCACCTTTTTGGGGAGGGGAATATGATGTTTCTTCAAACTTCTATGATGCTTGAATTATGAATTTTTCAGTCTCTCTCTCTCTCTCTTTTGGTTTTCAAGGTAGGGTCTCACTCTATCTAAGGCTGACTTGGAACACACTATGTAGTCTCAGGGTAGTCTCAAACTCATGGCAATCCTTTTACCTGTGCCTCTCGAGTGCTGGGATTAGAGGCATGCACCACCATGCCTGGCCAGTCATATTGTTAAAATTACAAAGGCACCAGTGCAGCAGCAGCAGCAGCTCCAATTGAATATATTTTAAAAATTATAATAAAGATTAATTCTCAAAAGCAAAAAGGACATTCCCAATCCATTTTATATCCTTTGAGTTTAATCCTTTCCCGGTAGTTCAGGGAATCCAACTGAGGATCTTATCCCTAGGGAGGGACTACAAAGGAGAGACCTCTGACCCTGGGTTCACTCTTCATGGTCCCTCTGGTTCCTGTCTCTGACCACTGCATGCAGTCTTACAGAATTCCTCAGGTAAAACACCAGCATGAATTCAGTCCTCTACTTTTTTTTTTTAATTTACTTGGTATCAAAGAATCTTCATTGCTTTCACCACAGTTCAGATTGTTGTAGGGTTAACTATATTAGGAGCATTTCCAAATTGTATTGTTATGAACATGAGCTATGGATAATCTTTGTATACTCAGTGCCTTGTTTTCTCTTAGTTTTAGAAGATTTCCTTGGAATTCCCTGTAGCAGTGTCCTTAAGTCAATATTTGTAAATCTCTGTCACTTGATTGCCCTCCAAACAGGCCACACATAACCTGCCGTCACAGTAATAATGGTCAGCAGCCCTTCCTCTACACCTCCTCTGCCGTTATCGTCATGGTATTCGGTATCTGCACAGACCGTATGACTACTTCTGTCATCATTTCAACTGCAATATGGCAGACCGGTAAGGCTTCCTTCTGCACTCTTTGGATCACCCTGGCTAAATATTTTCTCTTGAGTTTGTTCACATGTGAGAAGCAAGAGTGTCAGAACAACGGCCTTGGAAACTGGCCGGCCCCAGAGGAACCCTGGGAACCAGCATTCAACAGCTCATTATCCAGTAACTCTTGAACATCTCTAAACTGCCGTGCCTTCTTTTTTTGTTTTGTTTTGTTTTGTTTTGTTTTTCAAAGTAGGGCCTCACTCTAGCTCAGGCTGACCTGGAATTCACTATGTAGTCTCAGGGTGGCCTTGAACTCATGATGACCTCCCATCTCTGCCACCCAAATGCTAGGATTAAAGGTTTGTGCCACCATGCCCAGCTTAATGCCTTCTTTTTAAAAAATGTACAATGGGCTAGAGAAACGGCTCAGTGGTTAATGGCGCTTGTTTGCAAAGCCTGATAGAGGTACTGAGGTTTAATTACTTAGCACGTGGGTAAACCCAGATGTACAAAGTGGCACATGTGTCTGGGAGTTCATATACAGTATCAGGAGGCCCTGGTGTCCACATACTCATTCACATTCTCCCTCTCTCTCTCTCAAATAAATAAAAATGTAAGCTTATTTCTTTCACGGGTACAAAAAAAAAACAAGAAAAATGCACATATTAATGGGGTATAAGGAGCTTATGATACAAGTATACATCGTAGAACATCAGCTTCTGCACTAGAAAAAAGTAATTTTAACCAATTTAATTATGAAAATGATCATATATAGCTTCAGAGTTTAAAATTTTTATTTATTTATTTATTTGAGAAAGAGGCAGATGAAAGAATGGGTGTACTAGGGCCTCTAGCCACTGCAAATGAATGCCAGATGCATGTGCCATCTTGCACATCTGGCTTTATGTGGGTACTAGGGAACCAAAGCTGGGTCCTTAGGCTTCACAGGCAGGCCCCTTAGCCACTGAGCCATCTCTCCAGCCCCAGAGTTTTTATCGATAATAAGTGAACCGCCCGGTGTGGTGGCGCACACCTTTAATCCCAGCACTCAGGAAGCAGAGGTAGAAGGATCACCGTGAGTTCAAGGCCACCCTGAGACTACATAGTGAATTCCAGGTCAGCCTTGGCTAGAGTGAGACCCTACCTAGAAAAACCAAAATAGATAAATAAATAATAATAATAACTGAACCAAGTGTGGTGGTACATGCTTGAAATCCTAGCACTTGCGAGGCTGAGAAAGGAAGACTGCTTCAAGGTCAGGGCCAGCCTGGTCTACTCGGAATTCCAGGCCAAGCAGGGCTGCCTAATATAGACCCTGTTTCAACCCTCCACAAAATAAACAACACAGTTAAAGTGAACCCCTTCTAAGAATTAGCCATGCATTACTGTTTGTATTTCCCCCTTATTTAACCTTGGTTCTAATCCTTTTGGTCTGCTTTGTTTGGTTTGGAGACAGAAGCTCTAGCTTTGTAGTGCAGGCTGGCCTCAAACCCCCAATCCTTCTACCTCAGCCTCCAGTCCTGGGATAACAGGTCAAATCTTTAAAACATACCTAAAAGCATCTTTTTCAAAATGACACACAAAAGAGAAGAATCTGTATTTCAAGTATATAATCAGATCCTTCAATGCACTCAATTTTTAACATACTTCAATTTTAATAGCAAATATTTCAATGCATGCAATTTAATCCCACACCAAGGACAAATTCCTAGGTTCCTAGGAATTCCTAGAAAAATACTAGCACAAATAATGCATATTTCTGGCTCCCACGGAATACAGTGGTAATTTACTTCTGGGGGAAATTACAGACTTGGTCAATATAATTAAACACTATTTTTAGAACAATGTATCATTGTAGAATTGAAAGGAACTTGAGAGAGTTTAAGATCCTGCTGAAGTCTCTTGCCTTGGGAATGGTTACTGGGTCTTCTGGGTGTGGGCAGATTCTGCTGTCCAGAAAATTAAGAAAAACATTGACATAAAGAAACTAAAGGGCCAGGCATGGTGGCATACACGCCTTTAATCCCAGCACTCAGGAGGCTAAGATAGGAGGATCGCTATAAATTATTGGCCACCCTGAGACTACATAGTAAATTCCAAGTCAGCCGGGGTTAGAGCAAGACCCTACCTCAAAAAAACAATAACGAATAAACAAATAAATTAAAATAATATATTTATACTTTATTTTTCACATGCAATTATATTAGTGAATGTGATCAATCCATCTTGTAGCCAGCTTCTCACATGTTCCAAAACCACATTTACCATCAGAAACTGGTCCTCTTCATAATGGGTGCAATTTAGCAACAAGGAGTTTCCTCAAAATAGTCAGAAATGCCTAATACAGCCAGGCATAGTGGCACATACCTTTAATCCCAGCACTTGGGAGGCACAGGTAAGAGTACTGCCATGGGTTTAAGACTACCCTGAGACTACATAGTGAATTACAGGTCACCTTGGGCTAGAGTGAGACCCTAACTCAAAAAAAAAAAAAAAAAAAAAGCCTGATACTACATAAAAGGCTTTAGTATAAAGTTATTTCTTTCCATTGGTACAAGTTTTTTAAAATCTTGTATTTTTGGCCATACTTCATATATTCAAGGAACTTAGAAGTTAAGTTATATTGTGTATAATTTCAACAATACCTCAGCAGGAGTCTGGGTTTGGTCCCCAGCAACACACACACACACACAACCACACACGACAGTAAGAGGTACATGTGTGGGTTTTCACCTATACTGTATAGTATGTGGAGGCTTGGAGCCTCAGGTAGGAACACTTTTCTGGAATGATCAAACACTGGCTAGGAGCAGCTATTGTAGAGGCTTCTTGGGTTTTAAATTCCAAACCAAAGGTTTTGTGAATCAGCATGAGGAGTGTTAGAACTGGCCTCACTGGTGAATTCTATGACAGACGTGGAGGTGGGGGTCAGGGGGATGGTGCCCTATCCCTACTGAAGGATTAGGGGTATGGTAAAAGGAAATTACATCAAAACTGCAACAAACTGGGTGTGGTGGCGCACGCCTTTAATCTCAGCACTCAGGAGGCAGAGGTAGGAGGATCACTGTGAGTTCAAGGCCTCCCTAAGACTACATAGTGAATTCCAGGTCAGCCTGAGCTACAGTGAGACCTCGAAAAAAACAAAACAAAACAAATAAACAAAACTGCAACAAGCAAACAAGCCTGGCACAGCCCAGGACAGGCTTCCAGGCACATTCCTGCATCCAGCTGCTGACTCCAGAACATTCTTGACCACTGGACTTCAACTCCGCCATTCCTTCTCCGGGGTGCAGTGGGAGCTGGACACTGCAGCACTGTTTGGACACTTGCTTTGCCATGTTGGCCTTAACCTGCTCTAGCACAGCAGCCCTCATGCAACAACCAGCTCAGGCTGGCTCTCAGCAAAACAACAAACAGCACTTCACAAGCTAGATGTTTAAATCATGTAAGCATGGGTGCACCATGATTAAAGTAGCTTGGATAAAGGAAGGATTCATTTTGTTTTGTTTTGGTTAATTTATTTACTTATTTACTTATTTTGTTTTTTCAAAGTAGGGTTTCACTCTAGCCCAGGCTGACCTGGAATTCACTATGTAGTCTCAGGGTGGCCTCAAACTCAGAGTGATCCTCCTACCTCTGCCTCCTCCGTGCTGGGATTAAAGGCGTGAGCCACCACGCCCGGCTCCTCTGCTTATTTTTTAGTGGTATTAGGAATCAAAGCAGACCTTGCACAGCTAGGCAAGCATTCCACACTAAGCTACATCCCTATCCTACAAATAGGCTATCACTGACAAAGTATTTATCAGACATAACTGATGCATTATGGAATAATAAAATACACACATCCCAAGAAACACAAAACACTCTCCATAGTCTTGAGTACTGATTTAAGTTGCCCAGCAATGATTTTTCTGCCCCACTGTCTGAACTGTATCATGAAAAAGATGCAATCTTAGTCTAACAAGCACGCATTTAAATCATTGTATGTTTATATGTGTATGCTTATATTCAATAAGCATACATTTAGATATAAATATGTGTGTGTATATACATTACATATACATAATTATATGGCTTAAAGTTGTCTACACATACATTTAATTTTGAATCAGTTATTTTTATTTTCCTGATACTAGAAACTGATCCTAAGGCCAGGCACGTGATAGGGAAGTGCTCTACCACTTAGCAATACCCCCTCCCTTTTTTTTTGAAACAGGGTCTCATGTAGCCCAGGCTGTCCTCGAATTAGCTTTGTTGTCACTGATGATCTTGAACTCCTGATCCTCCTGCTTCAGCATCCTGAGTACGGGGATTATAGCAGAGCACCACCACACCCAGACCCAGTCCTCTTTTGAGCTTTCATTTTGAGACAGGTTCTCACTAAATTGTCCAGAATACCCATGAACTCACTCGGTAGCCCAAGCAGGCTCTAACTTGTGATCATCCTGTTTCAGCCTTCTGAGTACCTAGGAATGCAGACCTACACTAGTTTTTAAGCAATGACCTTGAAAAGATATATATATATATATTTTTGAGGTAGGGTCTCACTCTAACCCAAGCTGACCTGGAACTCACTCTGTATCCCTAAACTGGCTGACCTCAAACTCACAATAATCCTCCTACCTCTGCATCCTAGAGTGCTGCAATTAAAAGCGTGCACTACTATACTTGACCTCTCAGCTTTATTTTCTTTCCTACGTTCTGACAAATATACTACATACCTACATAGTGACAAATATAATCCAATCTAAGTCACAGGGGCTGGAGTTCAATGCAGTAGAATGGCTTTAACTGTACTCAGACACATCTTTTACTAAATGGCTCTCAACCTTGGCTATAAACTGGAATTATAGATGAGATTTCAAAAAATACTGAGGAAGGGGCTGGAGGGATAGCATAGTGGTTAAGGCGTTTGCCTGAAAAGCCAAAGGACCCCGGTTCGATTCCTCAGGACCCATGTTTGCCAGATGCACAAGGGGGCACATGCTTCTGGAGTTTGTTTGCAATGGCTGGAGGCCCTGGAGTGCCCATTATCTCTTTCTCTCTCTCTCTCCCTCTTTCTCCATCAAATAAAAAGAAATAAAATACAAAAAAAGAAATGCTGAGGAAGCCAGGCATAGTGGCACACACCACCCCGAGACTACATAGTTAATTCCAGATCAGCCTGGGCCAGACCCTACCCTGAAAAACCAAAAGAAAAAAAGGCAGCTGGAGACCCTGCATTGCCCATTCTGTCTGTTTCTCTTCTCTCACTATGTCTCTGCTTGCATATATAATTATATGCATATATATGTATGTATATGTGTATATATATATATATTTTTTTAATTCTCCAGTGTTCACCTCCATAGGCCTTAACTCAGATGGATTTCATGTCTATCAGAAAACTAAACTCATGCCAGGAATGGTAGCTCAAACCTGTAATCCCAGTACTTAGGAGGCAGACAGGAGAATCAAGAGTTCAAGACCAGCCTTGGCTATACAACAAAACCTTGTACAGCATTATTGCCTTTACTCATCAGGCATAAGGTCAAAGTTGGAAGCAGAGATATCAAGCTATGAAATGACAGAAGAAATTTCAATGTATATTGTCATTATCAGGGACACACATAGAGCTCCACACTGCCACCACACACCCTGAGTTCTTTTCACTTTTCAGATACTGCCAGTCAAGTAGAAAGGAATTTGTGGACATGCCAATATGAAGCAGAGTTAAGTTTATTAAACATGATTTTTGAGGGCTAGAGAGATGGCTTAGGCATTAAGGCGTTCGCCTGTGAAGCCTAAGGACCCAGGTTTGATTTCCCAAAACCCATGTAAGCCAGGTGTACATGCTGGCGCATGCATCTGGAGTTCATTTGCAGTGGCTAAAGGCTCTGGTGTGACCATTATCCCTCTCTCTCTCATATAAATAACTAAAATGAATTTGCACTGGACCTTGTGGCACATGCCTTTAATCCCAGTACTTTGAAGACAAAGGTAGAAGGACTACTGTGAGTTTGAGGCCACCCTGAGACTACATAGTGAATGCCAAGTCAGCCTGGTCTACAGTGAGAACCTACCTTGAAAAACCAAAGATTTTTAGGGCTTGAGAGATGACTCAGTGATTAAGACACTTGCCTGAAAAGCCTAACGAGCCAGGTTCAACTCCCCAGTACCCATGTAAAACCAGATGCACAAAACGGCACTTGTATCTGGAGTTTGCAGTGTCCAGGTGCACCCATTCACTTTTTCACACATACATGCACTCTCTCTCTGCTTGCAAATAACTTTTTTTTTTCAAGGCAGGACCTCACTTTAGCCCAGGCTGACCTGGAATTCCTACCTCTGCCTCCCAAGTGCTGGGATTAAAGGCGTGCGCCACCACGCCCAGCAATTTTTTTTTTAATTAAAAAGGATTTTTAGGGCTGGAGGGATGGCTTAGCAGTTAAGGCTTTTGCCTGCAAAGCCAAAGGACCCAGATCTGATTCACCAGGATCCAGGTTAGCCAGATGCACAAGGTGGCACATGCGTCTGGAGGCCCTGGTACGCCCATTCTCTCTCTCATACCCTCTTTCTGTCAAATAAATAAATAAAAATAAAAATAGATAAAAAGGAGTTTTAGGGGGCTGAAGATACTGCTCAATGGCTAACAGTGCTTGCTTGCAAATCCTGATAACTGGGCTGGAGAGATGGCTTAGTGGTTAAGGCATTTTCCTGCAAAGCCAAAGGACCCAGGTTTGGTTCCCCAGGACCCACATTAGCCAGATGCATAAGGGGGCACAAGTGTCTGGAGTTTGCTTGCAGATGCTAGAAGCCCTGGCATGCCCATTCTCCCTCTCTCTCCCTCTCTCTCTCTCTCTCTCTCTCTCTCTCTCTCTCTCTCTCTCTGTCAAATAAATAAATAAAAAGAAAATTAAAAAAAAAATCCTGGTAACCCAGGTTCAATTCCCCAGTACCCACACAAATCCAGATGCACAAAATGGTTCATGAACCTAGAGTTCATCTGCTATTGCAGGAGGCCCTGGTACATACATACACACATTCTCTCTCTCAAATAATATACATGTATATATACATATTTAAAAGATTTTTTTCCAATTTTTAAAAAATACTTTATTATTTTTTATTTATTTGACAAAGAGGGAGGGAGAGAGAGAGAGAGAAAGAGAATGGGCGCACTAGGGCCTCCAGCCACTGCAAATGAACTCCAGATGCGTGCCCCTCCCTTGTGCATCTGGCTAACGTGGGTCCTGGAGAATCAAACCTGGGTCCTTTGGCTTTGCAGGCGAACACCTGAATCGCTAAGCCATCCCTCCAGCCCTTAAAGAATTTTTAACATAGATTTAAGCACAGGGTTAACAGAAAGAGGCACTCAGGAAAAAAATAAAAAGATACACCCATATTTATATATCTATGATATTGGTGGCTTCTGAAGTTATATCACCAAAGGTTATTAAGGGTAGTTCCTAAGCGTGGGCTAGGACCACAGTTGGTCAGGTAAAACCTTAGTTTACAAGGGATCCAGAAGAAGTTAAGATGTAAGCCAGGCATGGTGTGACACGCCTTTAATCCCAGCACTTGGGAGGCAGAGGTAGGTGGATCACCATGAGTTTGAGGCCACCCTGAGACTACATACTGAATTCCAGGTAAGCCTGGACTAGAGTGAGACTCTACCTCGAAAACAAACAAACAAACAACAACAACAAAAAAAAAAAAAAGGGAAGATGTCTCTATGTAAGCCATCTTTATAGCAAATGTTAACTTTGACAGAATTCTTCATTCTTAGCTGACAAAAGGACTCTGGAATAAGGGGCCTTCCAATTTTCTGTTTGTCTACTCTGCCTCACATATGAGTAAGTGAAAGAAGCCCGTCTGAAAACATGACACACTGTATGATCTCAAGTACAAGCCTGCTTGGAAAGTGCAAAGGATGAAGACAGCAGAAAGGCATGCAGTTGAGAGATGAAGAGAGAGATGACTAGGAAGAATGTTTCAGGCAGTGAAATGACACTGTTTGAAACAATAACAGATAACAACCCTCTCTGGGGATGCTGACGGAGAGATATGCACACGTGGGGAGAGGAAGCACATGGGAAACCTGCTTCTGCTTACTTTTGCTATGAACCTGAAACTGCCCTAGTATATGGTCTCTTTTGATTTCTTTTTAAGACAGGAAGCAATCTGTAGAAACCTTAGTAAGAGACTATTTCCAGTATTTAGGACTAAGATTAATGATAACCTGTCTGGCTTTTTGCTGGGGCATAACAAAATCATCTCAGAGTGGAGAAACCCTCCCTGCCCCCCACTAGGCCCTGATAACCATGGCAATCAAATAAACACAACAATGTAATGATAGATGGGTCTCTGTTAATGACAATCCAGTTGATAATACTCCTTAGTAAAGGGAGGGAGGTGACCTGAGATTCCAAGCATTACAGCCTCCAGCTACACCCCTCACCTCCCCCTGCTGTAAGTGGAATCTAGAGTGTACAGGAAGTGAAAGGTGAACTCCAGTGTCTTGAATGCCCCCATCCCATCCCACTCAGTTGTTCATGCCAGAAATTTCTGAATCATCCCTGTTAGCTCCCCATCAACCATGTCCATCATCCTCCTCCTCCTAACACCAACTCAAAACTCAACTCGGTCATCACTCTTGCGTGACTGAAAGAGCATTGGGTGGCACTATTTGCTCTCACCCATTCTCCCCTCCCGAGTGGTCACATACTTGCACAGGCTGTGCAACCGACTGGCCGAGAGGGCTGAAGCTTCTGGGGCTGATCTAGCTGGGTGTGAACAGTGTGTCTTGTAGAGCTGGCTCTTGGGGGGAAGCCTGCTCTGGTTTGCACAACAGCACTGTGAATGCCGGCAGCTCCTGCCCCTCCAGACCATTCTCTAGGAAAGCTGCAGAAATGGTCAACTGGAAAGGCCAAAAGCTTCTGTTTTCTGTTTTAAACACACCCTGCAGGGGAGTCTGAGCTGTGATCCAAACTGCTAGCACAGGCCACCTGTGGCCAAGAAGACTACAAACGTAGCTCAATGGCAAAAAGCATGCTTAAACTGTATGAGTTTTTTTTTTCATGTGTATGTGTATGTGGTGTACGTGCATGTTCACGTGTGTACGTGCAGCTACACATGCACATCTGTACACACTCATGGAGGCCAGAGGTCCACGTCAAATGTCTTCCTCAATCACTTTCCATCTTACTCTTTGAGACAAGGTCTCTCAATGAACCTAGCTAGAGCTAATCACATTACACTAAATTTAGCTAGCCAGAAATCCCCAAGGATCCAGTCTCCACCTCCCAATGCTGGTATTACTGGCACACACCACAGCACCTGGATTTTATGTGAATGCTGGTGACCTAAAGTCAGGTGCCCGTGTTGGCAAGGCAAGCACTTTACCAATCAGGCCACCTCCCTGGTCCCTATGATGCTTTTTTTGAACTAGGCTGCATGGTTCTTGAGTATGGACTTTGTAGATGACAGCATGGTGCTACAGTGTCAAAAGGTTGGACACACCTGACTGTGGGTTCCTACTATCCACATTATTATATTACATCCAAGTCAAACATCCTTAAAAAAAATGACCCAAAAGACCTCATCCCAGCCACATTTCCCTCTTGCTCCTCTGAGAAATTCATCCCTTAATTGACCTGGTTACTTGATACTCACTTTTAAGATCACCTGACAAATAGTAAAGCTCCTTATTTAGGGAGACCTTCCATAAGAAATCTTTTCCCCTACACCTGACCAGGGACCTACACTCAGCTAAGACCTCAACTAGCCCTCTGTGCTTTTTGAAGCACCATGTAAGATTGTGATAACTGTGTGAATGAGTGCCTGTCTCCTCTATCAGACAGGGGGATGCATAAATGCACAGGCATTCATTCATGTTCGTCACAGCTGTTGCTCCAGAGTCAACAATGCCTGGCATCTAATATGCTGGGTAAATAGTTGTTCAGTAAATGCCTGAGTGAACAGGCAGGTGGCTCAGGTAACCAGAACCTTAAGGAACAATGTGACAACTGCTTTAACAAAAGAAAAATTAATCATGGGAGGATTTCTTAGGAACTTCCTGGTTGGAAGTAGGAGAACAATCAATGACTCACAAACTCCACATGAGGCTGGGGATACTGCTCTATGCTCCAGTGACTGCCTGCCATGAGGCCAGCCTGGTCCTAGAGTGAGTTCAAGGTCAGTGTGGGCTAGAATGAGACCTTACCTTGAAAACACTGAATGAATGAACGAATGACTAAAGGGGCTCACTGGCAGAAGTAGCATTCCATGTCTTGGATTTGCGGCCGTGATCACAGTCCTCAGCTCACCTTCAGACAAGGCTCTGTCTGAGCCAGCTTCCCTGGTGTGCGGCCTGTGCAGTCACTCACAGGGCCTCCCACTTGGCTTTATACTGTGGTCACCATCCTGAAAGTCTTACATTATTTCATTTGACTTCTGGAATGGCCAATAAATAAGCAACCCCCAATCAAGAATGCATCTTTAGGCCGGGCATGGTGGCGCACGCCTTTAATCCCAGCACTCGGGAGGCAGAGGTAGGAGGATTGCCATGAGTTTGAGGCCACCCTGAGACTCCATAGTGATTTCCAGGTCAGCCTGAGCTAGAGTGAGACCCTACCTTGAAAAAACAAGAAAAAAAAAAAAAAAGAATGCATCTTTGCCTGGTGTAGTGGTGCACACCTTTATTCCAACACTCAGGAGGTAGAGGTAGGAGGATCACCATGAGTTCGAGGACACAGTGAATTCCAGATCAGCTTGAGCTACAGTGAAACCCCACCTCAACAACCACCACCACCCCCCACCCCCTACCGCCAAAAAAGGACTGGAGAGATGGCTTAGTGGTTAAGGCGCATGTCTGAGAAGCCCAAGGACCCAGGTTCGATTCTCCAGGTCCCACATAAGCCAGATGCACATGCATCTGGAATGGCTAGAGGAGTGGCTAGAGACCTTGGCACAACCATTCTCACTCTATCTTTCCCTCTCTCTGTCTCTAATAAATAAAAATAAATCTTAGAAAAAAAGAAAAAAGAAAGCCGGGCGTGGTGGCGCACACCTTTAATCCCAGCACTCAGGAGGCAGAGGTAGGAGGATCACCGTGAGTTCGAGGCCACCCTGAGACTACATAGTGAATTCCAGGTCAGCCTGAACTAAAGTGAGACACTACCTCGTAAAACCAAAAAAAGAAAAAAGAAAAAGAATTCATCTCTAGCCGGCTGTGGTGGTGCATGCCTTTAATCCCAGCACTAGGGAGGCAGAAGTAGGACTGCTGTGAGTTTGAGGCCAGCCTGGGACTACAGAATGAGTGCCAGGTCAGCTTGGGCTACAGTGAGGCCCTGCCTTGAAAAAAAAAAAAAAAAAGAATGCATCTTTCCTAACCAGGGCTGGTTTTTGTATGTTTGTTTTTCTAATGTGTTTGAGCTTATGTAATGCCTTTTTGTGGCTATTTTGTTCCTTATTTGTTATTTACTATACAACCCAGGATAGCCTTTAATTATTTTTGTTTTGGGCCTTGAACTATTGATGCTCCTGTCCCAGCCTTCTGAGTGCTTGGTAGACAGGTGTACACTGTCTAGTTTTGTTTGGGGCTCTGATCTTAAATGATTGTGCTGATTTTCCCTAAACAATAAGCATGGCCAATTGATACTTTATTACCTTAAAAAAAAAAAAAAACCTAAAGGGCTGGTGAGATGGTTTAGCTGTTAAGGCATGTGAAGCCTAACAACCCAGGTTTGATTCTCCAGGTCCCAAGAAAGCCAGATGCACATGGTGGTGCATGCATCTGGAGTTTGTTTGCAGTGGCTAGAGGCCCTGGAGCACCCATTCTCTCTCTAATAAATGAATAAACATAAATAAAATCTTTAAAAAAAATTTTTTAACCTGAAACATTGAATATAATAGATGAAAAGACCAGAAACTACTTTGGTATTTCTTTTTTCATTTTCAGTTTTTAATTTCAAACTTTATGTGTTTTTACAAACACGTTAAATGTGATATTTCTTCCAATTTAAATTTGTCAGAGCACATCACCCATTCACAGAGAATAGTAACTTAGTCCTCTTTATGATAAAAATGTTTTAAGGGCTTCCCTGCAAACACTAACAACCAGAGTTCAATTCCCCAGTGCTCACATACAGCCAGATGCAAAGTGGTACATGCATCTGGAGTTCATTTGCAGCTAGAGGCCCCATTGCACCCATTCCCTCTGTCTGTCTCACTACCCCCCCTCACTCCCCCATCTTGCTCTCTGCTTGCAAACAAATAAATAAAAATTAAAAATATATATATTTTAAAGTGCCAGATGTTTAAATATATGGGTAGCTTCTCTGGTACTTTAAGCTATGAAGGGCTGTATTTAACCTATAGTTCATAAACAACACCTACATCATTTTCTTTTTGTTTTTGTTTGTTTTTTGGTTTTCTGAGGTAGGGTCTCACTCTAGCTCAGGCTACCATGCCCAGCTAACACCTACAACATTTTATACACTGGCCTCCTTGTCATTTTCTTCAGCCAGGGGTAGTACTCTTTCCCACAAAATCCTTGGCAGTATCTGGGGTAACAGAAGAGAGGGGCTACTGACATCTACTAGGTACAGGCCAGAGGTGCTGCTAAATGCCTTAGAATGTACGGAAGACCACCTGCCACAGAAAGCTACCTAGTCAAGCAATGCCTGGGGCTTTCCACAGCTCAGTCCGTGCAGTGTTTTCCTACTAGCATGAAGCCCTGGGTTTGATCCGGAGCCCACAAAAGCTGGAAGTGGTGCTGCATGTTTGTAACCCCAGCACTCAAGAAGGTGGAGGCAGGAGGATAAGAAGTTGAGTCATCTTTATCTGCCCAGAGACTTTAAGGCCAACCTGGGCTAGAAGGGACCCCCTAACATAACAAACAAACAAAACACATGGCCAAAAAAATGTCAAAAGCACCAAGATTAAAAAATACAGCTCTGGGGCTGGAGAGATAGTTTGATGGTTAAGGTGCTTGCCTGAGAAGCCTATGGACCCAAGTTCAATTCCCCAGGACCCATGTAAGCCAGATGTAAAGGGTGGAGTGCGTGCCTGAGTTTGCAGTTGCTAGAGGCCCTGGTGTGCCCCCCCACTCTCTCTTGCACACGCACTCTCTCTCTCTCTCTCTCTGTCATGTCCCTAGCATGCTGTCTCTGTCTCTCAAATAAATAAATAATTTTTTTTTAAAAAAATGCAGCTCTGTGCAAGGCCACTGAGAAATCCTGCTGGAACTGAGCTGATAACCTCCTCCATGTAGACCAGCTGACAGAAAGCTGGAAGAAACCATTCTGCATGCAGTTCAATGGAAGACAGAGAAATCACCAGCGAAGATATTCAACAGTGGACACTGCAAGCCTTATATGAGCCAACAGGTGCAATAGTGGCACGTCTGTCATGGTGAAAACTAACTGCCCTCTAATTGGACTGGAGGCCCACTCCATGGGAGGGAATACATCCCTGATACTGAAAACTTAAAACAGGGGGAGTCATGAGCCCTAGGGGTGTAACGTCTGCTGATATCTGGATAAATGTATATATTATGCTTATCAAACTGCCCAGTAAGCACTTCTCTTAATATGCATACCCTTATATTAATGCTACTCTCACTTTTGGTAGAGAATCTTCTCTTTTCAGATGGCAGTGACCTTGGGACCACTTAGAAGGTATCATGGTGCTGGAAAGAAGTGACCAGAGTGCTCAATACTGTAATATCTCTATCACACCTTCCAAGGCTCAGGGTCTAATGCGGAAGAGGTGGCAGAAAGAATGTAAGAGCCAAAGGAAGGGTAGGACTCCTTACAATGTGCTCCCCCCAGAAACAAAGTGGCCTGAATATATATGACCTCACAGTGCCTGACACTACCTACACAAGACCATCCTAAGAGGAGGAAAAGATCATGACATCAAAATAAGAAAGAGACTGATTGAGATGGGGAGGGGATATGATGGAGAATGGAGTCTCAAAGGGGAAAGTGGGAGGAGGAAGGGTATTACCATGGGATATTTTTTATAATCATGGAAGTTGTTAATAAAAATTTGAAAAAAAATGCAGCTCTGGCCAGTGTGGTGGTACATGCCTTTAATCTCAGCACTAGGGAGGCAGAAGTAGGAGGATCACTGTCCAAGGCCAGCTTGGAACTACAGAATGAGATAGAGGTTAACTTGCACTAGAGTGAGACTCTACCTCGAAAAAATCAAAAAGAAAGAAGGAAGGAAGGAAGGAAGGAAGGAAGGAAGGAAGGAAGGAAGGAAGGAAGGAAGGAAGGAAAGAAGGAAGGAAGCAAGCTCTGAATGAGGCATCTGCCTCAGAAGGAAATATCACCACACTCCTCCCACAGTGTCCAAGTCAAGAACAAGGGCAGTCCCCACAAGAACACATGGCTGTCAGTGAAACAAGTCATGTGGGAACCCCCTTTCTGCTTATTTTTGGTTTTTTGGAAGTAGTGTCTCATGCTAGCCAAGGCAGACCTGTAACTCATACAGTAGCCCCAGTTTGGCCTTAAACTCACAGAGATCTTCCTCTTAGCCTCCCCATGTGCTGGGGTTAAAGGTGTGAACCACCATGCTAGCTGGAAGCTCCCTTTTGAAAAGAGGGAGTAAGTATTTGACATCCTGACCTGGAGCCAGAGTACATTTCTTGTTACAATAAATATCAAAAATAGTGAGAATGGTCAGGTGTGGTGGTGCACGCCTTTAATCCCAGCACTACGGAAGCAGAGGTAGGAGGATCGCCATGAGTTGGAGGCTACCCTTGGACTACAGAGTGAATTCCAGGTCAGCCTGAGCTAGAGCGAGACCCTACCTTGAAAAACAAACAAACATGTATATATATATATATAGTGACAAGGATCCTCAGTTGTCCAAATACATTACTCAATGCAGCTAAAATAGTACATACTTCATTTAAAAAAATTAGCATTTGAGCCAGTGCATTTTTGTATTACTACCACTCTGGAAGTTGAGGCAGTAGAATTCAGTTTGAGGCCACTCTGGGCTACATAATGAGGCCCTGTCTCAAGCAAATAAACAGTCTATTCAGAAAAGATTATTCCAAATAGCACTAATTTGTTTCCTACCACCTAGTTTCATGAAAATCATGCAATACCTACATCACAGTTCAAAGTTACTCGTTCACTTGAGAATAATCATTATATACAAATAGCCTTGTCTAAGGCACAGAGTAGCAAATAATGCAGAAATCAAATCTGATCTCCTGTGTTGCAGGGGAGGAAAGTGGGGAGGAGAGCCAACATTTAACATCAAATTTGACATTTTCCCAAAAAGCCAAGTTTGAGGCTGAGATGTAGCTGAGTGAGTAGAGTGCTTACCTAGCATACAGAAATGACTTCACAGCCACGCCCCGGCCACGCCCCGGCCACGCCCCGGCCACGCCCCGGCCACGCCCCGGCCACGCCCCGGCCACGCCCCGGCCACGCCCCGGCCACGCCCCGGCCACGCCCCGGCCACGCCCCGGCCACGCCCCGGCCACGCCCCGGCCACGCCCCGGCCACGCCCCGGCCACGCCCCGGCCACGCCCCGGCCACGCCCCGGCCACGCCCCGGCCACGCCCCGGCCACGCCCCGGCCACGCCCCGGCCACGCCCCGGCCACGCCCCGGCCACGCCCCGGCCACGCCCCGGCCACGCCCCGGCCACGCCCCGGCCACGCCCCGGCCACGCCCCGGCCACGCCCCGGCCACGCCCCGGCCACGCCCCGGCCACGCCCCGGCCACGCCCCGGCCACGCCCCGGCCACGCCCCGGCCACGCCCCGGCCACGCCCCGGCCACGCCCCGGCCACGCCCCGGCCACGCCCCGGCCACGCCCCGGCCACGCCCCGGCCACGCCCCGGCCACGCCCCGGCCACGCCCCGGCCACGCCCCGGCCACGCCCCGGCCACGCCCCGGCCACGCCCCGGCCACGCCCCGGCCACGCCCCGGCCACGCCCCGGCCACGCCCCGGCCACGCCCCGGCCACGCCCCGGCCACGCCCCGGCCACGCCCCGGCCACGCCCCGGCCACGCCCCGGCCACGCCCCGGCCACGCCCCGGCCACGCCCCGGCCACGCCCCGGCCACGCCCCGGCCACGCCCCGGCCACGCCCCGGCCACGCCCCGGCCACGCCCCGGCCACGCCCCGGCCACGCCCCGGCCACGCCCCGGCCACGCCCCGGCCACGCCCCGGCCACGCCCCGGCCACGCCCCGGCCACGCCCCGGCCACGCCCCGGCCACGCCCCGGCCACGCCCCGGCCACGCCCCGGCCACGCCCCGGCCACGCCCCGGCCACGCCCCGGCCACGCCCCGGCCACGCCCCGGCCACGCCCCGGCCACGCCCCGGCCACGCCCCGGCCACGCCCCGTACCAGTGCTTTGCTCAGCATGGAAGTGTGAGAAGAGCTGTGCAAAAGCTTCTTCAAAAAGCTAATAACCCAAAACTGGAAGAAACTGACTCAGAGACTGGCTACTAAGAAAAAAGAAAGACAGGCTAGTTAGTAACATGCGTTTACAAATCACCTGTTTCCATGTCAGATGCAACAGGCCCAGGAAGAAGAGGGTTAGAGAAAGAGGAGACCGGACAGAATGAACTTCAAGTCCTTGGCCCCGGGAGACCGCGGTTCTCTGCTCGCCCTGGACCTCCACGCCCGCAGCGAGCCACTCCGGCTGCTAAACTCTTACCAAGGTCAGGAAAGGAGGCCAGAAAGTGACTTCCAGCGTCCAGCGCCCGGCGTCCCACCCGGGACCCGCGGAGCACCGATCACACCGACCAGGCGTCCGCTCCCTCCCCGGCAGCGCCGCGCCCTCTTCCCCAGCCGGGCCCGCGCGAGCCGGCCCTCCCGCCCCCATCGTCCTCGGCGCTGGCCGCGCCGCGCGGGCCACCCCGGCGTTACCTTCGGCTGGCGACCATCGAGCGCACGGCGCGCAGCCCCGGCCGCTCCGAGCGCGAGGAGCTCGCAGCGCTGCCCGCGGCGCCTCCAGACCTCGCGGCCCGCGCCCGGCGCCCCGCCCGCCCCTCGCGGCCACGCCCCGGCCACGCCCCGGCCACGCCCCGGCCACGCCCCGGCCACCTGCGTCGGGGCTGGGGGCTCCTGGCCGAGGTGAGGGCGCCCTCTGGGAACTACCGAGGTCCTCTTCCTTCCTACGTGCGTCCTGGCTTCTTGGTTCTCTCTGCCTGAGTGCTTTAGTGGGGTTTCTCTCTCTCTCTCTCTCTCTCTCCCCCTTTCTCTCTCTCTTTCTCTCTCTCCTCCCCTCCCTCTCTCTCTCTCTCTGTGCTGTGTGTAGAGGGGTGGGGAGGAGGAGGAGGATGAAACCCTGGGCATCACACAAGTGCCCTACCGCTGAGCTGTACTTTCAGTCCTGTTCATCTAACTTTAACATATATTGTTTTCACAGGAAATTTAATTCCAAGATTCAAACAACTGGACGATCAACTTTTAGAGTAAGTCTTATCTGCTGCTTAGGTATTGCATACTATAAATGTAATTCATTTGTCTTTCAAGTACCTTTAATCCCAGCACTTAGGAGGCCAAGGTAAGAGTATCACTGTCAGTTGGAGGCCAATCTAGGGACTCCATAGTGAGTTCCCCAACCCTGAGCTAGAGTGAGACCCTTCCTCAAAAAAAAAAAAAAAAAAAAAAAAAAAAAAAAAAAGGAAAGAAAGAAAAATGAAACAGTCGATACTGATTCAGAAGATGATTCTGGATGGTGTAGAGACTCTGAGAAAAAAAAAACAGAAATCATAACCATTGTTTTTACAATTTAAGGAATTGATGAAATTGCTAACAGAGGTGCAGCCATACTATACGTTGTGATTGATACAATCGTGCACATTTTATAAATGCTGCAATAGAACTATAGTGATAATTGCACTCAAGATATCCTGGACGAATTTTCTTCCTACTCACACAGAAGTCCAGTCATCTGTAGCTAGGATCCACATAGGAGAGAGAACATGCGACGTTTGGCTTTCTGGGCCTGGGTCACCTCACTTAGTATAATCCTTTCCAGATCCATCCATTTTCCTACAAATTTCACAACTTCATTTTTTTTACCGCTGAGTAGAACTCCATTATATAAATGTGCCATATCTTCATTATCCACTCATCAGTTGAGGGACATCTAGGCTGGTTCCATTTCCCAGCTATTGTGAATTGAGCAGCAATAAACATGGTTGAGCAAGTATCTCTAAGGTAATGAGATGAGTCCTTAGGATATATGCCTAGGAGTGCTATAGCTGGGTCATATGGTAGATCTATTGTTAGCTGTCTCAGGAGCCTCCACACTGATTTCCATAATGGCTGGACCAGATTGCATTCCCAGCAACAGTGTAGAAGGATTCCTGTTTTTTCCATCCTCACCAGCAGTTATGTTCATTTGTTTTCATGTGGTTTTATTGCCTGAGCAATTGGTGTTATATGGGTTATATTCTTTTCAAATTGATGAATATTTGTTTTGTTTTGGTTTTGGTTTTTGGAGGTAAGGTCTTGTTCTAGCTCAGGTTGACCTGGAATTCACTATGTAATCTCAGGTGGCCTTGAACTCATGGTGATCCTCCTACCTCTGCCTTCTGAGTGCTGGGATTAAAGGTGTATGCCACCATGCCCAGCTACTTTTTTCTTTTTGATGTGTGAGTGTGCATGAGTGTTATAAACGTGTGTGTGCAGATGTGTGCAACCCAGCACGTGTGTGTAGGCCAAAGGAAAACATTAGGCATCCTCTATGGTTCTTTTCCCTTGTTTCCCATGCCACCACCTCCCAGTTTCTGGGGTTAGAGGCATGCAACGCACCCCCAAACCAGTTTAATGCCTTCAGGAATGGCAGAAATTTACTAAAGACAATTTGAATTTCAAAGTCCTCTTAGAAACTATATCCAAGCTGCAAAGATGGCTCAGTAGTTAAAGGTACTTACTTGCAAAGCCTAATGGCCTGGGTTTAATTCTCAAGTATCCATGTAATGCCAGGTGCACAAAGTATGTCTTGAGTTCATTAACAGTGGCAAGAGGCCCTATTGCACCCATTCTCTTTATGTTTATATATCTACATGAATGGGTGTAAAATGTCCCTACTTCTAGGATATTACCAAATTGGATGATGAAAACCCCTTAAAAATGTTCAATAAGTGAAATACTCCTAAAATCCCAGAAACTAGGGAAACTGAACTAATATCAAAAAGAATCCTTTTAGAGAGAACCACACCATCATACATCAAAAGGGTCCCAGCTGAAACTAAGAATAAGTGGGGAAACAAGCAAGAGTGCTGCTTTCATGGTGAACCTGGTACCAGCACAAGGGTGAAGGAGATAGACAGAGAACAATCAATTCCTACCAAACCAGAAATCCAGAGACACAGAGGCTCCCAAGACCTCATCACTGAAGCAGATCTAAAATGAACCCAACAAGGCTCAGGGAAATTTGCAGAAGAGGGGATGGAAAGAATGTCAGAGCCACACGTTGGATTATGATACACAGAGACAGTTGCCTCCTACCCATAACAGATGGCTAACCCCATAATGCATGACCCATATTCCCCAACGAGGAGGATCCCTGCGGAGAGGGGAGGACAGGGAGGGGACTAACAATGGTACCAACTTGACTGTATTCATGGAGTATAAAACTAATTTTAAAAAAATCCTTTCATTTTTTTTCCCTTTTCCAAGATAGAGTCTCAGTCTAGCCCAGGCTAACCTAGAACTCAACTCTGTAGTCCCAGACTGGTTTCAACCTCACAGCAATCCTCCTATCTCTGCCTTCCTGAGTGCCAAGACTAAAGACATATGCTACTATGCCTGGCTTCAAAAGTGTCCTTATAGAAACTATCCCCATCATTTTTAAACATTAAAGATCCAGTAATTCAAGTAAAAATTGGGTAAATCAGACTATAATCTTATATCATTGGTTTAACAAGCATACATTTATTCTATTTGAATTTGCTCCTAAATCCTAATCAATAGGTTAGTTATATGTAGTACTGGCCTAAAACTCTGAAAGTGAAAGCCAGCTATGATAGTGCATACCTATAAAACTAGCTCTCAACAGAGGCAGGAGGATCCAGAGTTTGAGGCCAGCCTGGCCTATATAGTAAGACTTAACTTTAAACAAAAACTATAAAAATGCAAGCAGGCTGGGCTGGTGAGATGGCTCAGGGGTTGAAGCACTTGCCTACAAAGTCTAATGATCCAGGTTGGATTCCACAGGGCCCATGTAAAGCCAGATGCAGCTGCTGGAAGCCCTGGCCTATTCTCTCTGTCTGTCTCTCTATTCTCTATCTCTCCCTGCTTGCAAGTAAGTAAATAAAAGCAAAAAATAAAATTTTAAAAAGGCACCAGTTTGCAATGCCTGATGTCTCAGGTTGGATTCCTCAGGACCCATATAAAACCGTACATACAAAGTGAAACATGTATCTTGCAGAAGCAGGAGGCCCTGGCATGCCTATTTCTCCCCACCCCTCTCAAAAATAAGTAAATAAGTAAATAAATAAATAAATAAATAAATAAATCTTTTAAAGAATGCAAGCAGACTGGGCGTGGTGGCACATGCCTTTAATCCCAGCACTCTGAAGGCAGAGGTAGGATAATCGCTGTGAGTTTGAGGCCACTACTACTAGTGAATTCCAGGTCAGCCTGAGCTAGAGTGAGACCCTACCTCAAAAAGTCAAAAAGAAATAAATAAGTAAATAAACAAATAAATAAAATGTAAGCAGGTGTGACACACACCTTTAATCCCAGCACTTGGGAGGCAGAGGTAGGAGGATCTCCATGAGTTTGAGGCCACCCTGAGACTACATAGTGAGTTTGAATTCCAGGTCAGCCTGAGCTAGAGTGAAACCCTACCTCAAAAAAAAAAAAAAAAAAAAACAGCCTGGCTTGGTGATGCACACCTTTAATCTCAGCACTCGGAAGGCAGAGGTGGGAGAATTGCCATGAGTTCAAGGCCACCCTGAGACTACATAGTGAATTCCAGGTCAGCCTGTGATAGAGTGAGACCCTACCTCGAAAAACAAAAAACAAACAAAGAACAAAAAAATAGAAGAGATGGCTCAGCTAATAACCTGGTTTCAATTCTGCAGTACCCATGTAAAGCCAGATGCACAGTGGTACTTGTATCTGGAGTTTGTTGGCAGCAGCTGAAGGCCCTGCCATGCCTGTTCTGTCTGTCTGTATCTCTTCTGTCTTTCTCTCTGCTTGCAAATAAATAAATAAAAATATTTTTTAAAACATTATGAAAGGCCTGGCATGGTGGCACATGTCTTTAATCCCAGAACTTGGGAGGCGGAGGTAGGAGGATTGCTGAGTTCGAGGACAGCCTGGGACTACAGAAAATTCCAAGTCAGCCTGGGCTAGAGTGAGACCCTATCTCAAAAAAATTAATTAGGGCTGGAGAGATGGCCAAGCAGTTAAGGCACTTGCCTGTGAAGCCTAAGGATCCAGGTTTGGTTCTCCAGGTCCCATGTAAGCCAGATGCACAAGGTGGCACATGCATCTAGAGTTCATTTGCAGTGGCTAGAGGCCCTGGCGTGCCCATTCTCTTTCTCTTTCTCTCTCTATCTCTTTCTCTCTTTCTCAATCTCTCTCCCTCCCTCTGTCTCAAATAAATATAAATTATTTATTTGAAAGGGGTGTTCTTTGAACTCCAGACGCAAATGCCACTTTGTGCACCTGGTGCTGTGGGTACTGGGGAATCAAACCTGCAGTGGGCAGGCTTTGCAAGCAAGAGCCTTTAACCACTGAGTCATCTCCCCAGCTGCTCCCCCATTTTTTTGTTTTTTTTGAGGTACGGTCTGCTGGGATTAAAGACGTTTCCCACCATATTCAGCTAGCCCCCACATTAAGTTTGATTAGGTTTTTAGAATATGCTTGAGTGTGACATAGTTTCTCAGTGTCTCCTTCTTTGCTCCTTCTGTGGGTATACCATTTTGCCGGAGCCACATAACCCAATACCTTACTCCCAGAAGCTGAACAACAGGAACTTGGGTCTGGCCAGGTGGCTCAGTGGATTAAGTGCTTGCTGTGCAAGCCTGAGGGCCTGAGTTCAGATCCCCAGCATTCAGGGAAATACCAGGTGGGAATGGGAGCTCAGGCTGACCTGGAATTCATTATGTAGTCACAGGGTGGCTCCAAGTCACAGTGATCATCCTACCTCTGCCTCCCAAGTGCTAGAATTAAAGGTGTACACCACCTTTTCCCCAGATGGGGGAAAAGGGATGTTAACAAAGGAAGATAAAAAGTGTGAAGAAGAGATGAGACAAAGTGAGGAGGAGGATAGACTTCCAGGGTGAAGTGAATTTGGAGAAGGTGCCTAGAAAAGCTATTGTAAACAGTGGTTGTTAGTAAAATTGGTTATTCACACAAGAGTTTTCCTCTTCCTAGTTCCAAAAAAGAGCTCACCTTTACAAAGGGAAATATATGCTGTTTTTAGGCAGAAGGAAGGACAAAGTTGTTTCTCAACCTTTGTAACTCAAAGTATCCTTGTGGCAAAGTGGCATCTTTTTGGCTAGCATATTCAGAGATACCCTTCACATTGCTTTTATAAGGGTATTTCCAGCGGGGTGTGATGGTGCACGCCTTTTTATTAAAAAAAATATATTTTATTTATTTATTTATAAGAGACAGATAGAGAGAAAGAGAGAATAGGTACACCAGGGCCTCTAGCCACTACATATGAACTACAGACACATGTGCCTCCTTGTGCCTCTGGCTTACGTGGGTACTGGGGAATGGAACCATCATCTATAGGCTACGCAGGCCAATGCCATAACCGCTAAGCCATTTCTCCAGTCCCACGCACGCCCTTTTTCTCAGCATTTGAGAGACAGAGGTAGGAGGATCACCATGAGTTCAAGGCCACCCTGAGACTACAGAGTGTATTCCAGGTCAGCCTGGTCTATAGCAATACCATACTCAAAAAAGAAACAAAGAAAGAAAGAAAGAAAGAAAGAAAGAAAGAAAGAAAGAAAGAAAGAAGGAAGGAAGGAAGGAAGGAAGGAAGGAAGGAAGGAAGGAAGGAAGGAAGGAAGAAACAAAGAAAAAAATGAAAAGTACTTGTCTGGATGGATAGATAAATTGTAGCCTATACATACAATGTGGTGGGGGATTGAGGTCTTTATGCTTATGTAAACACAAAAAGAGTACTTGCTGGGCTTGTTTTGGGGGATGTTTTGTTTGTTTGCTTTCTTGCTTGCTTTTGGATTAGGTTTTGTGAGATAGATCTTGCTATAAACCTAGGCTAATCTGAACTAAACTCATGATCTTCCAGCTTCAGCCTCCAGACTGCTAGGCTTATGGGAATGGGCCATACCTGGCTTGTACTAGTTGATTAATATTTATTTGTTGAGGTAGGATCTCACTCTAGCCCAGACTGACCTGGAATTCACTACATAGTCCTAGGCTGGCCTTGAACTCACAGTGATCCTCCTACCTGTGCCTCCCAAGTACTGGGATTAAACGTGTGCACCATCATGCCCAGCTTAATATTTCTATGTTTGAAAATCTGGTACAGGCAAATCTCCAGTGAGAGGGAAGATAGCAATTACTGCTTGGGAGCTGTGAGGAGGAAGAACTTAGACCAACTCCTTATTTTGATGACATTGATAAATTTGTCAATGTTAAGTTTACCTTTGGGGTATTAGGAATCAAATCTGGGTCCTAAAGTGTGCTAAAGAAACATGAATACCACTGAGCCTCACCCACAGCTTCAAGATTTTTTTTCTTTTCTTTTCTTTTCTTTTTCTTGGTTTTTCAAGGTATGGATTCACTCTAGCTCAGACTGACTTGGAATTCACTATGTAGTCTCTGGGTAGCCTCATGGTGAACTCATGGTGATCCTCCTACCTCTGCCTCCCAAGTGCTGGGATTAAAGGTATGCGCCACCACACCCAGCTTTTTTTTTTAATTATCTATTTATTTAGTTGCAAGCAGAGAGAGAGAAATATCAAGAAAGAGAGGCAGAGAGGAGGAATGTGGATACCAGGGCATCTGGCCACTGCAAACCAACTCCAGACACATGCGCCACTTTCTGCATCTGGCTTTATGTGGGTACTGGGGAGTCAAACCCAGGTCGCTAGGCTTTGCAGGTAAGTGCTGTTATAAGGTCCAGTGTCACACAAGTAAGACCACTGACTCACAGAATATGAGGCAAAGTTTTATTGGGTAAAAAGAAAAAAAGAAGAAAGTCAGTGTATCAGGACTGCATCCCAGAGTCTGGGATTTCAAGATGCAGCCCTGATCTGTTCAGAGTGTCAGCTTTTACTGGAAATAACCACATGATGTTTATAGTAAAAACAGGATTGGGAGTTAAACCACGAAGTAGCATACTGTTAAACTGGGGGCGAGGGACTATTACAAGAAGTCACAAGGTTACATAGGTCATATAGGCAGAACTGAGGCAAGAAACATTCTATGTTATATAATCACAAAGATATTTAGAAACAAAGAGATACTGGGAGGCCATGGTACATTGCACAGAGGGATCATCCCACTCCTTAGGTAACAGTAAACACTGCATTGCACAGAAGGATCATCCCGTTCCTTTCACATTCCATTTTCCAGTGCCTTAACTGTCGAGCCTTCTATTCAGCCCCCCTCAAGATAAGATTTCTTTCTTTCTCTTTCTTTCTTTCTTTCTTTCTTTCTTTCTTTCTTTCTTTCTTTCCTTTTCCTTTTTCTTTTTAGTTTTTCAAGGCAGGGTCTCACTCTAGCCCAGGCTGACCTGGAATTCACTATGTATTTTCAGGGTGGCCTCAAACTCATGGCGATCCTCCTACCTCTGCCTCTCGAGTGCTGAGATTAAAGTCATATACCACTACACCTGGCCTAAGATTTGTTTTATTTTCTTTTTTTTTTTAACCTTTTATTTTATTTTATTTGTTTGAGAGAGAGAGGGGCAGATAGAGAGAAAATGGGCATGCCAGGGCCTTCAGCCTCTGCAAACAAACTCCAGACACATGTGCCACCTGTGCATCTGGCTTACATGGGACCTGGAGAATCAAACCCGGGTCCTTTGGCTTTGTAGGCAAGCACCTTAATAGATAAGCCATCTCTCCATCCCAGATATCTTTTTTATTAAAAAAACTTTTACTTGATATATATATAAATAATCTTTCAAAAAATATTTTAAGTATACACTTAACAAAAATATTCCCTAAGAAGCTTCTATTTTTTAAGTCATGCCTCTCACTATACCTCCCCAGCCCAGATATCTTTTTAAAGAGGCCTTTAGGCCTGATGTGGTGGCACACAACTTTAATCCCTGCACTTGGGAGACTGAAGTAGGAAGATTACCATGAGTTTGAAGTGACCCAGAGACTACATAGTGAGTTCCTGGACAGCCTGGGCTAGAGTGAAACCCTACCTCAAAATATATATATATAAAATAAAGTAAAATAAAATAAAATAAAATATAATATAATATAATAAAAATAAATAACCCAAAAGAGGCTTTTAGTAAAAGCTAGAAGAGGCAAACATGGGAAAGTGTATGTTGGACAAGATCTGGCCATGCTGAGTTTGCTGTGATCTCTTCCGGGAATACATCTGATTGGCAGGGATTTCTATCTGGAAGACCAGGAAAGGGAAGGGAAAGTAGATGTATGCCTCTGAGAGCAAGGGTGATACAGGTTACAGATGACAATCTCTGTAATGGGTGGGACTCTGGCACAGCAAAGGTGAGGGAGAGGGCAAGAGATGGAAGAACAAATGGACGCTGAGGAATGGCAGCCTGTGTGCTAAAAGGACAATAAAGCCATGTGTCTCACAAATTTCTTTCTCTTTTTTTTCCCCAAAGATGAGCCCAATAATTCCCATGCTAACTGAAGAATGACCCAGACATAGTAACTGTTTCGTAAGCTACCTAGATGCTGGCTTGTGGATGATCCATGAAGTGTGGCAGAGGTGCCCTCTGCTGGCAACACGCACAGCCAAATGTAGGCACACAAAACAGTTAAATACGAAAAACTCAGGAGCTGGGAGTGTGCAGACATTGAAGAACTTAGTAAGACCTGTTGTATTAGTCAGGGTCCTCTAGAGGAACAGAACTGATAGAATGAATTGTATTAAAAGGGAACTTACTGGATTCGTTTACGGCAGTCCAACAATAGCAGTTGCAGGCCTGAAATTAAGGAACCCAGTAGCTGCTCAGTCCGCGAGGCTGGATGCCTCAGCAGTCCCAATGCAGCACTGAAGGCCTGGAGAGACGCTGCTCTTCAGTCCACACTGGAAAGCAGCACCGGCAGCCAGGTGGGAGGAGGAGATACTTTCCTTCCCAGAGCTTCCTTAGATAAAGCCTGCCTCTGAGAGGGGCTGCCCACTCTGGAGGAAGGGCTCACCCTGGGGGAAGGGTTCCTCCTTTAGCCCCTCCTGGAAGCAACCTCAGAGAGCCACTTATGAGGCAAGCCTGTGGCTTCCTAAACAGATCAAGTTGACACAAATTTAACCATCACACCTGCCTAGTGGATTTGGTGTTCTACCTTGCACTTTCAGTTAGCACATTTTGGAAACCACTTCAGTTTATGGAAAACTGCTGGTTCTGTCCTCTGCACAGCATGAGGGCCCATATCACAATATTGAAATCAGTCCCTAAGGAGTATGAAGGCTTTTCTGAATATCTTCATATGCGTGACCTCCATGTGTAAAGTAGAGGGCTAGAAATGGTATTGCTTGGTGAGAGTTTAAAAATGCTTAACCTTTTGGCAAAGTTGATGGGCTTGCTGTATGGTTTCCTTTAAGAGGGGAGACAAGAGCCCATCTGACACAGGTAAGAGAAGCAAGTTTCCTAAACTTAGGGAAAAGCTGTAAGAACATCTCTAAGAAGCGTTCACACAGTGGGAGGAGACTCTGGCAGTGGTCTCTACCGAGAGCCCAAGCTCCCTGGGTCCCATCAGATTCCTCAAAACATCTCCCACACTTCAAAGTGTCCTGGACATGCCAAGTCCTTCCAGATAATCAGTGCTAGTGTGAGTTGAAGATAATTCCCTGGGGTACATTTTCTAGGTGGACATTAAACTCCCAGGCTTTGGACTTCTAGTAACTGCTCATGTCTCCAGCATAGAAATTGTACAATTTACACTCTCACCAACAATATATGTACCCTCTGCTTCCACATATGCACCAAAAGAGGAAAGCAGAAACTCCTTTTTTTTTCAATTATATATTTTGATTTATTTGCAAGAGAGAGAGAGAGAATGGGTGTTCCAGGGACTCCTAACACTGCAAACAAAGTCAAAACTCATGTGCTACTTTATGTTTCTGGCTTTAGATAAGTAATAGGGAATTGAACCTAGGCCATCAGGCTTTGCAAGCAAGTGCTTTTAACCACTGAGCCATCTCTCCAGCCCTTCATTTTTTGTTTGTTTGTTTGTTTTGGGGTTTGGTACTGGGGATAAAATACAGGCCCTCCTGTCTATGAGGTAAGCAGTCTACCACTGAGCTGTATCTCAGTCTCTTTGGTAATTCTAACAGGTTAATAACCAAAATATAGTGTTTAAACTTTATGTTTCTCTCATACTTAAGGTACCACATCTTTGTATAAAGTGATAGTAGGAGATATAGGCATTGCTGGGAACTGATAATGCAGGAGTTTGGGATGACAGAACCTCAAAGTGAATAGCTTTCTCTTGGCTAAACACAGGAATTGTCCCTGGACCTGTTGGGGCAAATCTCGGTCAGAAACTTCAGAAGGCCCTGGCCCTTCCTTATCTCTGCTCCCTTAGAAAGTCCTTGCACATTCCTACAAGGCCCTCCCTAGACAATTAAGATTTCTTGGAAGATTGCCTTTTTCTAGAAGTCTTGACCTCAGACATGTGACAGCAAGACTGTCTAAATCATGGGGCTCACACAACCCGAGTCTCTCGAGGAAGCCTTCTCAAAGCCATCCTGCCTCCCTTGCATGTCTCTTCTTTTATAAAGTCCCTACTCCTTAAAGCTCTCAGCTAGAGTAGAGTCTTTCTGAACCTTACCTTCTGGTCTGTGGATTTCATTCTTTGAATTCATAAGACAAGAATCTGGAGACAACCCAGAATTATCAGTGTGTTGTCATATATTGGTGCATAAACAAGGAGCCCTCAAATTCCTGTATCAACAAGAGCAACCCTTCATTGGGGCCCTTGACCCTCAATCTCTGCTATAACTTTCCAATTCTCTGTCCTGCAACAACTCTCTCTCTCTCTCTCTCTTTATATATATGTTTGAAAGAGAGAATGGTATGCCAAGGCCTCTTGCCACTGTAAACAAATTCTAGATGCATGCAACACTTTGTGCATCTTGCTTTATGTAAGCACTGTGCAATGGAACCTAGGCCATCAGGATTTGCAAGCAAGCACCTTAACTGCTGAGCCATCTCTCTTCAGCTCCCTAGTAGCCTAATTCTTTCCATCACTCCATCCCTCTCTTTTCCTCCCCTAACTGAGTTTCCCTTTTCTGGAAAGAGCTACTTAGTATGTTGAACATGTGACCTGTATGATTTCTGTCACAATTGTTTAACTATCCCTCTGGGGTTCCAGTAATCTTAGACAACTCCTAAAACCAGGGGTGTTTCAGAGTGTACCACTTTGCTTTATGGAGCACTGACCTTGCATTCACCCTGGCTGTGATCGGTGAGGAAAGAGCTATCGTTGTCACTCCTCCTTGGACTCTTCACAGGCATATAGCTGGGGTCTCCACAATAACATGGAGGGGCCAAGAGGGCATAAATCTCCTCAGGAGTAGGACAAGGAAAGTCTGGAAGCATGTGATTGTCAGAAGAACGGACTTTATCTGCGGCTTCTAGCCAAGGTGCCTGGCCATGCCTCTAGGGAAAGCCTGCTCCAGTAACCCTTGAGGACTTTTATCTGAACTATCTCACTGTCATCTCAGCCCCATTTTACACAATTTACACAAATACTTGAACCAATTCCTTCCTTACCTGGGCTCTGAGCCTTGGCCTGTCCATCTCCCAGACCTCTTAATGATAAACTTTTTTTTTTTTTTTTTTTTTTTTTTTGAGGTAGGGTTTCACTGTAGGCCAGGCTGACCTGGAATTTACTATGTAGTCTCAGGGTGGCCTTGAGCTCACAGCAATCCTCCTACTTCTGCCTCCTGAGTGCTGGGATTAAAAGCATGTGCTACCACACCCGGCTTTAGTTTCTTTATGCCTATGTTTTTCTTACTTTACTAGACAGCAGAATCTGTCCACACTCACGGTGATCCTCCTACCTCTGCCTCCCGAGTGCTGGCATTAAAACTCATGCCTGGCCTCTGATACAGAGCTGCTAGCCTCAAGCCTCACATCTCATTGTTCTCTCTGCAGTCCTTCCTGGCTACCTCACTTCATCCAGACTCATGCTGGTAAATCCATCGCGATTTCCCCTGGACAGCCCCTTCTATTTTACCCCTAGTGTGGCCCCATTCTTTAACTTCCAGACTATTTCCATTGCTTGGTTGATATTTCCTCTCAGAGATTAAATGTTTCATATAAGCATGTCCAACAGTCAGCCCTATCTTCTCCCTCCCTCTCTACTCCATCCTTCTATCCCCCATCCATCCACCCATTCAATTTCTCAGGCCAATAATTTTCATTCAGCCCTGTCTTGTCTGGCTTCCCCTCTCTCATACAGGTTAATTCACCAACAAATGCTTTGACTGTATTTTTAAGATATATCCAGATATTGATGATTTTGAAACAGATTGGCCTTGAACATACAACCAAGTTCATAATCCCTTTCAATTTATTTCACTGCTGTCACCCTGAACCAACATGTCACTTCTGCCCCTGGCAGGTTTCTGCTTCCTCTCATGCCCCATAGAACCTACCATTTACATAGCAACAGTAAGTATTTTAAAATGTAAGCGAATACGTGGACTCATGACTAGCTTTCCATGATAGGGTAAATGCCAGTGAGAGACAGTGGTTCCCTCCCACCCAGTTCAGCCTGGTGGCCTCTCTACTCTGATCCCCATACACAGGCCTCCCTTTAGCAGCATGTGAGCTTTTCCCATCTCAGGTTTGTCCTGGGTCCAGACTGAGCCCCAATGTAACTTTGCACTACATTCTATTTAAAATGGCAACCTCCCAGCTGGGCCTGGTGGCACAGGACCATAACACCAGCTACTGGGGAGGTTGGGACAGGAGGTTTGCAAGGTAAGGGGCTGGATCTATTTTTAAATCATCCAAATTATTACTATTTTGAGACAGCCTCATGTTAACACAAAAACACAGCTTTCATCTCAGTGGGGATAAGAGATGGTTTACTCTGGAGCCAAGTATGAGTGACCATGGCCTCGAAACACATTCAGGTTGCTCCAAATACCACGGTCCAATGTGGTAACAGTTTCACAAAGTTTCTATAGCTGCAGAACCAAAGAAATTCATAAATCAAGGTACTTTTCAAATCCATCGCTGGAAGCATTAGGTAAGTAGGTTACAACAGAGAAGTTTTGGGGTTCGTGAAAGCTAATGGTAATGTAGGTTAATACATCTGTTGCAGTCAACTTTGTGTTAGTAGAAAAAGGTTTTTTTTTAATTTTTTTATTTTTATTTATTTGCAAGCAGAGAGCTAGAGAGAAGAGAGACAGACAGAGAGAGAATGGGCGCCCCAGGGCCTGTAGCCACTGCAAACAAACTCCAGACGCATGCGCCCCTTGTGCATCTGGCTTTCGTGGGTCCTGGGGAATCAAGCCTGGGTCCTTTGGCTTTGCAGGCAAACACCTTAACTGCTAAGCCATCTCTCCAGCCCAGATATCTTTTTTTGATTAAAAAACTTTTATTTGATTTATATAAAAATAATCTTTCAAAAAATATTTTAAGTATACACTTAACAAAAATATTCCCTAAGAAGCTTCTATTTTTATTTTTATTTTTATTTTTGGTTTCTCGAGGTAGGGTCTCACTCTAGCCCAGGCTGACCTGGAATTCACTATGGAGTCTCAGGGTGGCCTTGAACTCAAGGCAATCCTCCTACCTCTGCCTCCCGAGTGCTGGGATTAAAGACTTGCGCCACCACGCCTGGCCCAGAAGCTTCTATGTTTTAAGTCATGTCTCTCACTATACCTCCCCAGCCCAGATATCTTTTGTGTGTGTGTGTGTGTGTGTGTGTGTGTGTGTGTGTGTGTGTGTGGTGTTGTTGTTGTTTGTCTGTTTGTTTTTAGGTTTTTCGAAGTAGGATCTCACTCTAGCCCAGGCTGACCTGGAATTCACTACGTAGTCCCAGGGTGGCCTTGAACTCATGGCGATCCTCCTACCTCTGCCTCCTGAGTGTGGAAGAAAGGGCTTATTTTAGGCTTACAAACTCCAGGGGAACACCATCAATGGCAGAACAAGCTGGCTAATTTCCATAGATCCAAACAGAGATACCACCAAACAGATAGCAAATACCAAAATGCCAGATAACCAACTGTTCTGAGCACACTTAGTAGAAGTGGACTGACGATACACCCCCAGTGACATGCCCCTTGTAGCAGGGTTCTCTCTGCGAGGGGCTCACGTTGCAAGTTCAATTTTAATAAAACAGCAGAGTCTATAAGACCATACATTCAAAGAGCAAGTAAGCACAGAGGGGTCCCAGAAAGTGGGTTGCTGATCAGCACTCTGGATGGACAGATGTTTATTTTATTTATTTATTTTAAAATAATTTTATTTATTTACTTGCAAGCAGAGAGAGAGATAGAAGAGAGACTGAGAGAATGGGTGCACTGCGGCCTCCAGCCCCTGCAAACAAACTCCAGATGCATGTGCCACATTGTGCATCTGGCTTTACGTGGGTACTGGGAAATCAAACTAGAGTCATTAGGTTTTACAGGCAAGTGCCTTAACTGCTAAGCCATTTCTCCAGCCCTATTTTCTTTCTTTCATTAAATATTTTATTTATTTATTTGAGAGGGGGAGAGATAGAGGAAGAAGCTGAGAGAGAGAGAGAATGTGTGTTTCAGGGCCTCCAGTCACGGCAAACAAACTTTAGAGGCATGTACTACCTTGTGCATCTGGCTTATGTGGATACTGGGGAATCAAATCTGAGTCCTTAGGCTTCTCAGACAAGCACCTTAACTGCTAAGCCATCTCTCCAACCCACCCCCAATTTTAGTTTTCAATTTGTCTATTTGTGAGAGGGGAGAACAGAGAGAGAGAGAGAGAGAGAGATGGGTGTCCCAGAATGAACTCCGAATACATGCACCATTTTGTGCATCTGACTCTACATGGGTACTGGGGAATCAAACTCAGGTTGTTAGCTTTTGCAAGCAAGCACCCCCAACCACTGAACCATCTCTCCAGCCCATATTCATTGTAGATTTTGAAAGTTATTTATTTATTTAGGTCTTTTTTTGAGGTAGGGTCTCACTATAACCCAGGCTTGCCTGAAACTCTATTGTAGCCTCCCAAATGCTGAGATTAAAGGCACGTATCACCACACCAGGTTTGGATGTGTGATTATATACTGAGGACAAATCTGTCCTTGGCTTTCCCCCCACCGAAAATCTCAAGGGGGTGGAAGAACCAGGAAGTTAAAAGAAGCAGGGCTGATTGTCAGTGGACATCTTGATGAATTAGGGCCTTTTTAAATTTTCAGCTTTAGAGTTTCCTGTTCTTTGGGCTCATTACCAACTGTGCAGAATTCATTATAAAACCCGTGTGTCCTCAGAGTTGCCTACTTGCTCCACAAGGGCATGTAACTATTTTCTCTTTTGAGAGCCTATACCCTAAGTAGCTATATACAAAATGAGACTCCTTTACTCTTAATTCCTGTCAATTTTATATGATAGTAACAGGGATGTTAGAGTGGCTATTAAGGGGACTGAAGATAACCCAAGATAATTTGGATCTGCAACATTCCAGTTCTCCCCTATAATAAAGTTCTAACCAGCCAATCATCTTCACAGAATCTTTAACATGGGTGTAGCTTTTCTGGGAATTTCAGTTCAGGTTGGCTGCAGATTGAGTTCAAGGTCAGCCTGCACAACTTAGTGAGATCCTATCTCAGAATAAAAAGTTAAGAAAGGAGAACTGGAGAGATGGCCCCATGGTTAAGGCACTTGCCTGCAAAGCCTAATGACACAGGTTCAATTCCTCAGTACTCACATAAAACCTCTGGCTATTCCCTCCCACCCTGTGGTTCTTACATTTTTCCCACCCTCTCTTTCACAAGATTCCCAGAGCCTTGGTGGGTGTGCTTTAAGAAAGACAGCATCTTCAACAAATGGTTCTGAAGAAACTGGATAGCCCAGGTAGAAGATTGGATTTGGACCTCCTCTTCTCACGTTGCACTAAAATCAACTCCAAATGGACCAAGGACCAAAATATAAGACCTGAAACCCTTAAGTATACTAGAAGAGGGGCTGGAGAGATGGCTTAGTGGTTAAGGAGGTTGCCTGTGAAGCCTAAGAACTCCAGTTACAATCCTGCAGATCCCATGTACAGCCAGACGCCACAGTGACGCAAGTGTGCAATGCCACGCATGTCCACAAGGGATGCATGCATCTGGAGTTCGTTCACAGTGGTTGAAAAACCCTGCATCACCCATTTTTTCTCTCTCTCTCTCAAAAAATAAAAACAAAAATAACCATTAAATATGCGAAGAGAAGATAGGGAGAACACTACAACATATAGACGTAGGAAAAGACTTTCTGAAGAAGACTCCAGTTGTCCAGGGAATTAGGCAAACACTCAACAACTGGGACTTCATGAAAATCAAAAGCTATTGTGCAGATAAGCAAACCATCAACAGAGATAATATACAACCTACTGTATGGGAGAAAATCTTCACTGGCAATACCTCCTACAAAGGTTTAATGTCTAGAACCTATAAAGAATTCAGAAACCTGAACAAAAAAAAAAAAAATTAAGCACCTCTATCAAAAAAATGGGGCAGGCAATTGAAAAGAGAGTTCTCAAAGGAAAAAAATAAAAAATACATTAAACGCCTAAAGAGATGTTCAACATCTCTACTTACCGGGGAAAATTAAAATGACTATGAGATTCCATCTGACTCCAATCAGAATAACAACCATCAAAAAATCAAGTGACAGCACATGCTGACAGGGGTATGAGGAAAGAGGAACCCTCATCTACTGCTGGGGGGAGTGAAAACTTGTACAGCCACTATGGAAATCAGTATGGAGACTCCTCAGAAGGCTGAAAATAGAGCTACCATCAGATCCAGCTATACCTCCTTTGGGAATATACCCTAAAGACTGTACTGTATACCACAGAGACATTACTCAACCATTTTTTATACTTTTTTTTTTATTAACAACTTCCATGATTGTAAACAGTATTCCATGGTGATTCCCTCCCTTCCCCCACTTTCTCCTTTGAAACTCCACTCTCCATCATATCCCCTCCCCTTCTCAATCAGTCTCTCTTTTATTTTGATGTCATGATCTTTTCCTCCTATTATGATGGTCTTGAGTAGGTAGTGTCAGACACTGTGAGGTCATGAATATCCAGGTCATTTTGTGTCTGGTGGAGCACATTGTATGGAGTCCTACCCTTCTGTTGGCTCTTGCATTCTTTCTGCCACCTCTTCCACAATGGACCCTGAGCCTTGGAAGGTGTGAAAGAGATGTTGCAGTGCTGAGCACTCCTCTGTCACTTCTTCTCAGCACCATGGTGCCTTCTAAGTCATCCCAAGGTCACTGCCATCTGAAAAGAGAAGGTTTTCTAACCAAAAGTGACAGTAACATTAATATATGAGTATGAACAGTAAGAGAAGTGCTTACTGGGCAGTTTGATGAGCATAGTATTTACATTTAGCCAGACAGCAGCAAATGTTACACCCCTAGGGCTCATGACTACCCCTGTTGTAGGCTTTCAGTATCAGGGATGTGTTCCCCCAGTGGTGCAGGCCTCCAGTCAAATTAGAGGGTGGTTGCTTCCCCCATAACAGATGTGTCACTATTGTACCCATTGTGCTCAACCATTTTTTTTCTCTTTTGCTCAACCATTTTTATTGCTGCTCTATTCACAATAGCCAAGAACTGGAATCAGCCCAGAGGCCCATCAATAAATGAACAGTTAATGAGGATGTGGTACATATACACAATATAATTCTACTCAGTGAATTTGCAGGAAAAAGGAAGGACTTGGAAAAAATCATACTGAGTGAGATCACACAGGCTCAGAAAGACAAATGCTACATGATCTGTCTCATATGCAATTCCTAACCTAGTCCAATGTTAATTAATTATAAACCACAATAAATACCTACAATATGGATATGGCATTATAATGAAGGTAAGAAAAGGGAGAAATAGTGAGGGAAGGGCTACTCAGCAACAAATCAATGATCAGGAAAAAGAAAAAAAAAGGCATGGAAAGGCCTCAGGTGTAGAGGAAGGAGGGGGAGTATACATAAAACTAATGGCAACATGAATCAAACCCACAGAAACCTTCTTCAGAATACCACTCTAAAAGTTATTACCTTTAGTAAGGGTGAAGGGGCCTGAGCAGAACGGCTCCATAAAAGGTAAAGAAAGCATTGCCCTATAACCATGGGCACTGGCTGGTAATTCCCAGGACCAGAATTGGGTCCCCCCCCAACACATAGTGAGCTGTTGGCCAGGGAGACATGAGGTCCCCAAAATAATACAGGCCATTGCCAAAACACTTGGTTACCTGCAAAAGCTAAGTCCCTATTTCTAAAGACACCACAGCCTGTAGCTGCAGGACATCAACTGATTGTGGTAGAACTTAGAGGGAATCCAGTTCTCTTCTAGCTAGCCACTATTGCACCTGTTGGCTCATTTGGCCTGGGTGGCCAAATATAAGGCTTGCAGTGTCCACTGTTGAGTGAAGACTGGTGATTTCTCTCTCTTCCATTGAACTGCATGCAGAATGGCTTTTTCAAACTTCTTAAAGAGTTTTTTCTTTTCTTTTCTCTTTTTTTTCCTTCTTTCTTTCTTTTCATTTCTTTTTTTCTTTGAATCCCTGATACCAAGGTTTTACAGCAGGGAGTCTGATCTAACCAATATGTGGTGGAGCTTGGGGTGGGATACTTTCTCTTCCCAAATGATTCAAGGTGTAACAAAACCTGAGAACAAGGCCCACACCCCAGTAGCTCTATACCTGTGGATGGATATGGCCCCCCAAGCCCCTCCCATACAGCCTTTCTCAGAAACCAAGGCTACTGGACCAGGCCACACTGTAAACACTCAGCCAGAGAGGAACTCCAAAGTAACGCTGACCCTAGATCTCATCTGAACAAAATAGAACCTGATGTGTTGGCACATGCCCTTAATCCTAGCACTTGGGAGGCAGATGCAGAAGGATTGCCAGAAGCCCAAGGCCACCCTGAGGCTACATAGTGAATTCCAGGTCAGTCTGGGCTAGAGCAAGACCGTACCTCAAAAAGAAAAACAAAAACAAAATATTAAAGAGAGAGAGAGGGAGAGTAACAAAATAGAACCTGATAGAACTCTAACCCAGGTTTCCTCTGTGCCAATGTAAACTGGGGAAATGTAAATTGATGTCACCTCATTCAGTGCCGCTCTGCAGCTCTGGTGAAACCTGTGAACTGCAGGATCTTTTGTTCCTATGACAAACAAAGCCTTCTACCTCAATAGAATTCCCTCAGTTTCCTTAAGATTGTATTAACTGTTGGGTAGAGATTAAAGTGCACTACTCTTAGAAGAAAAGGTCAGTGCAGGTGTGGAACCAGGAGGAGGAAGAGAAAGGACAAGCCAAGCAGCAATGTGGGAGCCTCGAACCAGCTCAGGGGCTGTTTCTCTGGTTTGGTCTTTAAGTGAAATCTTGGTAGCAATGCTATACAATTCTCTCCTCTACGGCCTTGCTAAAATCTTGAATGAATTTGACATTCCTTATTAATGTACAAGTTTAAGGAAAGTATTTTCTCAAATAATTCATAAATGAAAAAAATGAGAGTTTGAATCACAGCATGAAGAGCACAATGCTTTAACAATAAAAAAGTTTACATCATCCCCATTAAATGTTTCAAGGTAAATATTTAAAGTATAGCTTAAATGAATATCATGTGTCAACCTGCTTACGCACACACATTTCAATTCTTCACTGGCAAAAAAAAAAAAAAAAAAAAAAAAAGTGGGAAGGGGAAGTTAGAGTTGGCAGAATGCTGACAGAATTGCCAGTTAAACTGGGCGGGGACGTAGTGCTTGCCTAGCACGCATGAGGTTCTATCCCCAGCACTGATGGGTCAAACGAACAGTGACATATAAGTTACCAGGACAGTAGATTAAAACAGAGCACTGACACCCCCCAGAGTGCGTGACTGCATGAGAGAAGCCCCACTCTAACAAGTTCCCAGTGATACGGATCTACCTGTCTGGCAGCATCTTGCTCTGACTGCTGTCTCACAGAGTTCTCATGGAAATGATTTCATGTCATACAGTTTATCATTACTTATTTTCTGAAACATTAACAAGTGCTATAAGAAAAGAAAAACGGGCTGGAGAGATGGCTTAGCGGTTAAGGCATTTGTCTGTGAAGCCTAAGGACTCAGGTTCAGTTCCCCAGGACATCTGGAGTTTGTTTGCAGTGGCTGGAGGCCCTGGTGCACCCATTCTCTCTCTCTTTCTGCCTCTTACTATCTCTCAAATAAATAAATTAAACATTTTTAAGAAAAGAAAAGCCTGTGTTAGGAAAATTATAGATTAAGTAGTTAAAATTCTTTTGAGAAATCAAAATCATTTACTATCTATATATACACAACTCACTCACTGTCTGTACTTGCCTGACTTTTTTGCCCCAGGAAATTCTAACCCAGGAAGATGATATGGCAAATGGTGGTATTGTGTGTTCTAGGAACTTACTGAAAATCCACTAAATACTAGGCTACTCAATTTCACTTTATTTGGATAAATACCATTTT
This sequence comes from Dipus sagitta, assembly GCA_036346955.1. NCBI lineage: Eukaryota > Metazoa > Chordata > Mammalia > Rodentia > Dipodidae > Dipus > Dipus sagitta. The sequence goes on along the minus strand of CM070770.1, from coordinate 66,684,985 downwards.
CCCAGGAAATAGCCTGAAAAAATCATTTACTCTTCAAGACTGCTTGGAAACCCTCAGTCTGCTCTGCCCAGTTCTGGTCACCACAATGTCTGACCACTTGATCAGAGGGTTAGGACATTGTCATCAGCCAACCTCCTGACATCCAAAGGGCAGAGGGTTGGGGATAGAGTCCAGTCATGTGTGAACAGTGATTAACTCCATCATGCCTACATAATTGTTGTGGTCAGAAATCAACTGACCAACAGCAGCTTTTGGGGGAAAAAGGTTTATTTTGGCTTACAGACTTGAGGGGAAGCTCCATGATGGCAGGGGAAAACGGTGGCATGAGCAGAGGGTGGATATCACCCCCTGGCCAACATAAGGTGGACAATTGCAACAGAACAGTGTGCCAAACACTGGCAAGGAGACACTGACTATAATACCCATAAGCCTACCCCCAGCAATACACTGCTTCCAGAAGGCGTTAATTCCCAAATCTCCATCACCTGGTAACCTAGCATTCAGAACACCTAAGTTTATGGTGGACACCTGAATTAAACCACCACATTCCACCCCTCAAACTGATAACCATGATGTAAAATGCAATGCATTCAGTCTATCTTTAAAAGTCCCCATAGTTTTTATTTATCCTAATGATGTTCAAACATTCCCATAGTCTAAGATCTTTTAACTGAGCCATAGTACCAAAAAAAAAAAAAAAAAAATCCCCCAAAACCCATAATGGCACAGAATAGACACTCATGCTACAAAAGATGGCACTGGGCATAGCAAAGAAATATTCAGCCAATACAAGATTTAAACAGGGCCAACATCAAATTCTGTAGTTCCAAGTCCAACAACTCTAGTCAGTGGAAAGTCTCCACGACCAATAATTCTAACCAGCAACAAGTCTCTGGAGTTCCAATTCCACCTCTCCAGCTAGGCCACTCACAGTCCTGGAAAACTTCATCAGGGTCAGCAGCTCTCCTTGGCAGCCATCTTGTGGTCCCGGCATCTCCACTGGGTCTCCACTGCAATTCACGGTTCATCCTCATGGCCCCATGGGGTCTCCATGCAGGCATCCAGAAAATCTGCTTCACACTGCCCATTGCTATTTCCAAAACACACAGACCATGTTGCAAATTCAATGACCTTCTCTTTCCTGCATTTCGTTTTTGTGAGGTAGGGTCTCACTCTAGTCCAGGCTGACCTGGAATTCACTATGTAGTCTCAGGGTGGCCTCAGACTCATGATGGTCCTCCTACCTCTGCCTCCTGAGTGGTGGGATTAAAAGCGTGCACCACCACATCCAGCATTTTCATGCATTTCTTATACTCCACAATACCAGGTAGGGTGCCAATTTATTTATTTATTTATTTATTTTAGTTTTTTCTCAATTTTTATTAACATATTCCATGATTATAAAAAATATCCCATGGTAATACCTTCCCTCCCCCACTTTCCCCTTTGAGGTTCCATTCTTCATCATATACCCTCCCCATCTCAATCAGTCTCTCTTTTATTTTGATGTCATGATCTTTTCCTCCTCTTATGATGGTCTTGTGTAGGTAGTGTCAGGCACTGTGAGGTCATGGGTATTCAGGCCATTTTATGTCTGGGGGAAGCATGTTGTAAGGAGTCCTACCCTTCCTTTGGCTCTTATCCTCTTACATTCTTTCCACCACCTCTTCCGCATTAGACCCTGAGCCTTGAAAGGTGCAATCAAGATATTACTCAGTACTCCACTCACTTCTTTCCAGCACCATGATACCTTCTGTGTCATCCCAAGGTCACTGCCATCTGAAAAGAGAAGATTCTCTACCAAAAGTGAGAGTAGCATTAATATAAGGGTGTGAATATTAAGAGAAATGCTTACTGCGCAGTTTGATAAGCATAGTATATACATTTTTCCAGACATCAGCAGATGTTACACCCCTAGGGCTCATGACTCCCCCTGTTTTAACTTTTCAGTATCAGGGATGTATTCCATCCCATGGAATGGGCCTCCAGTACAATTAGAGGGTAGTTGGTTTCCACCATTATAGATGTGCCACTATTGGGTGCCAGTTTATTAATCTAGGGGGAAATAAAGCAGACTTTGAAGAACAGGGTACTCCTTGAGCACTCAGGCCCCTTCAAAAGAGTCTACATTCTTCCTGTTGCCCCAGTGCAAGTCAGCTGGCCCTATCTCAAAGGTTGTAATCTCTCATATAATTACAGTTGAACAGGCAGAAGTTTCAGCCCAAAGATTTCATTTCTGTGCCATATCCCTCTGCTCACACCAGTCCATTTCTATGTAATGCAACCCTGCACAAGTTCTCAAGACACAGGCATGACAGCAAGCCTCTCACACAAAGTACTTCTAGTCCAGTCCAGACAAAGCTTTCTCACCCTCACAAGCCAAACCTCACAGCCCATAGTTCTTACTGCATTCAGGTCTTTTAACTCTGACCAGAATAGCCCATCAAGCTGTACTTACAGCATTGAAGGGTATCTCTTAGGTCAAGGTTTCGAATCCTCCCACATTCCTCTGAAAATCAGCTCCAAAATGCCAAAGCCACACAGACAGGTGTCTAGCAGCAAATGACACTACTCCTCAGTACCAACATTACTGTTGCAGTCAGGTTTGCATTGCTGGCAGAAGTCACCTGACTAAGAGCAGCTTTTGGGGGGGGAAAGTCTTCATTTTGGCTTACAGACTTGAGGGGAAACTCCATGATGGCAGGGGAAAACAATGGCATGAGCAGAGGGTGGGCATCACCCCCCTGGCCAACATAAGGTGGACAATAGCAACAGGAGAGTGTGCCAAACACTGGCAAGGAGACACTGGCTATAATTCCCATAAGCCCACCCCCAGCAATACACTGCCTCCAGGCAGTGTTAATTCCTAAATCTCCATCAGCTGGGAATCTAGCATTCAGAACACCTAAGCTTGTGGGGGACACCTGAATCAAACCACCACAATAATCAAACTTCCATAAAAACTCTGTACATGGACACTCGGTGGAGCTTCCTGGTTGGTGATACACTGACATATGAGAAGGGAGATGTATCTTGCTTTCATGAAAATGGGCAGGAAAGGTCTGTGTCGTCGTCCCTTTGGGTACTCTGTAGAATAAAATAACTGTTGTGCCACACCGTATTCTGTCTGTTATACCGGTGAACTGCTGAACCTCAGTGGATCATGGAAACATCCAAACTGGAAGAGAGTAGGTGAGAAGTACAACTGGCCTGGGGTCATCTTTGAGTTGACCATCTGAAGTAAGGGGCAAAGAATTGCTGGGTCTGACTGACCAGCCAGTCAGCCAGAAAAGAGCAGTTCTAGCCTCAAAGGAAACAATGTGGAGGAGTGACAGAAGAGGATAGCCAGTGTTCTACTCTAGCTTCAGCACACAGTCACATTGGGCACACTGCATCTGCACACACACACACACATGCACACACACTATACATGCATGCACATGTCACACACACCATTACAAATTTAACAAATATGATACTGGATGAACTCATACCATCTACGAAAATGAACTCAAATTGATCAAACTTGAGCGAGGTATGCTGGAGCATATATATAATCTTAGTACTTGGGACACTGAAGAAGGAACCTTGCCGCAAGTTCAAGGTCAAACTGAGCTACACAGCAAGTACCAGGCCACCCAGGGTTACAAAGTGAGACACTTCATATTTAAAAAGATTAAAAATAAAAGAATTGCAAGCCAGGCCTTACCCCTTTAGTCCCAGCACTTGGGAGGCTGAAGTAGGATCTCTGTGAATTCAAGGCCAGTTTGAGGGTACAGAGTGGTTCCAAGTCAGCCTGGGCTAGAGCGAATAGAGTGAAACCTTGCCTTGAAAAAAAATAAAATAAAAAATTACTAAAATCATAAGATATTAGAGGAAAACAGTAACATTCTTCTTGACATTGAATTTGGTGATCAAAGCACAGGCAACAAAAGAAAACATGAGCTGAGAATGTAGCTGTGATAAGTGGGCCTCCAAACACGCATGGGTTTGATAATCACCACTGCAGGAAAAACGACATTCTACTTCACTGAAAGTAAGGACGTTCGCCAGGCGTGGCGGCACATGCCTTTAACACCGGTACTTGGGAGGCAGAAGTAGGAGGATCTCTGTGAGTCTGAGGCAAGGCTGAGAAGACAGAGTGAGTTCCAGGTCAACCTGGGCTAGAGTGAGACCTTACCTTGAAAAATCCACACCCCCCACCAAAAAATAAAAAATAAAAATCAGGACTTTCTCTTTGTGCACCAAAGAACACTAAAAAAACACCAAAAAGACAATCCAGGGAATAAAAGAAAGGGTTAGCAGAATAATTGATAAAGAGCTAATATCTAGACTATATAAAGAAGTCCTTTTGTTGTAGAAATTCTCTGGAAAGATCACTCCAATGCCAGTATGAGTGAAAGTAGAGGAGTTTATTACGCCAGGGCCAAGGAGCTTGAGGTAGCCCTTTAAGGAAGCTCTGGTCCCAAGCTGAGATTTTATTTTATTTTATAGTTTTTATAGCTAAGGGAAGAGGTAACTGAACAAACAAGATGTAGCAATTTGTATGTCAATCATTTTTATAGTCAGGCCACCGGAAAAATGAACTCCATCTTACTTTATTTTAGCCTAAACTATCTTTCCTTCTTATCACCCCTTTGGGCCCTTTTTGGACAGTTCCTTCTTTGGAATTTTTCCATCTGCTGGCAAACATAAGTTTTAGCTCCTCAGCAATTAACTCTTACACTAACTCAGTAAATCAGTTCAACTTTTAGCTTCTTTTCTTCCACATTTTAATGGGAAAACCGAAGACCCAATTTTCTTTTCTTTTCTTTTTTTGTTTGTTTTTGTCTTTGTTTTTTTTGAGACTGGGTCTTGCTATGCAGCCTAAGTTGACCTAGAAATGACCTCCTTCCTCCTCCTCCAGGATGCTGCGGTTACCCCTGTGTGCCATCCAGCTCAAACAATGTGATATAAGATGTGAGCAAGGAATGTGAACAGACATGTCTCCAAAGACAATGAGAACAGGAAAAGACAGGGATCATTAGCTTTCATGGAAAGAAAACACCACCTGTTGCCATCAGAGTGTGGAACTAACATGTGTGTTAAGAATGGAGAGTAAATGGAAACCTTGTCCAGCTAGTAGGAGAGTGTGCCAGCTCTGTGTCGCTGTGACCAAAGTGCCTGACGCAGACCAGAGGATGCAAGGTGGCCTGTTTTGCTTACTGCGTCACAGGCTTCATTCCATCATGGCAGAGAGGGCGAATGCCAGTGCTCAGCCTTTCCCCTTTGTGGACCCTCAGCTTAAGGTGGGTCTGCCCTGCTCAGTTACTCCTCTTTGGAAAGGTCCTCAGAGACACAACTCTCCGAGGTCCACCTCACCATCCCCTGGGTGGTTGTAAATACAATCCAGATGCTGATGAAGATGAATCACCATAGCAGGGCTTGGTGGCACATGTCTATAGTCCCAAAACTTGAGAGCCTGAGGCAGGAGGATTGCTATAAGTTTGAGGCCAGCCAGGGTTATATAGTGAGTTTCAGGCTGGCTTGGGCTACAGAGTAAAACCCTGACTCAAACAGTAATTAGGGCTCTTTAGGCTGTTCCTCTCTTTTGAACTTCCAGTTCCCTGCTCTGATAAGCCCTCCTCCTCTCAGCCCATCTGGGCTAAAATGGGGGTCTACTCCCACTGGGTTCTCTACTTCCTCTTCTTCCACATGGCAGGGCCTCTCTGTACTTTCTTTTCTTCTCTTAATCTAATAAAGTCTCTCTAATCCTTAAAAAAGCACCAGGAGGGCTGGAGAGATGGCTTAGCATTTAAGAACACTTGTCTGCAAAGCCAAAGGACCCAGGTTTGATTCCCTAGGACCCACATAAGCCAGATGCACATGATGGCACCTGAGTCTGGAGTTTGTGCATGGTTGCTGAAGGCCCTGGCATGCCCATTCTCTCTCTCTCTCTCTCTCTCTCTCTCTCTCTCTCTCTCTCAAATAAATAAAATAAAATGAAAGAAATTTTAATCTAGTAAAGAGAATGCTTAATGGATGGTGGGGGGAATATATTAAAAAGCTTACTTTAAGCCTGGCGTGGTGGCACACGCCTTTAATCAGGAGGCAGAGGTAGGAGGATCACCATGAGTTCGAGGCCACCCTGAGACTACATAGTGAATTCCAGGTCAGCCTGGGCTAGAGTGAAACTTCACCTCAAAAAACTAAAGCTTACTTTAGAGTTGCAGAGCTGACTTAGCAGTTAAGGCGCCTGCCTGCAAAGCCTTAAGATCTATGATTGACTCTCCAGATCCTATGTTAGCCAGACACACAAGGGGGTGAGGCAAATGCAAGGTCACAAATGCCCATTAGGTGGCAAAAGCTTCTGGAGTTCAATTGCAGTGACTGAGGTACTGGCACAGCAATTCTCTCTCATTCCTTCTCTGTCTCCCTCTCTCTCTGTCTGCAAAATAAAAGTTTTTATTATTTATTTTTTAAATTTATTTTTTTAAATATTTTGTGTATTTTTATTTATTTGTTTGAGAGCAACAGAGAGAAAAAGAGGCAGAGAGAGAGAGAGAGAGAGAGAGAATGGGCATGTTAGGGCTTCCAGCCACTGCAAACAAACTCCAGATGCATGTGCCCCCTTGTGCATCTGGCTAACATGGGTCCTGGGGAATTGAGCCTCGAACGGGGATCCTTAGGCTTCACAGCTAAGTGCTTAACTGCTAAGCCATCTCTCCAGCCCTATATTTATTTTTATTGACAACTTCCATGATTGTAAACAATATCCCATTATAATTCCCTCCTTTCCCCCACTTTCCTCTTTGAAACTCCACTCTCCATCATGTCCTCTCCCCCTCTCAATCAGTCTCTCTTTTATTTTGATGTCATGATCTTTTCCTCCTATTATGATGGTCTTGAGTAGGTAGTGTCAGGCACTGTGAGGTCATGTATATCCAGGCCATTTTGTGTCTGGAGGAGCACATTGGAAGGAGTCCTACCCTTCCTTTGGCTCTTACATTCTTTCTGCCACCTCTTCCACAATGGACCCTGAGCCTTGGAAGGTGTGAAAGAGATGTTGCAGTGCTGAGCACTCCTCTGTCACTTCTTTTCAGCACCATGGTGCCTTGTAAGTCACCCCAAGGTCACTGCCATCTGAAAAGAGAAGATTTTCTAATCAAAAGTGAGAGTAGCATTAATAAATGAGTATGAACATTAAGTGAAATGCTTACTGGGCAGTTTGATAAGCATAGTATATACATTTAGCCCGATAGCAGCAGATGTTACACTCCTAGAGCTCATGACTACCCCTGTTGTAGGCTTTTAGTATCAGGGATGTATTCTCTTCCATAAAGCAGGCCTCCAGGCAAATTAGAGGGCAGTTGGTTTCCCCTATAACAGACATGCACCCGTTGGCTCATTTGGCCTGGCTGGCCAAATATAAGGCTTGCAGTGTCTATTGTTGAGGATCTTCACTGGTGATTTCTCTCTCTCCCATTGAACTGCATGTAGCATGTTTTCTTCCAGCTTCCTGTTAGCTGATCTACATGAAGGAGGTTTTCAGCTCAGCTCCAGCAGAATTTCTTAGTGGCCTTGCAACCCAACTATGAGTCTTACCATCTATTCCTGGTGGAAAACCAAGGACCCTGGCAATGGCCTGTAGTGTTTTGGGGGCATCAGGGTCTTCCCTGGCCAACAACTCACTGGAAGGTATCCCATCCCTGGCACTGAAAATTTTCTAGTAACAATCTATGGCTCCTGAGTGTTCCATTGTCCAAAAAAGTAGGTTTCTATATGACTTATTTATATCCTCTTAGATTTTGACAAGCCCTCCCTCAACCTTTCCTTTATTCAGTCTCTTCCCCTGACCTCACTTAGGTCTTTTCACCCCCATTAATCTGTTCTTCTACTTACATGTATACAATATCATTCTATTAAGTCCCCCCTCCCTCCCTTTCTATTCCCTTTATATCTCCTTTCTAGCTTACTGACCTCTGCTATTGAGTTTTCTTCCTACTCACATAGAAGTCCAATCATTTGTAGCTAGGATCCACATATGAAAGAGATCATGTGATGTTTGGCTTTCTGGGCCTGTGTTACTTCACTAAGTATAATCTTTTCCAGATCCATCCATTTTCCTCCAAATTTCATAATTTCATTTTTTTTACTGATAAGTAGAACTCCACTGTGTACATGTGCCACATCTTCATTATCCACTCATCAGTTGAAGAACATCTAGGCTGGTTGCATTTCTTAGCTATTTTGAATAAAAGCTTACTTTAAAATGCTAAAGCAGGGCTGGAGAGATGGCTTAGTGGTTCAGGTACTTGCCTGCAAAGCCAAAGGACCTTGGTTCGATTCCCCGGGACCCACACAAGCCAGATGCACAAGGGGGCACATGCGTCTGGAGTTCCTTTGCAGTGGCTGGAGGCCCTGGCATGCCAATTGTCCCTGTCTCTCTTTCTGTCTGTGCCTCTTTCTGTATCTCAAATAAATAAATAAATTATTTTTAAAAATGTTAAAACAACAACAAAAAAATCACAGAATATTATTTTTTAAATTAAGCATGGAATTACTCTGGGTTTATAAATGTTATTTCTAGATTCAGTTGAATGCAGGAGCAAAAACAAATAATTGTATACTGTTTATAACAACACGGTTCACAACAGGACCAAACTGGAAAGGATCTCAGCTGAACAAATGGAATCTGATATCCAGGCACAAATGGATAGTCATTTAGCCATGAAGTGGAATAAAATCCTGATGTGTGCTTCAACATGGATAAATTCTGAAGACACTGCACTAAGTGAAAGAAAACAGGCACAAATGAACAAATATCACATTATCCCACTTATATTAAGAGATACAATAGTCAAATACTTAGAGAAGCAGCCTAGGGGGGACAGGCAGGGCTCCAAAAATAACAGTAAGGAATGTCTTGGAGCCTGTAGGGGGAGAATGTAGGTTATTTCCACTTTGCTACAAGTCAGAAATGTCAGCGTCTGGCCTTTGCTTATCTCTGCCTCATGGGGGAATCCTTTAACTCAAAGAAGGCACTTCCTGGAGAACTATGATTTCTGGAAAAATTGTTCTTTCCCACAAAACCTGACCCCAGAAACCTGATGTTATGATTGAACTGACTAGTCTAACTGCCCTTTCCAGGGGGTTCACATAGAAGAGCCCAACCTGAGTCTCTAGGTGGGTTTCTCATTTTCTGGGAATCGCCTTCGGCCCTATTCCTATGCAAGAGCTCTGATTCAGGTCTTTCTCATAAGCATTTCTTCTCTTAAAGCTCTCCCTACTAAAGCTCTAATCTACAATAAAATCTTTCTGAACTGTATCCTTTGCTCTGTAGATTTCAATTCTTTGAATTAATAAGACAAGAATCCAGAGGCCTCTGGCTCAATGGAAGTTTTGTGTGACTATGATAGTCTGGCACCCTAACTCCAGAGTAACTGCCCACCTAAGAGCAAAGATAAGGCTCTGATGCTCTCAAAGACACCCCAAAATTCTCACCTCAATAGAATGTAGAATAGAGATTATGTGGGGCTAGGTAGCAGGCCACAGAGAGTTGCTGATAATGGGGACAGAAGGACAGTTGGAGAGAGAACACCACTTTCTGATTTGATTCTCTCCCCACTCGGGTCCAGTCAGGGTGCCGGGCTCTAGCGTGCCACTGCTGCAGTCACTGGCTTGTTCCCCACCACTGTCCATGTTCCAGGATGTTCCAGAAGCTGTCTGAAACCAGGTCTACATTGAAAATGATTTCTGCAGCTCCATCAGGAGGTGCTCAGGTGCCTGTCAGCACATTTTCTGTAGAAAATGTTTCCTGACCGACATAAGGAAATCCATTGTCTCCAGGTCATGAAAATGTGACTAGAAGAGATAGATCATGTCCAGAATGGGCCTTAGATCTTGAAGTCATAACGAGGTTTTCTGGTAGCTGCGGATGCTATGTGATGAAATGCTATCACATGAAACATTGTTTTAAATCTGGAGAGAAGTATCAGGATGAATATGGTATTTCTTCTGTCATCCCAACTGTCAGATTCCTCAAGATTCAGAAGGGAACAGTAATATGAATGAATTATCCTATGTGATAACACAGAAACTTCCTTAGAAAATATAAGTTCCTCTGGGCATCCCACCTTTAAGGGTCCATGATGCCAATGATCCAGTTTTCCCAGACAGCACTTACTGGATCTATATAGCAGTTGCCACCTGTCTCAGATAGTTCCTCTGGCTTGTCCTATTTGTGCTTCTTCCTTGAGGTATGAGCCAGAATGCTCCAAATTTCATTTGTCATCTAAAAGATACCAGTATGATTCCAGAGAGTCTGTGTAACTTCAGCAAATTGAGGAAGCCCAATGTCAGATGGTTGTTGAAGAATCTTTTCAAGTAAATATCTCAAGTATCTGGACATCTCTGAATCATTGTACCTGCCAGTGTCATTTTTAAGGGAAAAAAAAAATGAAGTCACTGATTCAATAACTTGATGTACATATTAGTGAAAGTAATTCAGTCTTTAAAAAAAAAGAACTTGGGCTAGAGAGATGGCTTAGTGGTTGTTGAAGTCAGATTCATGTTGCTGGCAGAAAACACCTGACCAAGAGCAGTGTGTGGAAGGAAAGGGTTTATTTTGGCTTACAGACTTGAGGGAAAGCTCCATGATAGCAGGGGAAACAATGGCATGAGCAAAGGGTAGATATCACCTTCTGGCCAACATCAGGCAGACAACAGCAGCAAGAGAGTGTGACAAATACTGGCAAGGAGAAGCTGGCTATAACACCCATAAGCCCACCCCCAACAACACATTACCTCCAGTAGGCTTCAGTTCCCCATTGCCACCATCTGGGAACCTAGCATTCAGAATACATAAGTTTATGGGGGACACTTGAATCAAACCACTTGCCGGCAAAGCCAAAGGACACAGATTCAGTTCCTCAGTAGCCACAAAAAGCCGGATGCACAAGGTGGCCAATGTGTCTGGAGTTCATTTGCGGTGACCAGAGGCCCTGACATGCCCATTCTCTCTCTCTCTCTCTCTCTCCCTCATTCTCTCTCAAATAAATAAATTATTAAAAAGTAACTTAAAGACTTGTCATTGCCAGGAATAGTGGCACATGCCTATAATTTAAGCACACAGGAGGCAGAGGCAGAAAGATCTCTGTAGTTCAAGGCCAGCTTTGGATACGTAGTCAATGCCTGTTTCAAAAATACCAAGGACTAAAGAGATGGCTCAATGTTCAATGCACTTTCTTGCAAAGCCTAGTGGTCTGGGTTCAATTTTCCAGTACCAGGAAAGCCAGATGCACAAAGTGGAACATGCATCTGGAGTTCATTTACAGTGGCAGGAGGAGGCCCTGGTGGGCTCTCTCTCTCTCTCTCTCTCTCTCTTTCTGTCCTCAAATAAATAAAATATTTTTTAAAAACACCAAAAAGAATAAAAGAGGCCGATAGGAGATAGAGAAAGAAGGGAGGGAGGGAAAAAGGAGAGAGGGAGGGGAAAGAATTTGTCATTAGCACTAATAGTGGTTTTAGTTGAGTGTGTGCAGTAATATTCAGTGCCCCAGGAAGAGGCAGGCCTTCCTCATCTGTCTCAGTATCAGTTTGTACTTCTACCAGCAGATGTGAAGGTGGGCGTGGTGTCAGTGCTGTAATCTCGAAACTCATGAAACTGAGGCAGGTGGATTACAAATTCAAGGCTGACTTGGGCTACATAATAAGGTGCTGTCTCAAATAAATCAAAACAAAACAAGAAACAAAGATACTCTTTCACTGTACAGCCTTTGCCAACAAAGAAAAATATAGTTGTTTACTTTGTTTTTGGAAATTTGAGAGTTGTAGTTTCTGGGTGTTTTTGTTGTTGTTGTTTTTGTTTTTGTTTTTTCCACAATAGGGGCTCACTCTAGCCCAGACTGACCTGAAACTTTCTCTGTAGTCCCAGGCTGACTTCAAACGTGAGTGATTCTCCTTCCTCTGCCTCCTGAGTGCCGAGATTAAAGCCATGTACCAGATGTCCAGCTTACTTTCTGTTTCTATTTAAGTTATTATTATTTTTCTTGGTTTTTCTAGGTAGGGTCTCATGATATTTTTTATTATGGAGCCAGTGCATTTGTTTATTAGTGCTGCTCTCTCAAAGTGCTGCAGACTGAGTGATTACCCATTATAAATTTGTCTTCCCACAGTTCTTTTTTTTTTTTTTTTTTTTTTTTTTTGGTTTTTTTCGAGGTAGGGTCTCACTCTAGCTCAGGCTAACCTGGAATTCACTATGGAGTCTCAGGGTGGCCTCGAACTCACGGCGATCCTCCTACCTCTGCCTCCCAAGTGCTGGGATTAAAGGCGTGCGGCACCACGCCCGGCTATAAGGTACAGTTATAGATCATAGTGTTGACAGGGGTGGTATCTGCTAAAGTCTTTCTGGCATGCAATGGCTGTCTTCTGTGTCTTCCCATGGACTTCTCTCTTTGTAGTCTTTGTCCAAATTCCCTTCTCATATAAGGAAAGGTACCAGTCATGTTGAATTAGAGCCTGCTGCAGTGATTTGACTGTAAATATCCCCATTGACTCATGTGTTTGAATACATAATTCCAAATTGGTAGTGCTGTTTCAGAAGGTAATGAAACCTTTAGGAGATGAAGCCTTGCTGGAGTAAATGGAACACTGGGGGTGGCCGTTGAGGTGTTTTATCCCAGTCCCTTTTATACTTTACTTCTTTTATGCTGGGGTGAAGATATGACACTGGCTGTTTGCTCCTGCCGTGCTTCCCCTGCCATGATGAAAATTCTTCTATAAACTAAAAGCTGAAATAAACTCTGTCTGGTCAGATACTTTGTCCTCAAAATATGAAAGTAACTGACACATCTACCCTAGTAATCACATTTTAACTTGACTACTTTTTTAAAGATCCTACTTCCAGTGGACCTGGTGGTATAGGCTTGTGGTCCTAGAAATTTGAGAGGCTAAAGCAAGAGGATAATAAATTCAAGGCCTGCCTGGGTTACAAAGAAAGCTCAATGCTAGCCTGATCAACTTAGTGAGACCCTCTCTCAAAATAAATATAGAAAATTGTTGGAGATATAGCTCAGTGCTAAAGGGCTTGCCTAGCATGTGCTATAAGGCTCTGGGTTTGTTGGCTAAAACAAACAAATGAAAACAAAACCTATTTCCAAATACAGTCACATTCTGAGACACTAGGGGTAAGGATTTGAATTTGGGGATGGCATAATACAACCCATAAAATAGTGAACATTTATTCGTAAACTTATCTGTGAGTTGTTCTATTGAGTATTTCTTATTCTTTTCTTGTATGTTTTTTTGGATTTCCTTTTCTGTTTTGTTTCGGTTTGGTTTTTCGAGGTTGGGTCACACTCTGGCCCAGGCTGAATTGGAACTCACTATGTAGTCTCAGGGTAGCCTTGAACTCATGGTGATCCTCCTACCTCTGCCTCCTGAGTGCTGGAATTAAAGGTGTGCACCACCACGCTTCTTTTTGGGATTCTTTTTTAAAAATGGAATGCTTCGCAAATTTGCATGTCATCCTTGCATAGGGGACATGATAATCTTCCCTGTAATCGCTCCAATTTTCATAAAAGTGCTGCTGAAGCTGGGTGTGGTGATGCACACCTTTAATTCCAGCACTTGGGAGGGAGAGTTAGGAGGATCGCCATGAGTTCGAGGCCACCATGAGAATACAGAGTGAATCCCAGGTCAGCCTGGACTAGAGTGAGACCCTATCTCAAAATACAAAACAAAACAGACAAAAAAAAAGTGCTGCTGAAGTGAGCAGTGAGTTTTTGTTTATTGATTTATAAGATTGTATTACATGGGGCTGGAGAGATGGCTTAGCAGTTAAGGTGCTTGCCTGCCAAACCTAAGAATGCTTGTTTGAATCTCCAGGTCCCACATAACCAGACACAAAAGTAATGCAAGCATGCAATGTTGCACATGCACACAAGGGGGTACATGTGTCTGGAGTTCATTCACAGCAGCTTAAAGGCCCTGGCACACCCATTCTCTCTCTCTCTGCCTCTTTCTCTCTCTCTCTCTCTCTGTGTATCTCTCAAAAGTAAAATAATTTTTTAAAAAATTATAAAATTTTTTTAAAAGAATGTGTTATTTGTTAGACTGTTTTTCATAAAAGTTACATGCATCTTTCCCAGTTTGCTATTTATTATTTAACCCCAAATGACATAGTTTAGGATTTGGTTTCCATGAAGAAGCTGAGCTTGGAATCTTCTTGCCTCAGCCTCCTAAGTATAGGGGTTACAGGTGTGCACTACCATACCCAGCTACTTTTCTAGATTGCTTGTCACACATAAACACTGAACTTTTTTTTTTTTCTGGGAAATCAAACCTGGGTCCTTTGGCTTCACAGGCAAGTGCCTTAACTCCTAAGCCATCTCTCCAGCCTAGAGAAGTGGTTCTTAATTCCATTACAGGGCAGTGAAGGGAAAGGGGGAAAATGATCATGGGTACAAAATATAAAGAGAGCAATGAATACTCCCCCCAAATTTGCTCATATGCACATACTGAACAATTTCTACATTTCTAAGGTAATCATAAATGGTCCCTCCTCAGTGAGTCACCAGGCCACCACCACTACCACTAACCTTCACAGGAAGAGGGGAGGGTAGTGGGACATTAAACAATAGTAATTGAAAAGCATTGAGTCCAGATGAAATTGATGTGGTCCATATTATGAAATATAAACCTATTTTGCAAAAATAAATATTAAAAATATCAAGTTTTAGAGATATAGCTCAATGACAGAATGCTTGCTTAGCATGTGTGAGGCTCTACATTTAATCCATATGACTATAAAAATAATGTAAAAATATAAATATTATCTTCTATTTACCTTTTGATTTTTTAAAATATTTTATTTATTTACTCATTTGAGAGAGAGGAAGAGGGGGAGAGAGATTGAAAATGGGCATGCCAGGGCCTCCAGCCACTTCAAACGAACTCCAGATGCATGTGCCCCCTTGTGCATCTGGCATACGTGGGTCCTGGGGAATCAAACCAGGGTCCTTAGGCTTCGCAAGCAAACTCCTTAACCACTAAGCCATTTCCCCAGCCCAGCTTTTGACATTTTTTTTCGTGTGAACATTTGAGGTGGATCACTGTGTTTTTAGTGAATGCTCTGTAATGGTACATTTCATTGTTGATTTTAGTTACGGGCTGGCTAACTTCATCGTTACTGTTTGCTGAGGTGGCATGACTGAATCATCTTTCCTTAGCACCATTACACAGCTCTTGACCTTTGTGTTTTGAGTAGGAAGCAGGAAGACTTAGCTGTCTGCCATACAGCAGCAGACTACATGGTGTGCTTGCAGACCAGAAAGGATTTTACACATCCTGTTTAGCTTTTCTTTTTTTTAACGTGAAAGAGAATTTACTTATTATGTATTTTGGATTACCTCTAAATCTGTACTTACCTGAAAGCCACCAATCTCCATTGGCCATTGGGCCAACTCTCCATTTACTGTCTCTCAGCTCCAGATTCATTTAATACCTAACATGTGAAGTTGACCTGCCTTTAAACACCTATTTTTCTTTGTATTTGGAGCAATTTTCGATGTTGTCTGTAGTGGGCACTAGAGAGACATCAGCAGAGAAAGAAACGGTCCATCTAATTCCAAAGTAAAACTTGGGCTTCCTCAGGACCTCACCCTGTGGGACCAGTTTCTATTTGACTTTTGTTTGTTTGTTTTGTTTGTTTGTTTTTCCAGGTAGAGTCTTATTCTAGCCCAGGCTGACCTGGATTTCACTATGTAGTCTCAGGGTGACCTTGAACTCATGGTGATCCTCCTACCTCTGCCTCCTGAATGCTGGGATTAAAGGCCTGCACCATCATGCCTGGCCTATTCCACTTTTGAAATATTTTTATTTATTTATTTGCAAAGAGAGAGATAGGAAGACAGAGAGAGGAAGAGAGAGAGAGAGAATGAACACTTACCACTGCAAATTCCAAATGCATGTGCTACTTTGTGCATCTGGCTTTATGTGGGTACTGGGGAATTGAACCAGGGAAGTCAGGCTTTGCAGGAAAGTGCCTTTAACTGCTGACCCCTCTCTCCAGCCTGACACGCAAGCCCTTTAAGGTATTGAGGTCCTGGATAAAGTTCACAGCATTGAACAAGATATTATAGTCTTATTTTTGCCAGGCAATGAGAATGATTAGTTATTTCACTAGGGAAAAAAAAGTATCCTCTTCAATTTCTTTCCTTCCCAGCCTTGGCTACAGTGATACCCTATCTCGAAACCCACTCCCTGTCCCCCCAAAAACCTTTCCTTCCTAACATCATGGTTCAGAAATTGTTACCACCTAGAGTCAAAGGTTGTTAGGTTTTGCAGGCAAGCACCTTAACCACTGAGCCATCTCTCTAGGCCCAAGAGGGTTTTTTTTTTTTTTCTTAAATGTTTTATTTATTTACTTATTTGAGGGAGAGAGAGAGAGGGAGGGTGAGAATTGGCATGTCAGGGCCTGAAGCCACTGCAAACCAACTCCAGATGCATGTGCCACCTTGTGCATCTGGCTTACATGGGTCCTGGGGATTGAACTTGGGTCTTTAGACTTCACAGGCAAGTGCCTTAAAAGCTAAGCCATCTGTCCAGCCTAATAGTTTTTTTTTTTAATTCATTAAAATCTGGACCAAAGGGTGAAGGAATAAAAGTGTATAACCTATTATATATAAAATAAAATCAAAAATAACTCTGGACTAAACTGGAAACTGTGATGACCTCCAAGGAGAAAAATGTGGTAGCTAGAGGGAAGAGTAGTGTTGGTGATGGTGGTGTTGTTACTAGTGGTGGTAATTCTTGTGGTGACAGTGGTGGCGGTGGTGATGGTGGAGGTGATGACGGCGCCAGTGGCGGTGGCGATGGTGGAGGTGATGACGGCGCCAGTGGCGGTGGCGATGGTGGCCTTGGTAGGGTGATGGCAGTAATGGTGGTAGTGAATGTGGGAATGTGAGACACTGAAGGAAGTCAGAATGTGTCTTAACAAGTTTCAGCCATTGAACTTCATAGTAATTATGATTAAACCAGTGAAGGTTTTCTACACAATGCCATGATTAGATTTTTTTTCCCAATAGCATCTTGTGGGCCCCTGGATCCTCAGGGCCGTGGTTCCCCGAAGGCATCCAGGCAACCGTGGAGAGCAGGGATGTACACGGAGGAAATGACTTCAGAGAGTAGTTCCATTTATTCAGTAGGGAAACGGGTTTATAAGCAGTTGAGGGCAGTAAGAGGGTCCTTAAGGGTATTGGTGGGTTCAAAGGTTGCTAGCTGATGCCTAGGGACTTTCATTCTAGCACATAGGAGAGAGTCAGGTGATCTACACAGTGGCGGGAAGAGGATGGCAGGGGATGGGCTGTGTGAAAGCTGCTGGCTGACACCATATAAGGAGTTTCCTAGGCAACTGGCCAAGGTCACAGGGCTATGGGCAAAACCCAAGTCTTATCAGAACATTCAGGTATCTGGGCTTGGAGAGGGAGTGGCCCTACTTCCTGCCAATCTCCGGTCAGAAATTTTGTCCCTGGGTCCAGGCTCACTGTGACGCCAGAGAATGGGGGGAAAAGTGTGGTTCACTGTGACCCTTGAGAATGGGGGGAGGAGCTACCTGCCAGTCTGGTCCCGAGATAGGACCCGTGGTTCAGGCTGCTGCAGCTTCTCCATATCCTGGGGCCTTTGTGTCAGACAGCTCAGGCTTGCTTTAACCTGGGGTCCTGCCTGTGTCTGACGGTATCTTGCAATGTATCCCAGGCTGGCCTCAAAATTGCAATCCTCCTGCCAATGCCTTTTTTTGTGCACCCACAATTTTGGGTGTCTTCTCAGGCACCATCTACCTCCTTTGAGACAGGATCTCTCATTGCCTTGGAGCTCAACAATTAGATCAGACTGGCTGGCCAGTGAGCCCCAGGGACCCTCCTATCTCCATATCTCCGGATCTGGAAGTATAGGTCCTTATGGTTGAAAAACAAGCCTTTTATCAACTGACCTATCGCCCCACCTCACCACACCCCCACCTCCACCTCCCTCTCTTAAGTTCTGAGATCCAGGGATACACCACCACACTTGGCTTCAGCATTTAAATTTGTTGTTGTTGTTGTTTGTTTTTTGCAGTAGTGTCTCCCTCTAGCCCAGGCTGACCTGGAATTCCCTAGGTAGTTCCAGGCTGGCCTCAGACTCACAGTGATCCTCTTACCTCTGCCTCCTGAGTGCTGGGATTAAAGGCATGCACCACCCTGTGACTACACAGTGAATTCCAGGTCAGCCTGGGCTAGAGCAAAACCCTACCTCAAAAAAAAAAGTTTTATTTATTTATATGTTTATTTAAGAGGGAGAGAGAGAGAGAGAGAGAGAGAGAGAGAGAGAGAATGGGCAGGGCTTCTAGCCACTGCAAATGAACTCTAGGTGCATGTGCCACCATGTGTACCTAGCTTACGTGGGTATAGGGGAATTAGCTTTGCAGGCAAGTGCCTTAACTGCTAAGCCATCTCTCCTGCCCAGAATTTAGAATTTTAACAAGTATGGAAATCATGTGTCTGGGTGTAGAACACTGGCTTATCATGTGTAAGGCTTTAAATTTGATCCCTAACACTGCAAAGAAAAAAAAAAAAGGTAAATCTCATACTAATGGCAGGTAAATGGTATTTGTAGCATTTTAACCATAGATTCCACCTATTTAGTCACCTTTCCTTAGTTTGGTAGAGAATTTTTTTTTTTTTTTGTAGGGAAGCAGTTTTCATGGTGCCTGACTTTTAATATATATGCATGACCTTATGTGACGATATCAAATCTTGGAATCACAAAAGAGCACATTAACATTCCAAGTTGGCACAGGATAGCCAGGCTTCATGGTTCACACCTATAATCCCTGTACTTGAGAGGTAGAGGAATGAGGGTCAGAAGTTTAAGGTCATCCTCAGTTACATAGTGAACTTGAAGACAGTCTGGGTTACTTGAAATTCTGTCTCAAAAAACCTTGAATACTAGCCAACCAACCAACCCAAAGTAGCACAATCTATTTGTGGGGATAGTGTGTCACCAATCTGTCTCAGTGCTGACTTCTCCCATGCGTGGCACAGTGGTTGATGGAAACAATCTAATTCTCTGACTCATTGATTCTCCATTTGCCCTTCCAACACACAAATACACAATTTTAATTTTTGTTTATTTAATTACTATTTATTTATTTTAAGGCAGGGCTTTCTTGTAGTCCAGGCTGACCTGGAATTACTCTGCAGCTCAGGCTGGTCTCAAATTTATGATGATCCTCTCATCTCAGTATATATGTATACTGAGGAGGGTAGCCCTCCCAGGCTGACCTGGAATTCACTATGTAGGCTCAGAATGGTCTTGAACTCACGGCAATCCTCCTACCTCTGCCCCCCAAGTGCTGAGTGCTGAGATTAAAGGTATCCACCACCACGCCCAGATTTAGTTTTTATTTTTAATTAACATTAAAAGTATTAGGTATCATTATGCCATTTTCAAACGCAATTTGTTTTCGCTGATCTTCTCCCACATCTCCACATGCCCTCTTGTATTCTAATCCCCTCTCTGCTTTCATGCCACACATGGCCCCTCAGCCTTCCTCATTTCATTTTTTTACCCTCTGTGAGTCACCTTTCTAGCTTTTTAGGTTATATCCACATTTGCCTTGTTTATATACATTCATATAAATACTACAAGCTAGATCCCACATATGAAGGAGAATATGTGGTTTGGGGCTTTCTGAGTTTAGGTCATTTTACTTAATATAATTCCTATTTCTAATTTCTAATGTCAGTGACATTAAAAGTGTTAGTATGCCACCCTGTGGAGAAATGAGGGATGCAATTCTTATAAAGGATTAGATTTTTCTTATTTTGCTTTATTTCGGTGATTGTATTTTTAGGGTTGGGGAAATGGCTTAGTGGTTAAAGGCACTTGCTTGCAAAGCGTGATGGGCTGGGTTTGATTCTCCAGTACCCACATAAAGCCAGATTCACAATGTGGTACATGCTTCTGGAGTTTGCAGTGGCAAGAGGCCCTGGTGCACTCACACTTGGTTTCTCTCTCCCTCCCCTCTTGCTCTGTCTGTCTCTAGCTTTCTCTCAAACAAATAAAAATATAAAAGAAAATTGTAGTTTTAAAATATGTACACTAAATCAGAACATTATTCAATAGTTACAAAACTTTTTTTTTTTTTACAGAATTAGTATAAAATAGCAGTTGAAAGGCTGGAGAGATGGTTCAGTGGTTAAAGATGCTTACATGCAAAACCTGACAGCCTGGGTTTGATTTCATAGTCCCCAAATGGAGCCAGAAGCAGTGTCACATACATCTGGACTTTGCTTGTAGTGGCTTGAGGCCCTGGTGTGTACATTGTCTTTCTCTCCTCCCTCCCTTTGCAAATAAATAAATGAAAATATTAAAAACTGAAAATAAATAAAATAGCAGTTGACTATTTTATAATTATGACAATTACTTAGGCTTGCGGTCTTGGTCAAGTGGGGCTGAAATCAACAGAAGGTTCAGAAATCATCTTTTAAAAGCCACCTTGTTCCTGTCTATCACGCTTAGCTCTGATGAGAAGGCCAGGTTCTTAAAAGACAAGTCTCTGTCTTTATTCACTCTCTGGAGGCTTGAATTGAATTGGGAAGCATTCATTAAACACCTTTCAGCTCTTGTCATTTACTTTTTCAACATTCATAAAATTGTTTTCTTATTTATTTATTTATTTATCTATTTATTTGAGAAAGACAGAGAGAGAGAGAATGGGCACACCAGGGCCTCCAGCCACTGCAAATGAACTCCAGACACATGTGCCACCTTGTGCACCTGGCTTATGTGGGTCCTGAGGAATCAAACCTAGGTCCTTTGGTTTTGCAGGCAAGTGCCTTAACTGCTAAGCCATCTCTCCAGCCCTACTTCTTCAACATTCAATTCCAACTGCACCCATTTCAACTTTGTCCTTTTCAAAATTGCCTTAATAACATTATATATCTAAATTATTTTCTCTCCTTGGAGTTTTTTTTTTTTTAACTACTTCTGATGCATGCATTGAAAAGTATTTTATAGCCCTGTGAACTGACATGAGCTGCCATCAAAGACTGGGCACAGAGGAGTCTCCACTGACATGCTGCACCAACAAGGCTTCCCATGCATTTGCCACCGCAGAGACACCAAACCCTTTCCCTCTCCGGTCATGGTGGTGAACACCTGTACTCTCAATACTCAGCACGATCCCAAGTTTGAGGCTGGCCAGGGCTACACAAAGCATGTTTAAAAACAACCAAAAAATAGGGAAAAAGTCCTTTTCCTCTGTCTATTCCT
This sequence comes from Dipus sagitta, assembly GCA_036346955.1. NCBI lineage: Eukaryota > Metazoa > Chordata > Mammalia > Rodentia > Dipodidae > Dipus > Dipus sagitta. Next base: position 66,663,691 of record CM070770.1, on the reverse strand, counting down.
TTCTCTAAAAATTTGATGTTTTGGGGCTGGACAGATGGCTTAGCGGTTAAGGCATTTACCTGGAAAGCCAAAGGAACTTGGTTCAAATCCCCAGGACCCATATAAACCAGATGCACAAGGTGGTGCATGTATCTGGAGTTCATTTGCAGTGGCTGGAGGCCCTGACATGCCCAGTTTCTCTTTCTCTCTCTCTCAAATAAATAAAATAAAAATTTGATGTTTTCTATGGAAGATTTATGTAACCTGGAGGTCTAGGTCACTTCAAGAATGACTCATTCCCTGGGGTCCTCCCGTGTATACATCAGTAAGCTTCCACTAGTTCTTGGCTTATTAATCTTTCTTTTGTTCCAGAAGTTTGTAATAACTAAGAATTTAAGAACTCACTAGGGCTGATGGAAAACTTACTTTCCTCCCCCACACTGTCAACATGTGATGGTTCAGCACTGAAAAATTTTACACTCCTGTAGTATCTTTCTTAGTTTTAACTGAAACTATATTGTGTATTAGATATGTTTATAACTGAGATTTCAGGCGGGCAATTCATTTACTGTTCTCAGATCCAGTATATGTAATACCTAAATTCATGTCGCAAGTTGACCTGCATTTAAACACCTATTATCTTTGTATTTGGAGCAATTTTCGATGTTTTCTGTAGTGGGCAAGAGAGGACATCAGCAGAGAAAAGAAAACGGTCACATCTATTCCAAAGTAAAACTTGGGCTTCTCAGGACCTCACCCTGTGGGACCAGTTTCTATTGACTTTTGTTTGTTGTTTTGTTTGTTTGTTTTCCAGGTAGAGTCTTATTCTAGCCAGGCTGACCTGGATTTCACTATGTAGTCTAAGGGTGACTTGAACTCATGGTGATCCTCCTACTCTGCCTCCTGAATGTGGGATTAAAGGCCTGCACCATCATGCACTGGCTATTCCTTGAAATATTTTTATTTATTTATTTGCAAAGAGAGAGATAGGAAGACAGAGAGAGGAAGAGAGAGAGAGAGAATGAACACTTACCACTGCAAATTCCAAATGCATGTGCTACTTTGTGCATCTGGCTTTATGTGGGTACTGGGGAATTGAACCAGGGAAGTCAGGCTTTGCAGGAAAGTGCCTTTAACTGCTGACCCCTCTCTCCAGCCTGACACGCAAGCCCTTTAAGGTATTGAGGTCCTGGATAAAGTTCACAGCATTGAACAAGATATTATAGTCTTATTTTTGCCAGGCAATGAGAATGATTAGTTATTTCACTAGGGAAAAAAAAGTATCCTCTTCAATTTCTTTCCTTCCCAGCCTTGGCTACAGTGATACCCTATCTCGAAACCCACTCCCTGTCCCCCCAAAAACCTTTCCTTCCTAACATCATGGTTCAGAAATTGTTACCACCTAGAGTCAAAGGTTGTTAGGTTTTGCAGGCAAGCACCTTAACCACTGAGCCATCTCTCTAGGCCCAAGAGGGTTTTTTTTTTTTTTCTTAAATGTTTTATTTATTTACTTATTTGAGGGAGAGAGAGAGAGGGAGGGTGAGAATTGGCATGTCAGGGCCTGAAGCCACTGCAAACCAACTCCAGATGCATGTGCCACCTTGTGCATCTGGCTTACATGGGTCCTGGGGATTGAACTTGGGTCTTTAGACTTCACAGGCAAGTGCCTTAAAAGCTAAGCCATCTGTCCAGCCTAATAGTTTTTTTTTTTAATTCATTAAAATCTGGACCAAAGGGTGAAGGAATAAAAGTGTATAACCTATTATATATAAAATAAAATCAAAAATAACTCTGGACTAAACTGGAAACTGTGATGACCTCCAAGGAGAAAAATGTGGTAGCTAGAGGGAAGAGTAGTGTTGGTGATGGTGGTGTTGTTACTAGTGGTGGTAATTCTTGTGGTGACAGTGGTGGCGGTGGTGATGGTGGAGGTGATGACGGCGCCAGTGGCGGTGGCGATGGTGGAGGTGATGACGGCGCCAGTGGCGGTGGCGATGGTGGCCTTGGTAGGGTGATGGCAGTAATGGTGGTAGTGAATGTGGGAATGTGAGACACTGAAGGAAGTCAGAATGTGTCTTAACAAGTTTCAGCCATTGAACTTCATAGTAATTATGATTAAACCAGTGAAGGTTTTCTACACAATGCCATGATTAGATTTTTTTTCCCAATAGCATCTTGTGGGCCCCTGGATCCTCAGGGCCGTGGTTCCCCGAAGGCATCCAGGCAACCGTGGAGAGCAGGGATGTACACGGAGGAAATGACTTCAGAGAGTAGTTCCATTTATTCAGTAGGGAAACGGGTTTATAAGCAGTTGAGGGCAGTAAGAGGGTCCTTAAGGGTATTGGTGGGTTCAAAGGTTGCTAGCTGATGCCTAGGGACTTTCATTCTAGCACATAGGAGAGAGTCAGGTGATCTACACAGTGGCGGGAAGAGGATGGCAGGGGATGGGCTGTGTGAAAGCTGCTGGCTGACACCATATAAGGAGTTTCCTAGGCAACTGGCCAAGGTCACAGGGCTATGGGCAAAACCCAAGTCTTATCAGAACATTCAGGTATCTGGGCTTGGAGAGGGAGTGGCCCTACTTCCTGCCAATCTCCGGTCAGAAATTTTGTCCCTGGGTCCAGGCTCACTGTGACGCCAGAGAATGGGGGGAAAAGTGTGGTTCACTGTGACCCTTGAGAATGGGGGGAGGAGCTACCTGCCAGTCTGGTCCCGAGATAGGACCCGTGGTTCAGGCTGCTGCAGCTTCTCCATATCCTGGGGCCTTTGTGTCAGACAGCTCAGGCTTGCTTTAACCTGGGGTCCTGCCTGTGTCTGACGGTATCTTGCAATGTATCCCAGGCTGGCCTCAAAATTGCAATCCTCCTGCCAATGCCTTTTTTTGTGCACCCACAATTTTGGGTGTCTTCTCAGGCACCATCTACCTCCTTTGAGACAGGATCTCTCATTGCCTTGGAGCTCAACAATTAGATCAGACTGGCTGGCCAGTGAGCCCCAGGGACCCTCCTATCTCCATATCTCCGGATCTGGAAGTATAGGTCCTTATGGTTGAAAAACAAGCCTTTTATCAACTGACCTATCGCCCCACCTCACCACACCCCCACCTCCACCTCCCTCTCTTAAGTTCTGAGATCCAGGGATACACCACCACACTTGGCTTCAGCATTTAAATTTGTTGTTGTTGTTGTTTGTTTTTTGCAGTAGTGTCTCCCTCTAGCCCAGGCTGACCTGGAATTCCCTAGGTAGTTCCAGGCTGGCCTCAGACTCACAGTGATCCTCTTACCTCTGCCTCCTGAGTGCTGGGATTAAAGGCATGCACCACCCTGTGACTACACAGTGAATTCCAGGTCAGCCTGGGCTAGAGCAAAACCCTACCTCAAAAAAAAAAGTTTTATTTATTTATATGTTTATTTAAGAGGGAGAGAGAGAGAGAGAGAGAGAGAGAGAGAGAGAGAATGGGCAGGGCTTCTAGCCACTGCAAATGAACTCTAGGTGCATGTGCCACCATGTGTACCTAGCTTACGTGGGTATAGGGGAATTAGCTTTGCAGGCAAGTGCCTTAACTGCTAAGCCATCTCTCCTGCCCAGAATTTAGAATTTTAACAAGTATGGAAATCATGTGTCTGGGTGTAGAACACTGGCTTATCATGTGTAAGGCTTTAAATTTGATCCCTAACACTGCAAAGAAAAAAAAAAAGGTAAATCTCATACTAATGGCAGGTAAATGGTATTTGTAGCATTTTAACCATAGATTCCACCTATTTAGTCACCTTTCCTTAGTTTGGTAGAGAATTTTTTTTTTTTTTTTGTAGGGAAGCAGTTTTCATGGTGCCTGACTTTTAATATATATGCATGACCTTATGTGACGATATCAAATCTTGGAATCACAAAAGAGCACATTAACATTCCAAGTTGGCACAGGATAGCCAGGCTTCATGGTTCACACCTATAATCCCTGTACTTGAGAGGTAGAGGAATGAGGGTCAGAAGTTTAAGGTCATCCTCAGTTACATAGTGAACTTGAAGACAGTCTGGGTTACTTGAAATTCTGTCTCAAAAAACCTTGAATACTAGCCAACCAACCAACCCAAAGTAGCACAATCTATTTGTGGGGATAGTGTGTCACCAATCTGTCTCAGTGCTGACTTCTCCCATGCGTGGCACAGTGGTTGATGGAAACAATCTAATTCTCTGACTCATTGATTCTCCATTTGCCCTTCCAACACACAAATACACAATTTTAATTTTTGTTTATTTAATTACTATTTATTTATTTTAAGGCAGGGCTTTCTTGTAGTCCAGGCTGACCTGGAATTACTCTGCAGCTCAGGCTGGTCTCAAATTTATGATGATCCTCTCATCTCAGTATATATGTATACTGAGGAGGGTAGCCCTCCCAGGCTGACCTGGAATTCACTATGTAGGCTCAGAATGGTCTTGAACTCACGGCAATCCTCCTACCTCTGCCCCCCAAGTGCTGAGTGCTGAGATTAAAGGTATCCACCACCACGCCCAGATTTATTTTTTATTTTTAATTAACATTAAAAGTATTAGGTATCATTATGCCATTTTCAAACGCAATTTGTGTTCGCTGATCTTCTCCCACATCTCCACATGCCCTCTTGTATTCTAATCCCCTCTCTGCTTTCATGCCACACATGGCCCCTCAGCCTTCCTCATTTCATTTTTTTACCCTCTGTGAGTCACCTTTCTAGCTTTTTAGGTTATATCCACATTTGCCTTGTTTATATACATTCATATAAATACTACAAGCTAGATCCCACATATGAAGGAGAATATGTGGTTTGGGGCTTTCTGAGTTTAGGTCATTTTACTTAATATAATTCCTATTTCTAATTTCTAATGTCAGTGACATTAAAAGTGTTAGTATGCCACCCTGTGGAGAAATGAGGGATGCAATTCTTATAAAGGATTAGATTTTTCTTATTTTGCTTTATTTCGGTGATTGTATTTTTAGGGTTGGGGAAATGGCTTAGTGGTTAAAGGCACTTGCTTGCAAAGCGTGATGGGCTGGGTTTGATTCTCCAGTACCCACGTAAAGCCAGATTCACAATGTGGTACATGCTTCTGGAGTTTGCAGTGGCAAGAGGCCCTGGTGCACTCACACTTGGTTTCTCTCTCCCTCCCCTCTTGCTCTGTCTGTCTCTAGCTTTCTCTCAAACAAATAAAAATATAAAAGAAAATTGTAGTTTTAAAATATGTACACTAAATCAGAACATTATTCAATAGTTACAAAACTTTTTTTTTTTTTTTACAGAATTAGTATAAAATAGCAGTTGAAAGGCTGGAGAGATGGTTCAGTGGTTAAAGATGCTTACATGCAAAACCTGACAGCCTGGGTTTGATTTCATAGTCCCCAAATGGAGCCAGAAGCAGTGTCACATACATCTGGACTTTGCTTGTAGTGGCTTGAGGCCCTGGTGTGTACATTGTCTTTCTCTCCTCCCTCCCTTTGCAAATAAATAAATGAAAATATTAAAAACTGAAAATAAATAAAATAGCAGTTGACTATTTTATAATTATGACAATTACTTAGGCTTGCGGTCTTGGTCAAGTGGGGCTGAAATCAACAGAAGGTTCAGAAATCATCTTTTAAAAGCCACCTTGTTCCTGTCTATCACGCTTAGCTCTGATGAGAAGGCCAGGTTCTTAAAAGACAAGTCTCTGTCTTTATTCACTCTCTGGAGGCTTGAATTGAATTGGGAAGCATTCATTAAACACCTTTCAGCTCTTGTCATTTACTTTTTCAACATTCATAAAATTGTTTTCTTATTTATTTATTTATTTATCTATTTATTTGAGAAAGACAGAGAGAGAGAGAATGGGCACACCAGGGCCTCCAGCCACTGCAAATGAACTCCAGACACATGTGCCACCTTGTGCACCTGGCTTATGTGGGTCCTGAGGAATCAAACCTAGGTCCTTTGGTTTTGCAGGCAAGTGCCTTAACTGCTAAGCCATCTCTCCAGCCCTACTTCTTCAACATTCAATTCCAACTGCACCCATTTCAACTTTGTCCTTTTCAAAATTGCCTTAATAACATTATATATCTAAATTATTTTCTCTCCTTGGAGTTTTTTTTTTTTTAACTACTTCTGATGCATGCATTGAAAAGTATTTTATAGCCCTGTGAACTGACATGAGCTGCCATCAAAGACTGGGCACAGAGGAGTCTCCACTGACATGCTGCACCAACAAGGCTTCCCATGCATTTGCCACCGCAGAGACACCAAACCCTTTCCCTCTCCGGTCATGGTGGTGAACACCTGTACTCTCAATACTCAGCACGATCCCAAGTTTGAGGCTGGCCAGGGCTACACAAAGCATGTTTAAAAACAACCAAAAAATAGGGAAAAAGTCCTTTTCCTCTGTCTATTCCTTTCTCTAAAAATTTGATGTTTTGGGGCTGGACAGATGGCTTAGCGGTTAAGGCATTTACCTGGAAAGCCAAAGGAACTTGGTTCAAATCCCCAGGACCCATATAAACCAGATGCACAAGGTGGTGCATGTATCTGGAGTTCATTTGCAGTGGCTGGAGGCCCTGACATGCCCAGTTTCTCTTTCTCTCTCTCTCAAATAAATAAAATAAAAATTTGATGTTTTCTATGGAAGATTTATGTAACCTGGAGGTCTAGGTCACTTCAAGAATGACTCATTCCCTGGGGTCCTCCCGTGTATACATCAGTAAGCTTCCACTAGTTCTTGGCTTATTAATCTTTCTTTTGTTCCAGAAGTTTGTAATAACTAAGAATTTAAGAACTCACTAGGGCTGATGGAAAACTTACTTTCCTCCCCCACACTGTCAACATGTGAATGTGTTCTCACTGAATAAATTTGCACTACCTAAAGTATAAATTTCGTAAGTTTGAACTACAAAACTATATTTGTGGTAGTAGGATATTGTTTTTATACTGAGATTTCAAGGGGGATTTTCATGTCTGATTTCAAAGGTAGAATTCTGAAGTCTTGTAAAATCTCACTGCCTATTTACCGTCTTGTTCCTGCACAAAGCACCCAGCAAAAAACAGCTTGTGGGAGGAAAAGGTTTATTTTGGTTTACAGAAGAGAGGAAGCTCCATGGTGGCAGGGAAAATGTGACATGAGCAGAGAGTGGACATCACCTCCTGGCCAACATCAGGTGTAAGTCAAGATTGGCTTGGCTTCAAATATATTATGTAGCTGAGAATGACCTTGAACTTCTGATCCTTCTGCTTCTGCTTCCTGAGTGCTGGGATTACAGGCATATGCCATCCGTGCCTGGTTAATGTGGTGCTGGAGATCAAATAAGATCTCCCCTATCACACCCTTGTACCTATTGATCATTTGTAGAGAATTCATTATAATCAGACTATACATAATACACATACATCTAGGCTACAGGAGACCCTATCACCCAAAATAGTAATAATCACATAGCATTATAGAGAAGCACCACAGTTGTAAATAAATTCACCTTCTGAAGGACATCTGAATTGCTTCCATGTTTGACACTTTTCTTTCTTCCCTTTTTCAAAAAATATTTTTATTTATTTATTTATTTGACAGAAAAAAAGGGAGAGAGTGAGAGAGAATGGGCACGCCAGGGCCTCCAGCCACTACAAATAAACTCCAGATGCATGTGCCCCCTTTGTACATCTGACTAACATGGGTCCTGGGGAATCAAACCTGTGTCTTTTGGCTTTGCAGGCAAAAAAAATGCCTTAACTGTTAAGCCATCCCTCCAGCCGTCCTTTTTTTCTTTCTTTCTTTTTTTTTTTTTTTTTTTGTATTTTCAAGGTAGGGTCTCACTCTAGCTGAGGCTAACCTGCAACTCACTCTGTAGTCCCAGGCTAACCCTGAACACACAGCAAGCCTCCTATCTCTGCCTCCCGAGTGCTGAGAGTAAAGGCGTGCTCCACCATGTCTGGCTTTTCTTCCTGTTTTTTGAAGACAGTATGCACTGTGTTGCCCAGTCTGGCCTTGAACTCCCGGGACTACAGTGTCTTCTGCAATTTTTGTCTTGAGTGTTTTAAAGTTTCCATTGTAGAGATCCTTCCCTTCCTTGGTTAGATTTATTCCAAGGTGCTTTTTTTTTTAGACAATTGTGAATGCGAATGACTCACTGATTTCATCTTCAGTATGTTTGTTGTTAGCATATAGGAAGACTAATGATTTCTGTATGTTTATTTGGTTTTCTGCTACATTGGTAAACATACTTATCAGCTCTAACTGTCTTCTGGTAGAGTCTTTAGGGTCCTTTATGTACATAGAACCATATCATTGGCAAATAATGATAATTTGATCTCTTCTGATTTGAATCCCTTTTATGTGTTTCTTGCCTTATTGCTATAGTTAAGACTTCCAGTACTACCCTAAATAAAAATTGGGACAGTGGACACCTTTGTCTTGATTTTAGTGGAAAAGTTTGAAGTTTTTCCCCATTAAGTATTATGTTGGCTGTAGGTTTGTTATAAATAGCCATTATTATGTTGAGATGTGTTCTGTCTATTTCCAGATTCTTTAGGACTTTTTTCTGGTTGTTTGAAGTAGGGTATTGCTCTAGCCCAGGCTGACCTGGAGTTCACTGTGTAGTCTCAGGGTGGCCTCAAACTCACAGCGACTCTCCTACTTCTGCCTCCCAAGTGCTGGGACTAAAGGTGTGTGCCACTAGCCTGGCTGACTCTTTTTTTTTTCAAGGTAGGATCTTGTTCTAGCCCAGGCTGTCCTGGAATTAGTCTCAGGGTGGCCTCAAACTCACAGTCATCCCAAGCCTCTCAAGCGCTAGGATTAAAGGCATGCACCACTATGCCCAGCTCTTTAGGACTTTTATCATGAAGGGATGTTGGATTTTGTCAAATGCTTTTTCTGCATCTGTTGAGATAATCATGTGACTTTTGTCCTTCAGTCCATTTATATGGTGTATTGCATTTATTGATTTGCATATGTTGAACCATCCCTGCATCTCTGAACCCATTTAGGCAAGATATCTCAACCTCCTGGTTGATAGGGTTAAGGGTGTGGGGAAACACACACTCTTAGGGACTTTGGCTTTAATAGATGATCTGTTTGTTTTAATCCCCACTGTTGCATAAACACTCTGTGTTGGTTTGGAATGAATGTGTATATTTCTCAGTTGAATTTTAGAATTTGACAGTGATTTACTCTACTCAATCTACTAGAATACTTTAATAGCAGGCAAACTTAACACCTAGGGTCACTTCTTCTTTTTTCTTGGAGTCTAAGAGTTACATTTGGCATCTTAAGCTCCTACCCTGAAGATAAATAAAATCATATGATTTACTCTGCTAAGAACTCTGCAGATAATTTGAAAACCCAGCCATCAAATTAACTTAAGATGCAAAAATCACTACATTATAATAAAAGAAATGCAAAAAATCAAGACAATATAATCCCACAAAAATTATAAATCTGGTCTGGAGAGATAGCTTAGCAGTTAAGGCACTTGCCTATGGAGTATAAGGACCCATATTTGACTCTCCAGATCCCACATAAGCCAGACACACAAATGTGGGGCAAGCAGAAGGTTGCATATGTCCACTATGTGGCACAAGTGTCTGGAATGGGATTGCAGTGGCTGAGACCCTTGTGTGCCATCTCTCTCTCTCTCTCTCTCTCTCTCTCTCCCTTTGTAAAAAAATTATAAATCCATCAAAAATGACTTCCTCCAGTGAGACTCTTCTAGATGAAATTCCTGACAAAGATTTCAAAACAATGATTATATCTATACTCAAAGGAATCAAAGAATAAATCAAAGGAATCAAAGAAGAAAACAAAGGAATCAAAGAAGAAACCAAACTCCTGAAGGAGAGCACAGGAAGCCAACTTAATGAAATGATGTCAATACAAGAAATGAGTAAGGAAACAGAAATCATGAAAAATACCAATCAGAAATACCAGAAATGAAAAACAGAGTTAGTCAAATAGAAAACTCCATAGAAAGTCTCACCAGTAGAATAAATCAAGGAGAGGACAGAATAACTAAACTAGAAGACCAGGTGGCAGATCTAATATAGTCCAACAAAGAGAAAGGTAAACTAATAGGAAGGCATGAATGGGAATTTCTTTTTTTGTTTCAAATTTTTATTAGCATCTTCCATGATTATAAAAAATATCCCATGGCAATACCCTCCCTCCCCCAACTTTCCCCTTTGAAATTCTATGAATGGGAATTTCAAGACATTCAGAACACTATGAATAGACAAACAAGAATTCAGGGCACAGTAGAAGAAGAATTTCACTCCAAAGGCATAGCAGGTATTTTCAACAAAATCATAGAAGAAAACTTCCTCCAGGTAGGGAAAGTGATGCCAATACAGATATAGAAAGTCTTTAGAATGACAAACAGACAAAATCAGGAAAGAACTTTTCATCATCATATTAAATTAAACTAAAACACACAAACCAAAGAAAACTATTGAAAGCAGTTAGAGAGAAAAACCAAGTTACATACAAAGGCAAGCCTATCAGGATCACAGCAGATTACTCAACACAAACTTTAAGAGCCAGAAAGGCTTGCAATGATGTATCCCGAGTTCTGAAAGATAACAACTGTCAACCAAGATTACTTTATCCTGCAAAGCAATTCAGTCAAATAGATGGAGAAATAAGGACATTCCACACAAAACCAGGCTAAAGAAATACATGAAGACTAAACCAGCTCTACAGAAAATACTTGAAAGGATCCTCCATGCTGAAGAGAAAGAATACACATAAGAAACCAGGAAAAAAATAAACCATATTCAAATAAGAGTTAATGCAAGAGAGTAAAGGAAAAACTTGAAGAACTACAAAACAAGAAAAATGGCAAGAATAAATATACACTTTTCAATAATAACCAACCAAAAGACATAGGTTAGCAGAGTGGGTTAAAAAGCAGGACCTTTCAAAGCCAGGCATGGTGGTGCACGCCTTTAATCCCAGCACTCTGGAGGCAGAGGTAGAAGGATCATCATGAGTTCGAGGCCACCCTGAGAGAGTACATTGGTAATTCCAGGTCAGCCTGAGCCAGAGTGAGACCCTACCTCAAAAACCAAAACAAAACAAAAGCAGAATTCTTCTGTTTGTTGCCTCCAAGAAACCCACCTTTCCATAAAAGATGGACATTATATTAGGATGGAAAGTATGAAAAATGGTATTTCAAGCAAACAGACCTAGAAAACCAGCAGGTATTGCTATCATAATATCTAGTAGGGTAGACGTCAAAGCAACATTAGTTAGGAAAGATAAAAAAGGTCACATTATATTATATTATTAGATTATATTATTAGATTATATTATGCAGAGTTCATAGACATAGAACCTTGGCAGGGCAATTTTATTCTAGAGTTAGATGGAAGTCAATGAAGGCTACTGGGCTGCAGTGGAAAGGACGAGAGTTCTTTTTTCCATACTCTACACTAGTACACAGGGATATACATATCAATGGCATTAAAAAAAAAAAAAGCCATGCATGGTGGCACACACCTTTAATCCCAGCTCTCAGGAGGCAGAGGTAGGAGAAGCACCATGAGTTCGAGGCCACCCTGAGACTATATAGCAAATTCCAGGTCAGCCTGGGCTAGAGCAAAATCCTACCTTGAAAAACAAACAAACAAACAAACAAAATGAAGCCTGACTGTTCCCTCTTAGACATTTTCCAAGTTTCTTTCTTTCTTTTTCTGAGATAGGATTAATGCTGTTCTCCAAAGCTGTTGTGAAGAACAGATGAAACACCATGAAATATACTTGACATTGTCTCATTTTTAAAATTTTTTATTTATTTGCAAGCAGAGAGAGATAGAGAGAAAAGATACACACACACACAGTGAGAGAGAGAGAGAGAGAGAGGGAAACAGAGAGAAAGAACGAAAGAGAGAGACACACACAGAGAGAGAGAATGGGCATGCCAGGGCTTCTAGCTGCTGTAAATGAACTCTGGATGTGTGCGCCACTTTGTGCATCTGGCTTTATGTGGGTACTAGGGAATCAAACCTCAATGGTTAGGCTTTGCAGGTAAGTGCCTTAACCACTGAGCAATCTCTTCAGCCCCTGACCCAATTATTTTATCTAACTTTTCTCATATCTCCTTGGAATCTAGGACTTGGGGATGTATGAACCAATATTATTTATGAGGCTCTCACCTCCAGAATTTTCTTATTTGGTTTATCATTCATAATGAAGCCACTAGAAATATACCATTGTGGCATATTGACTATTTTTAATTAAAAGTATCTAAAAAGCAGCAATTGCAAGAAAAACATCCTTACTCAGGTGTGCTGGTCAGTCCCATAATGCTGGCATTCAAGAGGCTAAGGTAGGATTGTCAATTCAAGGCCAGTGATGAATACACAGAGTCTCTTTTCCACACATGGAGGTGTGGTAGAAGAAATTTGACAGAGAATCTAGGTTCAAATGATATTCTAAATCTCCTTTATCCGAAGGCTATATCCTGCTTTACAGTTTCTATTGTGCAAGCCTGTACCAGGGAGACAGCATGATCCCAAGTTTCCTCCCAATCTAAGCAACTGCACACTGCTTATAATCTGCTATCTAGTCAGTGCAGCCATAGGCAAACTCCCCTGAGCTTATGTAATTTTCTTCTTGTAGCCCCCAGTCACACAGCCCAGAAGTTTAACCCAGCAATAATGTAAAGATCCCTTTATAATGTGATGTCAAACTGCCTGCCATGCTGCCTATAAAAACTCTGAGCCATTAGAGCTCAGTAGTAGGCTTTGGAAGAGATTCCCACACTGGCTTGATAATAAACATTCATCTTGATTCTCCATTTTGTCTCTGTTGCCAGTTTTGAGGGCCTCAGTTTTCTATAACAATGAGGGGAATCCTAAACAGGTGGAGGGATGTATTAGTCAGGATTATCTAGAGGAACAGAACCAATAGAATGAATTGTATTAAAAGGGAATTTATTGGATTAGTTTATGACAGTCCAACAATTGGAGTTTGCAGGCCTGAGAGTCAAGGAACCTGGTAGCTGCTCAGTCCACGAGGCTGGGTGCCTCAGCAGTTCCAATCTAGCACTGAAGGCCTGGAGAGATGCTGCTCTTCAGTCCACACTGGAAAGCAGCAAGCACCAAGGAGGGAGGAGGGGATACTTTGCTGGAGCCTCCTCAGATAAAGCCCCCGCCCCTCTAAGAGGGGCTGCCCACTCTGGGGGAAGGGCTCCTCCTTTAGTCAATCTCCCCGGAAGCAACCTCAGAGCCCCACTTATGGGTAATGTCTGTGGATTCCTAAACAGATTAAGTTGACACAAAACTTAACCATCACAAGTGCTAAGCCTCACTCCCTTTTACAATGACAGCTTTTATAATGATAATAATGGCAGTGTGCTTTGCTTTTTGTAAAAAATACTTTGTTTTTATTTTATTTATTAACTTGAGCGAGAGAGAGACTGAGAGAGAGAGAGGCATATAGACAGAAAGAGAATGGGTAAGCCAGGGCCTCCAGCCACTGCAAATGAACTGCAGACATGTGCACCACCTTGTGCATCTGGGTTATGTGGGTCCTAGGGAATTGAACCTGAGTCCTTTCGCTTTGCAGGGAAGCACCTAATCACTAAGCCATCTCTCCAGCCCACTTAAAAAAATATAGGTCTATGTGGCCCAGGCTGGCCTGGAATTCCTGCCTTAGCAGTACCGCAGGTAAATACCATCATGCCTGGCTAAAGCTATTAATATCAGCCAGGCAGTTTTTTTAAGTAGTTTTCACACAGAATTTCATTTACTTCTCACAACACAATTAACATGCCACTTTTACTGAAAAGGACACTGAGATTCAGGCAGTGTACTGTGTCTAAGGTCACCCAGCTATTCAAAGCCTGATTCCAAAATCTGGTTTATCCAGCTCTAGAGCCACTGGCTTCGAAGCACTCATAAGTGTAAGGTCAAAAGAGCTGGTTCTTCCTCCCCTTCCCATCTCTCCTCCATTTCCCATCTTTCCCCCTCCCCTTCACATCTCTTCCCCCATTAGCCATGCTCAGAATAGGTCTGGGATTTTGGGATCACCTACTGCTATTATGGTAATTGAGTATGCCTGAGCTGAGAATGGGAAATACCACACCCCTCTGTCCTCACTTCAGTCACAATCACCCAAGAGGGCATTTTCCCTCCTCCTCTACCCATAACCCTTAAAATCCCGCTTCCTCCTCTAACACAGAGCTCTGGAACTCTTTCCTCTTTTCCTTTGGGTCATGCCATTTTTGTTTTTTGAGAGACAAGATCTCATGTAGCCCATGCTGGCCTTGCTGTGAGTTGAGGATGACCTTGAAATTCTAATTCTCCTGCCTCCACTTCTTGAGTGCTGGGAATACAGGGTATCTTTGAAAGCAACAGAGCCTTTCTCAGCTCTTGATTAGGCTTTTAACTTTGGAGTTATGTGGCCAGATGGTCACAGTCACACAAAACTTCCACTGAATCAGTGGCCTACAGGTTTTTGTCTTGTGAATTTGATGAATGGGACCCACAGACCATAGAGGGTGAGGTTTAGAAAACTTTTATTATAAAGCTCAAGGGAAGAAGGCAGAACTCTTATGTAGCAGGAGGAGGTCCCCAGGAATGGGATAGTATTAAGTAGGATTTGTTTTAGGAATGAAGGTAAGGCAGAAAGCTCCTGAGTTGGGAGGGGTCCCTAAGGAGGTAATATACATGGTGACTTGGATCAAGTTTTTTCTTTTTTTTTTGTAAGCTTGAGGATATATATTAGGTATCTAGTTGGGATGAGATTTAATGGTTAAGTTTAGGAGCTTGATTGATTGGTGGATCAGGAAGAAGAGCAAAGACAAAAATAATAAGGCTTTACTGGATGGGTTTGGGGATAAGCTGATCAGTCCAGTTCCCAAGTCAGGTGTCACACCTAGTTTCTAGAAAACGGGAACTTAACAAAATCCCTCCTTATGGGCTCAAGGACAGTCCCTGCTTAGTTAAGAAAACAAAACAAAACAAAACAAAAAACTGTTCACTTGAGATCTAGCTAACATGAATAACCCAGTCAGCTTCTATCTCGTGTTATTCATCAACACCAGGGTTTAGGCAGTGCTGACAATTCACACGGGACCTCCTGCATGTAAAGCAGGCACGCTACCAACTGAGCTGCAGCCTGGGCCCTCAGCTAGCTTCCTTCCTGCTTTTCTCTTTTCTCTTCTTTCTTTCTTTATTTTATTTTATTTTTTTTTTTGAGGTTTCATTGTTGCTGACTTGGAGTTCACCCTGTAGCCCCATGGCAATCCTCCTATCTCTACCTCCCAAGTGCTAAGATTAAATGTGTGTACTACCACGCCTGGCTTAAAAATAAACTGTTTTAAAAGGAGCTGGGACATCTCACAAGAAAAGGTGTGGGGAGGGTCATCACATCTAAGGCAACACTGTGCAGGTGTATGCAATAACGAATGCAGTCTCATGACCTCAGGAGGAGACAGCATCATAGTGTGCTGAGAACTTCTTGTCAATATAGGATGTCCTGGGATGGAGAAATGGCTTAGTGGTTAAGCGCTTGCCTGAGAAGCCTAAGGACCCCGGTTCGAGGCTCAATTCCCCAGGTCCCATGTTAGCCAGATGCACAAGGGGGTGCTCGCATCTCGAGTTCGTTTGCAGTGGCTGGAGGTCCTGGCGCGCCCATTCTCTCTCTGTCTCTCTCTCTGTCCTTCTCAAATAAATAAATAAAAGTAAACAAAAAAAATTTAAAACAATGTAGGATGTCTTCAGGGTCTCCTCAGAGATCATTTGCTCCATCTGCTCACACTGCTTCTCTCCTTTCCTCATCAGGTGCGCTGCTCGGCCCGCCTCCCTGTCAGCACCCTTGTACTGAGCTGTGGCAGAGGTAGTGGCCACCGGGCGGGACTGTGACAGCCTGGAGTCCTGGCTGCAGATGCAGTTGTCAGCCTTGACATCAAGTTGTTTGTTTGTTTGTTTTGTTTTTCGAGGTAGGGTCTCACTTTAGCCCAGGCTGACCTGGAATTCACTATGGAGTCTCAGGGTGGCCTCAAACTCACGGCAATCCTCCTACCTCTGCCTCCCCAGTGCTGGGATTAAAGGCGTGCGCCACCCCGGCACTCGACATCAAGTTTTAAGGGCTGAGTTTAACCAATCATAACATCAGGTTTGGGTTTAACCCTTCCTGGAATCTTAATTCTAGGAAAAGGGAGCTTCTGCCTGCGGAGGGCCTCAGGTTGTTCATGGAAAAACAGATCTAGGGCAGCACTTAGAGGCTGAGGTAGGAGGATCACTGTGGGCATGGTGACCCACGCCTTTAATCCCAGCACTCTAGCTGAGGTAGGGGAAACGCTGTGAGTTCAAGGTCACTCTGAGACTACATAGTGAATTCGTGGTCAGCCTGGGCTACAGTGAGACTTACATAGGCTCAGAGTGGCCTCATACTCACTCACAGTGATCCCCCTACTTTGATCTTCTGAGTGCTAGGATTAAATGGGTGGGCCACCATGCCCAGCCTTAATTGATTCTTTCTACAAATATAGTGGTATAGACCTGGTGGTGTACCACTATTGGGGAAATAAAGCAGCTTTGCCAGCAAAGTTCTTTTTTGTATCAGAATATGCATTCTCACTGTTATATATGTGTAAGGTAAAACAATGTAGCTTCAAAGCTTGGGCAGGATTTCATACAACTTTATGGAGGAAAATAGATCAATTAAAACTTCTTCTTGAGAGGATGCAATATGTTAGTCTTGCTCCAGGGATACCTTTTGAGTAACCCCTCGGTTGCAAGGCCAGGCCTCTATTTGCTTTGTAGTAGAGGGCAAGCTAAAAATTCAGGTTTATTAAATTCTTAAGGACACACCCTAAAACTAAAAGGTGGGTGGAAAGGCAGGGCATTCTCTCTCAAACAAAATTCCATCAAGGTAATCTCCCAGAGGTCATGGTCATGGGTATGACAGGTTAGACTAGGGCAAGTCTCTGTAAGGCTCTGTCTCCTGGAACTCACAGTCTTGGGGGTGGGGATGGGGACACTCCAGGTAAAGTGATCTTTGAGCTGAAATTGTGGAGCTTTGATAAACATTTAAGGAACAAATGATGACCTGTGCCGTGGGTTTTATTTTATGGGGATTCAAATGCAAACCTCATACCTGACCTCGAGTCTGTCTTAAAGAATTGAGAAAACAAAATGAGAAGGATGATTTTTGTAAACCATTACATTTATTCCATTCCAGGGGAGCTTAGGTGGTTGCAGTCAGGGTCACATTGCTAGCAGAAAACACCCCATCAAAGGGCAGCTTGTGGGAAAAAAGTGTTTATTTTGGCTTACAGACTGAAGGGGATGCTTCATGATGGCAGGGGAAAACGATGGCATGAGCAGAGGTGGACATCACCTCCTGGCCCACATCAGACAGAGCAACAGAAGCATGTGCCCAACACTGGCAAGAGGAAGCTGGCTATAATGTCCATAAGCCAGCCCCCAATAATACACTGCCTCCAGGAGGCTTTGATTCTTAAATTTCCATCAGCAGGGGACCAAGCATTCAGAACACCTAAATTTATGAGGGACACCTGAATCAAATCACCACAGGTGGGGAAAGGAAAAGTCCAAGAACCAAAGGATGAACAGTGGAAACATCCATGTGGTCTAAGACTCCATGGACCTAGGGAAAAACAAAATTTCTCTTTCCACGTTGGGTGAGAAGGACAACGAAACTTTACCTGTGGTGAAAACCTCAGGTGCTGGAAGATGAACAGTCCCAGGTGCTGGAAAAGAGAACAAAACCCAAAACCCTGGTGAGCCAGTCTTTTTTTTGGCAGGTGGGGTGGGGTGGGAGGAGTCCTGGGCTGAATCTAGAAGGAGCTGGCAGCACACCTGGGAGCAGTATAGGGAGGGGCTAGGCTTGAACTCTTCAGATATCTGGGTGAATGTATGACCTAAGTAGCATGGCTATAGGAGGTCACAGCAGGCCTAGACCCCATAACCTGTGTCCCAGACCTGCAGGAGTGAGGCCGCTCGCTCCCATCCCCCCCCTCCCCACCAGGTCGCTGCCAGCCTAGACCCCTATAACCTTGGGCCCCAAGGCCGGCAGAAGTGGGGACGCTCCCCCCAGCCCGGGGCGCCTGGATGTCCTGATAAGACTTAGGTTTAGCTTTCCCCAGAGCCTTGTGACCTCTTGCCGCTTGCCCAGCAAGTCCCTATATGTCAATGAGGTATCAACCAGCAGCCTTCACACAGCCAATCCCCCTACTACCTGTACCCCATACCTTTTCCCGCCACTGCTTAGACCCTGTGACCCTTTTTGGCTCACCCATGACGTCACTACATGCTAATTAGGCATCAGCAGGACCTTTGAACTAACCAATCCCCTTATGACCCATGCCTACCATACCTCTTCTGGCTCTTTCACAAACGCTTACTAACCCATTACTTTGGGAAATAAACGAGCTGTTCTCTGAAGCTGTCTTCTTGGTGTTTCTTCC
Organism: Dipus sagitta; assembly: GCA_036346955.1. Lineage (NCBI taxonomy): Eukaryota > Metazoa > Chordata > Mammalia > Rodentia > Dipodidae > Dipus > Dipus sagitta. The sequence continues at coordinate 66,645,288 of CM070770.1, read as the reverse complement.
CCTCGCACTCAGGCCGCTAAAACACTGCTCCGCAGTTGCCTGGCTGCCCCGGGAAACCAATGTGCAGCAGCCCCAGGGCGACCAGGAACCACAGCAGCCCAAAATCAGTGTAAGATTTCTCTAATTAGCCCTTTTCTAATTATCCCTGTCACTTCATTTAGCCAAGATATTTACTAAGGAAGTCTCGCTTGGCATCAGGATGATGATGATGATGATGAGTTGAGGTAGGATCTTTAGCCCAGGCTGACCTGGAACTCACAGTGATCCTCCTATCTCTGCCTCCCCAGTGCTGGAATTAAAAGCGTGGCTTGGCTTGGCGTCAGGATTAAAAATACATGTATTTTTTATTTGGGCTGGAGAGATGGCTTAGTGGTTAAGGTGCTTGTGGGCAAAGCCAAAGGATCCTGGTTTCATTCCCCAAGAACCACGTAAACCAGATGCACAATGTATGCCGTTTCTGTCTGCCTCTTTCTTTCTCTGAAATAAACAAAGACAAATAAAAAGGAGAAAAAATATTTTTATTTATTTGCAAGCAGAGATAGAAGACAGAGAGGATGGTGCGCCAGGGCCTCCAGCCCCTGTAAACGGACTCCAGATGCACGCGCCACTTGGTGCAGCTGGATTTGCATGCGTACTGGTAAATCAAATCCGGTGCTTTAGGCTTTGCAGGCAAGTACCTTAACTGCTAAGCCATCTCTCCAGGCCTGCGTCAGGATTTTAATGAATCGGATGCAAGAGAGAGAAGCTGTATGACTGGCTGAACAGTGCTTCCGTCGTGGCCCAAGCCAAGGCGGAGGAGAAGGGTTCATGGCTGCGCATCCGCGCAAAGATTAGGTGACTGAGGCTGAACGGGGCGGTGCCAACGCGCAGGAGGCTGAGGCAGGAGGATTGCCACGCATCAGAGGCCAGTCGGGATACGTAGGTAGCACTATGTCCGCCAAAATCGTGTAGTAAGGCTCTGTCCCATAAAAGAAACAATTGGAAAGCAGAACAGCAGCTGCAGCTGCGGAGGAGGGAGGGGAAACCTGCGGCCGGGGGCGGGGCCACGTGATGGGGCGGGCCATGGTGGGCGGGGTCTACGGAAGCCCAGCAGGCGCGGGTAGCGGCCGCGGAAGCGCCCGAGCCGCGAGCCGCAGGCTGAGCTGTCCCGCGCTCCAGTCTACCGCTGCGCTTTCTCCTGCCGTTGCTGCAGGTCCGGTCCGAGTCTTCTTGCGGGTGGGGGTGTGAGGACCCGCCGCGCACTCAAGAGTGTCCCCGGGCCTGTCCGGGGTGACGGCGCGGTTCCTTCCTACGGCGGCTCCTGCGGCGGAGCGGACCGGGCATCAGCCCGCGTCCCCAGCAGACGACGACATGCGCAGCCTGCCGTACTTCTGCCGCGGCCAGGTGGTGCGGGGCTTCGGCCGCGGCTCCAAGCAGCTGGGCATCCCCACAGGTGAGCGCTGCAGGTCACGTGACGGCGGCGGGGGCGGGGGTGACTCCGGGGTGAGGTGACCCCTGTCCTCAGCCCCGCTGCTTTGGGCCCAGGACTTTGATCGCGTTTCTGGAGCTCCTCCCTCCTCCCCCGGGATCTGGGTGGTGATGACTGGAAGCCAGGTCTAGTCCCAAGATGCCCTTTCCACCTCCCTGTTCAGAGCTGGCCAAGCAGAGCTTGTTCCACTCTTCCTTTTTTAAACATAGATTAATATGTAGTGATCAAGTGATGACACGGGCAGTCCGACCACAGCCAACTTTCATTTGGTCAGTCTACATCCGTTTCAGTAACCAAGACTCGAAAAGTACCTCCATGCTCTGAGCCTTGTCCTGTGACATTGGTCTTTGGGTTTGGGGTTTGTGTGTGTGTGTGTGTATATATATATATATATATTTTTTTTTTTTCTGTTTGTTTTGTTTTTTCGAGGTAGGTTCTCACTCTAGCCCAGCAGCCTCAGGGTGACCTCGAACTCACGGTGATCCTTCTACCTCTGCCTCCTGAGTGCTGGGATTAAAGGCATGCGTCAGCACGCCTGACTGGGTTTGTGTATTTTGAAAAGACTCTTCACATGACTCAGAATCTACTTAGGAAAGAGCAGGGGGCTTTTGTTGTTTAATATTGACGGTCTCACTTTGTTACCCAAGCTATCGCCTAACTTGTGGACTCAAGTGTTTTAGCCTCCTGAGTGGGACTAGAGGCATAACATCTGATGCACTTAATAGCATTTATTTTGTAACTGTTTCATTTTTTTTTCTACTAAGTAATCTCTCTGTGGCTTTAAAAAATATTTACTTCAGAGAATGAGTATGGTGTGCCAGGGTCTCTTGCCACTTTGTGCATCTGGCTTTAAGTGGGTCCTGGAGAATCAAACTCAGACTGTCAGGCTTTACAAACAAGGGCCTTTAACCTCTGAGCTTTCTCTCGAGCCCTTGTGTGGCTTTTTTTCGCCTGTGTCTTATTCCAAGTCATGTACATAAAAAGAGAAGAAATCCAAGCCAGTGGAAGTCATAGGTTAGTAATCATAGTCAAAGGCCTAGAAACTGTGTGCATGTAGTAATTCAGGCTATTTAATAGGAAATGGGTAACCTTGAATGTTTATTTACTTCTGTTTAGCGAATTTTCCTGAACAAGTAGTAGACAGTCTTCCAGCTGATGTGTCCACTGGCATTTATTATGGTTGGGCCAGTGTTGGAAGTGGAGATGTCCATAAGATGGTGGTGAGCATCGGATGGAACCCATACTACAAGAATGTTAAAAAATCCATGGTAAGAATTGCATCATGCTCTGACTAAACCTGGGAGGATGGTCTAGAGGAATTCTTTATTAAATGCATACAGAGCTCAGCTCATTAGCATGTTTGAAGGATTTAAAAGTGAAATATATATAATTTCCTTTCTTTTTGAATGATGTATTTTTTTCTCTCATCCTTTAAAAAATTTTTTTGTTTACTTGAGACAGGATCATATGTAGCCCAGGCTGGCCTGGAACTCAGTATACAGTCAAGGTTGACCATGAACTTCTGATCCTTCTGCTTCCACCTTCTGAGTACTGAGATTATAGGCATGCACCACCATGGCCTGGTTAATTTGGTGCTGAGGATGGGACCTAGGGCTTTGCGTATGCTAGGCAAACATTCTACATCTCCAGTCCCTCCATGTTTTTTCCTTTCAATCTAAAACGAATCTCCTCCTATAGAAAGCATATAGTTGGACAATGTTTGTTCTGCCAATCTCTTTGCCTTTTGTTTTGTTTTTGAGGTAGGGTCTGTCTTTAGCCCAGGCTGACTATTCAGTTTGTAGTCTCAGGGTGGCCTCACACTCACAGAGATCCTCTCACCTTTGCCTCCCCAGTGCTGTGATTAAAGTCATGCACCACTACACGTGGAATTCTCTTTGCTTGCTTTTTTTTTTTTTTTAATTATTACTTAGTTAGAGAGAGAGGCAGGCCGACAAAGAAAGAGGGAATGGGTGTGCCAGGTCCTCTAGCTGCTGCAAACAAACTCCAGATACATATGCCACCTTGTGCATCTGGCTTTACATGGGTGCTGGGGAATCAGGATCTGGTTCTTTTGCCTTTGCCAGCAAGCACCTTAACTGCTAAGCCATCTTTCCAGCCCTCTCTTTGCCTTTTGATTCGAGTTTAATACTTAATATTTAAAATAATTGCATGCAGGGCATTATTTGAATTTGAGGCCAGCCTGGGTTACATCATGATATCTTTCCTCCAAAAAACAACAGAAAAACAGCGGTTTCTACAAAGGGATTTCCAAATACTGGTCTTTATTTTTTCATCTCCATGCCCTATAACATTTTTCCATTTCTTTCATTATTACTTTGTGTATTAGGTGGAGTTTGGTTATTACCTTTCTTTCTTATTTTATATTTTTTTATTTATTTACTTGAGAGATAGAGAAAGAGGAAAAGAGAGAGAGAGAACATGGATGTGCCAGGGCCTCCTGGTGCTGCAAATAAACTCCAGACGTGTGTACCACTTTGTGCATCTGGCTATATGTGGGTACTGGGGAGTCAAACCTAGGTCCTTTGGCTTTGCAGGCAAGCACCTTAACCCCTAAGCCATTTCTCCAGCCTGTCTAGCCTGGATTTTATTTCCTTTTGAGACAGGGGAGCTGAGTAGATCTTGCTTTTTTTTTTTTTTTTTTTTTTTTTTTTGAGGAGGGGTCTCTCTGTAGCTCAGCCTGACCTGGAATTCACTATGTAGTCTCAGAGTGGCCTTGAACTCAAAGCAATCCTCCTACCTCTGCCTCCCAAGTGCTGGGACTAAAGGTGTATGCCACCACACCCTGCCTTGAGTAGATCTTTTTGTCCCTCAAGGGTGGTGATGATAGGTGTGTTCTAATTATTCATGTATTTACATTTATTGAATATGAAAAGTGAGGTGTTTATTATCTTTATTATGTTTTTTGTTTGTGACAGGCTGGCCTGGAGCTTACTGTGTAACTCAGAAACTCGAGCTTCCTGCCTCAGCCTTCTGAGTGCTAGTCTTACAGGCAGGAGCCACCAAGCTGGTCTCGAAAGTGGGGTATTTAAAAGCATTTCATAAAATTGAGTTTTGTCCTAGTTAATGTGGTTCATGGAAAACTTAATTGCTTGATGTCCTTGTTAAGATATTTTAACTGCTTATATTATAGGGCTAGTGCAACTTGATTCGTTCTCTTGTCTTTGTTTTTGGTTTTGCATTGCTTGGGATCACGCTGGGCCTCCCACCCAGGGCCACAAGCAGGCTAGGCAAGTACTCTACCATTGAGCTACCCCCTCAGTCCCTCTCCCTTTAAAATCATTTGAGTATATAGTCTTTCTGCCCCACTGTTCTCCACAGCTTAACTATTTTATTTGTTGGATTTGGGTTAATGTATTGTCAGCCCAAGTATGTAGCAAGAACAGACAGTGATTAAGTTCTTTGAGGAGTTAAGAAGTGTATCACCACAGAGCTTAGTGCTGATGTATGTAGCACTTTGCTTACTGGTTCACTTGCCTCTGAGAATTTAGGGTCCTGAAAATTATTTGTTGGAAGAGATAAGGAAAAGAATCAGTCAAATAACACAAAATTCTTTTTTGTAGAAAGAGGAAGGAAAAGGGAGGAGATGCCAGTCAGGTGACTAATCTTTATGAGCTACTCAGATAACAGAAATAATAGGGCATTTAAGAAAAGCCTTGGAATTCCTTTGATAGGAAAAACTTATATTTCAAGGCTGTCAGTGCAAAAAGGGGGGGGGGCTTTACGTAAAAAGGAATAAGAGAGTTTACTTTGGAACCAAATATGAGTAACCATGTCCTTAGAACACACAGATTTAGATGACCTGAAATTACACATTCCAACGCGGTAACAATTTCATGAAGTTTTTCTGGTAATAGAACAAAGAGAGTCAAATCAAAACACTTCAAATACCTGGGAGGGTAAATCAAGAAGGCAGGCTCCAACAAAGCAGGAAAGTCTCTGCTGTAGGCCTCAGATAATCTTCGATGACTTTCTTAGCTTTGGGGTTGGTGGAAGCTAAGGGTCTGTGTACATTCCCAAAACATTTGCGTAGTCACAAAGATGAGTAACAGGTGGGCAGTTAAGGGGCCTATGATAGCCCAAAATAATGTGGCTTTGGGCCAGCAACATTCCAACTTCACAGGATCCAATCAGCCTTGAATTATTTTTTAAAATATTTTGTTTATTTATGAGAGGAAGAGAGGGTAGGAGTGAGGAAGGGAGGAAGAGAATGGGCACACTGGACCCTCTAGCAGCTTCAAGTGAACTCCAAATGTGTGTGCCATTTTGTGCATCTGGTGGGTACTGAAGAACCAAACCCAGGCATCAGACTTTGCAAACATGCATCTTTAACAGCTGAGCCATCCCTGTAGCCTCCAGCCTTGAATTCTTCTTTTTTTTTTTTTTTTAGTATTTATGTATTTATCTGAGACTGAGAGACGCAGAGAGAAAGAGAGGGAGGGAGATAGAGAATGGGCATGCCAGAGCCTCCCATCTACTGCAAACGAACTCCAGATGCATGTGGCACTTTGTGTATCTGGCTTACATGGGTCCTGGGGCATCAAACCTAGGTCCTTTGGCTTTGCAGGCAAGTGCCTTAACTGCTAAGCCATCTCTCCAGCCCCAGCCTGAATTCTTTTTTTTTAAATTAATTTATCTTTTTATTGACAACTTCCATGATTGTAAACAATATCCCATGGTAATGCCCTCCTTCCCCCCACTTTCCTCTTTGAAACTCCATCCTCCATTGTATCCCCTCCCCCTCTCAATCATTCTCTCTTTTATTTTGATGTCATGATCTTTTACCTCCTATTATGATGGCCTTTTTTTATTGACAACTTCCATAATTATAAACAATATTCCATGGTAATCCCTCCCTCCCCCCTCAATCAATCTCTCTTTTATTTTAATGTCATGATCTTTTCCTCCTGTTATGATGATCTTGTGTAGGTAGTGTCAGGCACTGTGAGGTCCATGGATATCCAGGCCATTTTGTGCCTGGAGGAGCATGTTGTAAGGAGTCCTACCCTTCCTTTGGCTCTTACATTCTTTCTGCCACCTCTTCCACAATGGACCCTGAGCCTTGGAAGGTGTGAAAGAGATATTGCAGTGCCGAGCACTCTTCCTTTGGCTCTTACATTCTTTCTGCCACCTCTTCCACAATGGACCCTGAGCCTTGGAAGGTGTGAAAGAGATATTGCAGTGCTGAGCACTCTTCTGTCACTTCTCAGCACCATAGTGCCTCCTGAGTCATCCCAAGGTCACTGCCATCTGAAAAGAGAAGCTTCTCTAGCCAAAAGTGCATTAATATATGGGTATGAAAGTTAAGAGAAGTGCTTACTGGGCAGTTTGGTGAGCATAGTATATACATTTAGCCAGACAGCAGCAGACGTTACAGCCCTAGGGCTCATGGTTATCCCTGTTGTAAGTTTTCAGTATCCAGGACTTATTCCCTCCCATAGAGCAGGCCTCCAGTCAAATTAGAGGGCAGTTGGTTTCCACCATGACAGATGTGCCACTATTGCACCTGTTGGCTCATTTGGCCTAGCTGGCCAAATATTAGGCTTGTAGTGTCTACTGTTGAGTGTCTTCACTGGTGATTTCTCTCTCTCCCATTGAACTGCATGCAGCATTGCTTTTTTCATCTTTCTGTCAGCTGGTCTACCTGGAGGAGGTTATCAGCTCAGTTCCAGCAGGATTTCTCAGTGGTCTTGCAGCCCAAGTATGTGTAGTCTTCAGCAATAGAGTCTTACCATCTACTCCTGGTGGGAAACCAAGGGCCCCGGCAATGTCCTGTAATGTTTTGGGGGCATCGGGGACCATCCTGGCCAACAGCTCATTGGAAGGTATCCCATCCCTGGTGCTGAAAATTTTCCAGTAACAATCTATGGCTACTGAGTATTCCATTGTCCAAAAAGGTAGGTTTCCATATGATTTATTTATATCCTCTTAGATTTTGATTAGTCCTCCCTCTGCCTTTCCTTTACTCAATCTCTTCCCCTGACCTCACTTTGGGCCTTTTCACTCCCATTAATCTATTCTTCTACTTACATATATCCTATTATGTACCCCCCCTCCCTTCCTTTTTCTTCCCTTTATATCTCCTTTCTGGCTTACTGGTCTCTGCTACTGAGTTTTCTTCCTACTCACACTGAAGTCCAGTCATCTGTAGCTAGGATCCACATATGAGAGAGAACATGTGATGTTTGGCTACCTGGGCCTGGGTTACCTCACTTAGTATAATCCTTTCCAGATCCATCTATTTTCCTACAAATTTCACAACTTCATTTTTCTTTACTGCTGAGTAGAACTCCATTGTGTAAATGTGCCATATCTTCATTATGCACTCATCAGTTGGGGGACATCTAGGCTGGTTCCATTTCTTAGCTATTGTGAATAGAGTAGCAATAAACATGGTTGAGCAAGTATATCTAAGGTAGTGAGATGAGTCTAGGAGCACTATCGCTGGGTCGTATGGTAGATCTATTTTTAGCTGTTTTAGGAACCTCCACACTGATTTCCACAATGGCTGGACCAGATTGCATTCCCACCAACAGGGTTCCTCTTCCAGCCTTGAATTCTTTTTTTTTTTATTTTTTTATTTTTTTTGGTTTTTTGAGGCGAGGTCTCACTCTAGTCCAGGCTGACCTGGAATTCACTACGGAGTCTCAGGGTGGCCTCGAACTCACGGCGATCCTCCTACCTCTGCCTCCCGAGTGCTGGGATTAAAGGTGTGCGCCACCACGCCCTGCTCAGCCTTGAATTCAAGGAGCTATTCATTTATTTCTTTTTATTATTCTTTGCCAGTAACAGACATCTGTGAATTCTTTTGCTCTTTTATTATTTATTTATTTCACAGAGAGGAAGAGAGAGAGAATGGACACACCAGGGACTCCAGCCACTGCAAACGAACTCCAGATGTGTGCGCCCCCTTGTGCATCTGGCTAACATGGGTCTTGGGGAATCAAATCTGGGTCCTTTGGCTTTGTAGGCAAGTGCCTTAACCACTAAGCCATCCCTCCAGCTTTCTTTTGCCCTTTTAAAAGGTGGTGTCATCTTATAGAAGTTCTTATTCTATTCTGAGTCCAATTTCTTTATTTTATTTTGGTATTCTTGGGGATTAAAACCAGGGCTTTTTTCATGCTGCCCAATGCTATTAATCAAGCCTGTAATTTCTTAATTTTAATATAGCCCCAATCATCATTTTTCTTTTATACTTAGTTAGGGCTTTAATAGTTTTAATAAATCTTTGCTTATACCAAGGCCATTAAGATATGTTTGTTTGTTTTTTCTCTAAAAGCATAATTGACCTGGTATGGTGTTACACACCTTTAATCTCAGCTCTTGGGAGACAGAGATAGGAAGACTACTGTGAATTCCAGGCTAGTTTGGTACTACAGAAAGAGTTTTTAATCAGCCTGGGTTAGAATGAGACCCTACCTCGAAAAAAAATAATAATTTACTTGCTTCATTAAAATAATAAGTTCTCCAATTCTAATTTCAACAGTTTCTCAGTTAACTTTTGTCTTTTGGTATACATTTTAAGAATATCTCTTAATTTTTTAATTTTATTTATTTTTTTATTAACATCTTCCATGATTGTAAACAATAACCCATGGTAATTCCCTCCCTCCCCCCACTTTCCCCTTTGAAACTCCATTTTCCATCATATCCCCTCCCCATCTCAATCAGTCTCTTTCATTTTGATGTCATGATCTTTCCCTTCTGTTATGATGGTCTTAAGTAGGTAGTGTCAGGCACTGTGAGGTTATAGATATCTAGGCCATTTTGTGTCTGGAGGAGCATGTTGTAAGGAGTCCTACCCTTCCTTTGGCTCTTACATTCAATATTTCTTCATTTTAAGGTCGTATTTTTTATAACTTTTTATTGACAACTTCCATAATTAAAGACAATAAATCATGGTAATTCCCTCCCCTCCCCCAGTTTCCCCTTCACAAATCCACAATCCCTTCTCCCCCCCCCCCTGCCAATTATTCTCTCTGTTATTGTGATATCATCTTTTCCTCCTATTATGAGAGTCCTGTGTACATAGTACCAGGCATTGTGAACTCATGGATTTCTATACCATTTTGTGTCTGGAATACTGCATTGTAAGCAGTCCTAACCCTTCCTTGGATCTTGTATTCTTTCTGCCACCTCTTCTGCAACTAAGGGTTTTTGTTTGTTTGATTTTGTTTTTTCAAGGTAGGGTTTCTAGCTCAGGCTGACCTGGAATTCTCTGTGTAGTCTCAGGGTGGTCTTGAACTCAAGGCAGTCTTCCTACCTCTGCCTCCCAAGTGCGGGAATTAAAGGCGTGCACTACCACACCTGACTTCCATTTTTTTATTTTTCATTTTTATTTGTTGTTATTTGAGAGAGATAGAGAGGCAGATAGAAAGAGAGAGAGAGGCAGATAGAAAGAGAGAGAGAGAGAATAGATGCCCCAGGGCCTCTAGACACTGCAAACGAACTCCACATGCGTGCGTTACCTTGTGCATCTGGCTAACGGGGTTCCTGGGGAACCTGGTTCCTTTGGCTTTGCAGGCAAGTAAGTGCCTTAACCACTAAGCCATCTCTCCAGCCCTCCTTTAGTCCATTTTCAATGATCTCAGATCATGATGTGATGGTGCATATGTGTAGTCGAGGTAGAGGCAGGAGGTCAAGAACAGCATGGGATGTACAGCACGACTGTCTCATAAAACCAAGGGTTAGGTAAAGTCTTTGCTGAGCTTATACAATGCTGTGGATTTGATTTTTTTCAAGGTAGGGCCTCACTCTAGCCCAGGCTGACTTGAAACTTAACCCTGTAGTACCAGGCTTGCCATGAACTCAGAACAGTTGTTCTACCTCAGCCTCCTGGGTACTGGGATTAAAAGCATGACCACCACACCTGGCTTAAAATTGGGTTTGGTCCCCAGCACTGAAGTGAAAAAGAATACTATGACTGGAGAAAACTAAGTTACTTTTGCTTATTAAAATTATTTATTTATTTATTTATTTATTTATTTATTTATTTATTTATTTAAACACGAGAGAGAATGGCAAATAGAGACAATGGGTACACCAGGGCCTCTAGTCACTGCAGATGAACTCCAGAAGCATGCGCCCCCTTGTGCATTTGGTTTACGTGGGCCCCGGGGAATCGAGCCTGGGTGTTTTGGCTTTACAAGCAAGCACATTGACTGCTAAGCCATCCCCAGCCCTGTATTTACTTTTTTTTCTTTTTAAAATTTTTATTTTTTCATTTGAGCAAGACAGAAGAGGCAGATAGAAAGAATTGGAGCCCTAAGGTGACATTTACCTCCCCTTTTTGGTCTGATTCCTATTTATCTTATTTTTAGTTATTTGCAAGCAGAGAGATATAGAAGAGAGATAGACAGGAGAATGGACTCACCAGGTCCTCCAGCTACTGCAAATGAACTCTAGGCATGTGCCTCTTTGTGTATTTGGCTTTACCATGGGTACTGGAGAATTGAATCCTGGTCATTAGGCTTTGCAGGCAAGTGCCTTAACCACTGAGCAATCTCTCCAGCCCCTGATTCCTATTTTTAGTGAGTATAGTTACCTTACTATGTTTTATGTTAGGAGGGTAGGAAGAATAAACATGTTTCTTGTATTTGGCTTATTTTAAGTAGATCATAATTTGTTCTTAACATATATTGTTTTTGTTACTCTGAACGATTTTAGCTGTACTCTTGGATTTGTGATAGGTATTTTAGTTTCAAGGATAAGTTCATAGATTAGATATTCTAAAGTCACATAAAAATAGTCAGTGTAAATGTTTCTTAATAGTTTACACTTAAAATTCCCATCATCCTGTGGCATTCTATCGAATACCACCATCCTATTCTAGTCTTTGTTGTCAGAAGTGTTGGTCTCTTAATTGAATTGCTCTTTCTGTTTTTTTTTTTTTCTTTTCTTTCTGGTTTTTTGTTTACTTGTTTTGTTGTTTGTTTGAGACAGGGTCTCACTTTATACTACAAGCCAGCCTGGAATCCATCAGGTAGCCTCAGAGTGCCTGGATTATAGCTATGCCCCACTCACTGTGCCTAGCTCTTTCCTCTTTCTCTTTTTGTTTCTACTTTTGAGACTGGGTCTCTATGTAGCCCAGGCTGACCTCTTTTTTTTTTTTTTTTCACTTGTGTGGGCATGTGGGGGGCTGGAGGTTGATGGTAGGATGTCTTCCTCAGTAGCTCTTCAACTATTTTTTTTTATGTTTTTTAAATTTATTTGCAGAGAGAGAGAGAGAGAATGAATAGGTGTGGCAAAGCCTCTAGCCACTGCAAACAAACTCCAGATGCATCTTTGTTCATCTGGCTTTACATTGGTACCGGGGAATCGAACCTAGGTTGTTAAGCTTCGTAACCACTGAATCATCTCTCCAGCCCTCTACTTTATTTTTTGAGACAGAATCTCTCACTGAGCCTGGAGATTGTTAATTTGGCTAGAGTTGCTAGCCAGTAAGCCCTAGGGATCCTTCTGTCTCCACTTCCCAGCATGCTGCTCTGTACCTGGCTTTTCCATGGGTGCTGGGAATGTGAACTGAGGTCCTCGTACACTGACTGAGCCGTTACTCCAGCCATTCCAACTCTTCTAGTGTGCCACTACCTCCTACTAAGTGCTGGGATTACAGGCACATGCCACCATACCCAGCTTTTTCTGCCTTTTGATTTCAAATGTATTCTTTTGGAAATTTTTCCAAATGAAATGATTTATCTGAGCTGAAAAGATTCCGCAACATAGTTTATCTGTTTTATACGTGAAATCATACTAGATTGGTGATACAGCATACATTCTCTTTTACCTAGGGATGTATAAAGTTGAGATGGAAATTGGAGTGATAGGGCTGGAGAGCTGAGATGGCTCAGTGGTTAAAAGCACTTGTGCTTACAAAACCTGCCTGTCTAGGTTTAATTCCCCAGCACCCACGTAAAGCTGGATGCAAACTAGCACATATATCTGTGATCCCAATGTGCCTGTTACCAATGAGAAGTGTAACCAGGAGACTCCACTGCTCTGCAGGCCAGCCAGTCTGCCATTCATTTGCGTCTGGCAGTTGGTTTGCATTGGCAAGAGACTGTCTCAAAGAAGGTGGAATACAGTCACCTTAAAATTGTCCTCTGACCTCCACACATTCAAGTGCACACAAAAGTAAAAATTAAAAAAAAAAAAAAACAGGAGTGATGGAGTAAGTTTTTTAACTTTTAATGAGGATTAAGACAATCCTCATTTAAATTTAAATTGTTAAAAAATTAAAGCTGGGCATGGTGGTGCATGCTTTTAATCCCAGTACTCAGGAGGTAGAGGTAGGAGGATCTATGTGAGTTCGAGGCCACCCTGAGACTCCATAGTGAATTCCAGGTCAGCCTGGGCCAGAATGAGACCCTGCCTTGAAAAACCAAAAAAATAAAAAAAATAAAAAATAAGATTCACTGTACACATGAAGTTATATTTCAGATTTCAAGTACCTGGTAATCTGATTATAATCTCTTTGTTCTCTTTTCTTTATTTATTTAATTGAGGGAAAGAGAGAGAGAGAGAGAGGGAGAGAATGAGCATACCAGGGCTTCCAGCCCCTGCAAATAAACTGCAGACGCATGTGCCACCTTGTGCATCTGGCTTACATGGGCACTGGGGAACTGAACCAGGGTTCTTAGGCTTCGGAGGCAAGTGCTTTAAATACTAAGTCATCTCTCCAGCCTCTATTTTCTTTTTGATAAAATAAAAACAAGTTTTTTCATATATGTTTGGTTAACTGTCCTCCCTAGCCCTCTCCTAACCCCACTTAAGCCTGATTGTAATCTTTTAACCTTTTTATTTTTAGGAAACTCATATCATCCACACCTTCAAAGAGGACTTCTATGGGGAAATTCTCAATGTGGCCATTGTTGGCTACCTCAGACCAGAGAAGAACTTTGATTCTTTAGGTAAAACTTTTGTTTCTTTGTTTGAGGCAGGGTTCCATTTTATCCAGATTGATCTGGAACTCAATCTTTAGCCCAGGCTGGCTCCCAACTCAAAGTGACCCCCCTCCCTCAGTTTAGATGTTAATCATCATGCTTGGCTCTTTTTCTTTCTTAATAATTGTATGTATGTATATAATGTATTTTGATTTAGGTAAGTTTTTTGTTTTTTTTTTTTTAAGTCCACGCTGGCCTCGAACTCCTGATCCTCCTGCATCTGCCTCTTCAGCATTCCCTACTGACATGCACCACCACAACCATCTTAGATAAAATCTTGTTTGGATCTCAATATTACTACTCCTGTAAAGCTACTAGTAGTAGGAATGAGGGGAGGATTTAATTTCTTTGCCTTCCCTTCTCCACAATAACCATATGAGGAATTATTTTGCTCATTTTTTAGATGAGGAAATTGTTACAAGGTTAATTAATTTGCCTCAAATCTTTCCTTTGTTGTTTTTGTTGGCATGACAGAACGCCAGGTATTTACTTAGCTCATGTTTCTGGAGGCTGGGAGCCCAAGAACATTGGGCAAACATACGCTCAGCACCTGGTGACGGCATTCTTGCTGCATCAGTGGAAGAGTGTCACAGGGTGAGACAGCTGGAGTGCTTGGGAAAGCTTACTTTTCCATCATAGTCACTGCCTCGATAAGCCATTAACTGATTCCACCTTCATGACCCCCCAAAATTTCTACTTCCAAGTTCCTTCAATCTGTAGCTTTTTTTTGGAGGTAGGGTCTCACTCTATCTCAGGCTGACCTGGAATTCACTATGTGGTCTTAAGGTGGCCTTGAACTCACGGCAATCCTCCTACCTCTACCTCCCGAATTATGGGATTAAAGGTGTGCACCACCACACCCAGCTGTTCCCACTTTTATTTATTTATTTACTTTTTTTTGAGGCAGGGTTTCACTCTAGCCCATGCTGACCTAGAATTCACTATGTAGTCTCAGGGTGGCCTTGAACTCAAAGTAATCCTCCTACCTCTGCCTCCTGAGTGCTGGCATTAAAGGTGTGCACCATCATGCCCAGCCAGTCTGTAGCTCTCTTGATTACATGTCCAGCACACGAATTCCAAGAGACTACAAGTCACAGCAGGCAGGTAGTAAGTGACCTAGTCTAGCATCCCATCTGTGGGCAGCTGGCCGAGAGGCATGGCATACACCTGCCATTCTTGGGCTTGGGAGGTGGAGAAGATGATCAAGAATTCAAGGCATTCTTGAGCTACACAGTCTCCATCATAAGTTCAGTGGCAGGCTGGGCTACATGAGACTGTCTTAAAAAACTAAGAGGTCGGGGTTGGGGCAGGGATAGAGGGAAGGGAAGAAAGCAAGAAAAACCCTACAGTCTGGCTCTTTCTCTCAAATTGTATAAAGTTAAGGAAGTCTTTCAGAATGCTTGAAGTATATGAAACAGTAATCACTAAGCATTTGTTTCAAGCATCATCAAGTGCCTGTTGGTATAGTGTGACAGTTTCAAACCTTGATTTTTTTTTTCCCTAAGAGTAAGTAGCAAAGAGGAGAGGTGGCAAAACACTCATTTTACATCTATCTTTTACCAGAGACATGGCCTGTGAGTTTAGGAGAGCCAAGGAATAGTAAAAATATACTTACAGCTTTTTCTTGCCTTTGTCATGTGTGTTTTCTTTGCAGAGTCACTCATTTCAGCAATTCAAGGTGATATTGAAGAAGCTAAGAAACGACTAGATTTACCGGAACATTTGAAACTCAAAGATGACAATTTCTTCCAGATTTCTAAAGGCAAAATTATGAATGGTCATTGATGAAAAACTACCTTATTTATTCATTCACTGTTAGCTAAAATTTTGCTGTTCATAACTGCAGTCAAATCTTAGTTGTATTTTAAAAGTCAAACATTTTCCCATAGCTGTGAATTAGCTTAAACAATACAAGGTAGTGTCTCTGTTAATTCTTCGGCTGTTAAAATCCATCATGCTATAGTACTAAAAAAATTCACTTAAAAGTCAAGATTCTTTTTATGTTATATGTTCACTAAAATGAACCCAAGAAACATGTTAATTGTCTTATAATGGAAATATAAGAATATATATAAGAAATATGGGTGTTTAGCAAGTATGTCAAGGCCAACCTGGGACTAGAGTCAATTCCTGGTCAGCCTAGGCTAGAGCAAGACCTTACCTCCAAAAAAAGTCACTAATTTGAAATGAAAACTGTGGTTTCTCATGGTAAAATACCTGTGTGTGTGTGTGTGTGTGTGTGTGTGTGTGTGTGCAGCATTTGTTGCTAAACAGAGAAGGCCTTAAAAGTAAATTCATCTAAAAATGTAGCATTATGATTACAGACATGAAGATGTGCGTTGTGTTTCACTTGGTGCCCTTGTGAGGTCATTCACCTTAGTGTGTGTCTTTTTCTAGAGCTGCTTTAATTTGAAGTGGCCTAGACGCTGTCAGATTTTTTAAGACAGTAAACGATCTTGTTTTTGTATTGTGTTTTTAGAGTATTCTTGTCATTTAGCATTTTTCTTGACTTCTGCTTTTTTGCTTTAAGTGATTGTCTCCCCTATAGCCACTGGGAACAGCCTGCAGTGTGCACCTGAGAAATCACCTGTGGCTGTGCCATATGTTCCCTCACTGTGGATGGTGGGGAAGTGTATCTCTGCCTTGCACTTTCAGAAACACACACTCTCTCTCTCTCTCTCTCTCTCTTCATTTACAGGCTGCCTTTCTCAGGAGGTCCTGAGCACATAGCCATTAATTTGTATGTACCACTTTCTTAAACAAAATGCTTTTCCCCATAGGAAAACTGCTTATTAACCAATTATGCCATGAAATGGATTTTTTTTTTTTTTTAAGTTGTGGCCCTGGGTTCCAAAGCAAAATCTAAGCCTGGGTAGCTTTGTATTCATAGCTAAATCTAATTGAAGGTAGGTTTTCATTAAACTTTGTAATTTGGATTTTTCTTCTAACTTTTGGCTGCTTGAGTCCTTTTGTTTATATTGACAGAAATAGGGACTTGTGGGTAGTTAGGAACCTAGATTGCAGATAGCTTTGTGTCCCATGTGATGGTCCACTGCATCAGTGCTCATGGTGCATAGAGACTTGCTGGTGGGGAGGCGAGGTGGGAGGGTCGACACTGAAGTATGTCAAAGGTCATTGTAGAGATTCATATGTATGTAATGTATGTGTGTTATTTTTATGTGATGTGGATGGCCCAGGGCTTATAAACCAAGTGTAGACATCAAGTGTTCTGTACATACTCAGCCCTGAAAATAAATGTTTTAATGTTAGAAATTTCATACTTGAAAAGTCTCAGTTATTAGTGGCTTTATGGACCAAAGTCCAAAAAAAACAAGGAAAGTATAAAAACTGATTTGTGCTCTTTAGTCTGATTGTTTGCTGCTCATTGTGTTCTCATTAAGTGTGTTCACTGATGTTTCCTTACATTTTGTTAAATAGCCATTGCTTTTGGAAATCATGATATGTTCTCGAGGGGTTGTCTGAATTTTTAAAACTATACTACACCTTGTGTGGTGGCACACACCTTTGCACTTTTGGTCTCAGCACTCAGAAGGGTCACAATGAGTTCAAGGCCAGCCTGGGCTAGAGTAAGACCCTGCCTCGAAAAAATAAGTAAATAAATAAATAAATAACTATATTGATTATGTATTTAAGAAATTGCAGTACCATCTTGATTAAACATTCTCAGGCCTTGAAATAAATCTTGACTCACGTTTTTTTTCATTTTCATTTGTGTCAGGTTGAATCTTCTGTCTTGTCTTTTTGTTTCTAATTTGTTGGCTGATGGTTATTTTAAGGTGTGTTTAAGGTCCTGAATAGACCTATCTGACAGTCATAGCACACACAGCAAAAAACCTTGCTTTCAAGAGCCCTACTTACCATTTTTAAAAAAAAAATTTATTTTTATTTATTTATTTGAAAGCGACAGACAGAGAGAGAGAGAAAGAGGCAGATAGAGAGAGAGAGAATGGGCGCGCCAGGGCCTCCCGCCACTGCAAACGAACTCCAGACGCGTGCGCCCCCTTGTGCATCTGGCTAACGTGGGTCCTGGGGAGTCGAGCCTCGAACCGGGGTCCTTAGGCTTCACAGGCAAGCGCTTAACTGCTAAGCCATCTCTCCAGCCCCTACTTACCATTTTTATAGCAAGGTGCCTGTGGGTATTTTGAAAGCTTTCAGAGAACCAGTGCTCAAGCCTACTTTCCAGGAATAAAAGTCTATTTAGTTACAAGAGATAAAACAAGTGTCAGTAGATTTGCGTCCCTCATAGTATCCCTCCAAAACAGCTCTGTTGCCTTCATGACTCGAGTCATGACCCTATACACATTATTGCAGCGCGCACTTCCCTATGTGATGCGTGCAAGCTCTCCTTCAGTTCTCATCGCCAACACACTCTTCCATGGTGAAGGCATAGCAGCTTGCAGTGAGGGCGATTTTGTAGCAGAATTCTGATCAGGGATCTGATAGGTTTACTTTTCTGGTACACATGCTATCTTGCGCTTGGGAAATAGATGCGAAGCTAATAGAAGTTTATTAGTAACTTTCACATTATGAGCAAATACAGAGCCAGAAGCAGCTTAGGGGAGGAAGGGTTTAGTTTGGCAGGAGTGCAAAGCAAAGCTGATCATATCCTCAGGCAGGAAGCAGAGACTAAATTGGAAGTTGGGCTGGGCTATAAAACCTCAAGGCTTGTCCCCAGTGACCCACTTCCTCCAGCCAGATTCCACCTCCTAAGGTTCTATTATGTTCTTATTGTCCCGTGCCACCAATTGGGGATCCAGAGTTCTCACACATGAACCTGTGAGGGACATTTTACACTCAGACCACAAGAATCAGTCTCCACTTGAGGCTGAGCTGGGAAACAAAAGGACCTTGTCAAAGATGGTGTTGTACAATGGTGTTCGCATTGCTGGCAGAAAACATCCAACCAATGGCAGCTTGTGGGAATAAAGGTTTATTTTAGCTTACAGACTCGAGGGGAAGCTCCATGATGGCAGGGGAAAACGAAGGCATGAGCAGAGGGTGGACATCATTTCCTGGCCAACATCAGATGGACAACAGCAATAGGAGAGTGTGTCAAACACTGGCAAGGGGAAATTGGCTGTAATACCCATAACCCATCTCCAACAATACATTACCTCCAGGAGGCTTTAATTCCCAAATTACCATCAGCTGGGGACCTAGCATTCAGATCACCTATGTTTATTGGGGTGCCTGACCACACAGATGGTCTCATCCATCCTCAACAAGGGTTGGTAGGAACACTGGAGACTTAAGTTACATAGGTGGCAGATGCAGATTCCTAGATGTAGAAATAACTAACACATGTAGAGTCTACCAAAAATAGTAATATGTAAGCCGGGTGTGGTGGTGCTCGCCTTTAATCTCAGCACTCAGGAGGCAGGTAAGATCGCCTGGGACTATAGAGCGAGTTCCATGTCATCCTGGGTTAGAGTGATACCCTACCTTGAAAACAAAAAGTAGTATGTAAAAATTGGGGAGTTGGCTTTCTTGCAGAGCCTGCTGGCCTGTGTTCAGTTCTCCAGAACCCTCATAAAGTTACATGCACAAAGTGGAGCATGAGTCTGGGAGTATCTTTGCATTGGCAAGAGGCCCTGGTGCTCCTACAGTGTCTGTCTCTTGCAAATAATATATATATATTTTAATGTGAAATCCCAGGTACAGTAGCATGCACCTGTAGTCCCAGCACTGGGGAAGGTAAGAAGATCACTTGTCACGAGGAATTTGAGGAGACCAACACAGTGTTAGGTGTGTTGTTCTTTTCATGGGATCAAGGAGTCCCCAACCTGTGTTACATAAAAATTGGGTAGGACTGGGTGTGTAGCTCCATGGTAGAGGGTGTGTTTAGTGAGTTTGAGGCCCTGGGTCAATACCCAGCACCAACAAAAAATGTGTGGATGGTATTTAAAATTTTGGGAAATACAGGGTGGACTTGTGTGTGTGCACACAGGCATGCATGCACGTGTATGTTTGAGACAGGGTCTTGATATGTGTCTAGTCCAGGCTGGCCTGGAACTTATTACAGTCCTGTATCAGATTCCCAGGGCCTGACGTGGGTACCACCATGCCTGGCTCCAATGGTGTATTTTTTGTAGTGCTGGAGATCAAACCACAGACCTTGTGTGCTGGATGTGTGCACTACCAACGGAACTTTATCCCTAGCCCCTTGAAAACTTCCAGTTTGTGTTGGCATTTATTTTCTTAGCTATTAGTTTGAACTCTAGTTTGTTTTGTTTTTTGTTTGTTTGCTTTTTTCAAGGAAGGTCTTGCTCTAGCCCAGGCTGATCTGGAATTCACTTTGTTGTCTCATGCTGGCCTCGAACCCATAGCAGTCCTCCTGCTTCAGCTTCCTGAGTGCTGGGATTAAAGGCATACACCACCGTGCCTTCCTCCCAGTCAGAGACTAGCTGGATGTCACCATTAACCATGCTTCAGAAGAAGAAACTGTTTGGGCTGTCAGTGGTAGGAAAGAGTCTTGGCAGAATCAGGCTTAGCTTCCTAAGTAAACTAGGTAAATTCAGATGGTATCTTGGTCTAATGCTTGTTTTCTTCATGTGTGTTTTCCTTTAATAGCTTACCCACAGGCAACATATGAACTTTTGCCTGAATAATACACAGAATTCTGATGTGCAGCAACAAGCCTCAAAGTTGGAGTTGGCACACTGCCTTTCAATGATACAGATTGTGGGAAGGTGACATAGCATACAGAACAAAGTCACTGAGAACAGATTCCATGCTAGTAAATATGATGTCCTGTAAGAATTAGCGGGGATATTGACATGACGTTACTAAGATTTAACAGTCCCTGTATCACTTCATGGCTATAAGAGAAAATGAAATTTCATGGAGTTAGGGAACCAAAGATTTTAGAAATTCTATAGTATTATGGGATGTCTGAAAGTGACGGAGCCTTTCTTGATTCTTGGGTGGGCTTTTGACTCAGGAGTTAGGATGCCAGATCTCAGTGACACAAAACTTCCATCACTGAATCAGTAGCCTCCAGGTCCTTGTTTTGTATTCAGTGAATAAAATCCACAGACCATAGAGGGGAAAGTTCAGAAAGATTTTATTATAGAAATTTTTTCACCACCAGTGGGTCCATTCTGAGTGTGGGCTTTTCTTCCTGGCTCACCAACCAATCAAGGCCCTCTACGTACATTTAAAGTTGACCAGTAGAGCTAATCCCAACTCAATGCGTAATTTATATGGTCAAGGTTATAGGAAACCCTGATCCAACTCGCCGAATGGTTGCCCGGTTGGGACCTCTCCCATCTTGAGAGCTTTCTACTGTCTTTTCTAAAGTGAATCTTAACTTGCCCGTCCACCATATCTGCACTTGCTAATTGTTTGTTAGTCATAAGACAATGGACTCAAGAGCCCTGGCTTGAGAGGCTCAGTTGTTCACAAAACTGGTAACAGGACAGTAAAAGGATTAAATGAGTTAACCTGAGTCAGTGTGTCTAATGGCACCTGAAAAACAGTATGTTTTCAGCAAGTGTTACTGTTTTGTGGGGATTTTTCCATGGCTAAAGATAGCATTGACATCTTAAGGGTCCAACAAAATCGTTCCTAGATTATTTTGGTGAGCCAATTTTGTTTAGCTCAAGGCAGTGATTTATGTGAGCAAATGCTACTTACTTAGGCATTAGCAGGCTTAAAGGCCATTAAAAATGTCCCCTCCTTCATGACCAGCTTTGCCCCTCTTTTAGATTTAAAATGTCAGAATGAAAGAGAAGAAGGTTTATTTAGGGCCCTGCAAGGAAAGTTCCTCCTGGTCAAAGAAACAAAGTCTGGATCTTGATGGAGTCCTGACAGTATAAGCAACTGAAAATTCAGGATTACAAAGACATACTATTGTCTCCTCCATTAATCCAACTGAGCGTGTCAATCAAATGTCCAGGAGATCACCTCTAAAGAAAGCTGATTCATCTGAAGACATGCTGAGGAGATGGGAGGAATAATCTCCTTAATGAAGTTCTTCCTTTGAAGCAGCTGAGCCTGCCTACTTTTCTGAGTTCTAACTGAAAAAGCCCTTTTCCTTTTCCTTGCCTACTTCTCTCTCCTTGACATAATAACCCAAATCCTAAGCATATTTGCCCTGACACTCTGGGCTTTCTTTTTTCTTTAAATATATTTTTATTTCACTTACTTAATATTTTTAAATTTTTATTTATTTATTCACAAGCAGATAGAAATAGAAGAGAGAGAGAGCAGACAGACATAATGGGCATGCCAGGGCCTCCAGCCACTGCAAACAAACTTGACACATGTACCATTTTGTACATCTGGCTGTATGTGAGTACTGGGGAATTGAACCTGGTCATTTGACTGCCAGCAAATGCCTTAACCAATAAGCCATCTCTCCAGATGCCATCTCACTGTATTTTTTTTTTTTTTTCTTTCTCGAGGTAGGGTCTCACTCTAGCCCAGGATGACCTGGAATTCACTATGAAGTCTCAGGGTGGCCTTGAACTCACGGCAAACCTCCTACCTCTGCCTCCGGAGTGCTGGGGTTAAAGGCATGCACCACCACGCCCGGCTTTCACTGTATTCTTAATAAGTTTCCTTTGCTTCCTTCACTACTCATCGTCTGCCTAATTCTTCCTGGTCTTGATTGACAAGGACTTGAAAGTAAAATCTGCAATTGTACTCCACAGATATTTACGGGGAAGCTATTGCATACAGCTCTCTACTGTATGGTGTGGAAGTTGTTACAGAGTGGAACACACAATCTCCCAGAGCAATTCCAATATTCCAATATTAAAAATTCAGTATTTTAGTGTATTTCCGTTGTTTGTGGTGTGTTCAGTGTGTTTCCATAGAAGTGTCAGCAGCAAGTGGGACATGGAGATGGCATTCCTGGTTACTCTTGGCCCTAATCGATTAGTCCTTCCAGTAGCCTGAGGAGTCCTTTTTAGAGACCTCCACTCAAGTGAAATGCCAGGTTTCATGTCCCTGTTGCTGGAATGAATTCTAGGAAGAGCTAATTGGTGAAGCAAAGTTGGAGACTTTATTCAAAGTAGAAAGAAGGGCTGGAGAGATGGCTTAGCATTTGAGGCACTTGCCTGCAAAGCCAAAAAACCCAGGTCTGATTCCTCAGGTCCCACATAAGGCAGATGCACGTGGTGGTACATGTGCCTGGAGTTCACTTGCAGTGGCTGAATGCCCATTCTCTCTCTCTCTCTCCCTCCTTCCCTTTCTCTCTGTCTCTGCCTCTTTCTCTCTCTCAAACAAATACAAATATAAAACATAATTTTTTTTAAAGTAGAAAAGTGTTCCAGGAAAGAGAAAAGGAGAGAAAAGCCCACCTGATAAAACAGCCCACCTGTGGGCTTCTCCAGAGTTAGTGCCACCAAGGAAAGAATAAGACATTCCTGAGTGTGGGTACAACTCCTCAAAGAGTCACACTTACATGTCTTTGTATTAGATATGAGAGCTTTGGAGGCTCCCTAAAGCTTGCTAGGAATACCACTACTCCCTTCTCAAAATTGATCTAAGAGTGTAATATGGAACAAGACTTTAAAAAAAATTTCCCTAGTAAACAAAGTAGGAAGATGGATTTTTTTTTTTTTAAATGAGGTAGGGTCTCGCTCTACCCAGGCTGACCTGGGTTTTACTATGTAGTCTCAGGCTTGCCTTGAACTCATGGCAATCCTCCTACCTCTGCCTCTGGAGTACGTGCTACCACACCCAGCTGTAAAGTGGATCTTTAAAAAATTTATTCATTTATTCATTTAAGAGAGAGAGAGAGAGGAAGAGGCATATAGAGAGAATGGGTGCACCACGGCCTCCAGCTACTGCAAATGAACTCCAGACACATGCACCGCCTTGTGCATCTGGCTTACATGGGGTCCTGGGCATCGAACATGGGTCCTTAGGCTTCGCAGGCAAGCATCCTAACCACTAAGCCATCTCTCCAGCCCTGTAAAGTGGATTTTTGAGGGATATTATGTAGATCAAGAAGTGGGAAGTGCTAGGGACTTAAAGTTATAGATCATTGTGTCCCTAAGTAAACACAATAGATTTACTGTCTTTGACAAGATATCTTCAGGAAAACATATATCATCTCCATGGGCCATCTGGTCTTATCAGTGGCACATGCAGTTTCCTGGCTTTATCAGCAGAAAGGGCAAGCCTTTCTCTTACTTTTCTTCCCAGGTTAGATAATTTTCCCCATCTTTCTATGTATATTCCCAATATATTCAGTTCTTCAGAAGGAATCAGGATCTCTCCTTACCATAGCTATCTGGAGCAAGTAAGGGAATAACATGCCTACTTTTTTTTCCAGTACCTTGGAGATGTAAAGGGCAGAATCATAGGAGATTTCTGTAAATGCCAAAGGTTTCAAACTTATTTGAGGAAAGATGAGTTTGCTATCTTCTGCTATTATATACTGTTTATTTTAAAATGTTTCATTTTGGGGGGGCGGGTTTTCCTCATTTCCTGCTCCTGGGAAATTCATGTTTTAGCATCTGAGGTTTTCACCAATGGCCAAGGTTTTAGCCTTCCCACCCTGGCAGCTTAGTTTAGCTAAGGATGTAAATGGGCCCTTAGACCATGTGTATGTATCCGCTCCTCACCCTTTGGTTCTCGGACTAACCTCCCCTGCCATTCCCCCTTCTTTGGTCCACGGACTCTCCTTCACCTCGCCTGAGTTCTGAATAACTATAATAATTCACAAAAATTTTCAAAAAAAAGTTTCCTGGGTGCTGGAGAAAGGGCTTAACAGTTAAGTCACCTGCTGGCAAAGCCAAAGGACCCAGGTTCAATTCCCCAGTACCCACCTACAGAAGGTGGCACCTGCATCTTGAGTTTGTTTGCAGTGGCTAGAGGCCCTGGTGTGCTCATTTTTGATCTGCCTCTCTCACACATAAATAAATAAATAAATAATTTATTGTAAAATTTTCCTGGGCAGGAGAAATGGCTCAGCAGTTAAAGGTGCTTGCTGGCAAAGCTTGATGACCAGGGTTTGATTCACTACCCATATAAAGCCAGATGCACAAAGTGGCAATGCACGTGGCATGCCCTTCCCCTCCTCTCTCTCTCTCTGTCTCTCTCTTTCTCAAATAAATAAATTTTTAAAGAGCTTTATAGAAAGTTTGCAAGAAATGAGAAATGGTTCCACATACAGAGAAAAACAATAAGAAGTAAGCTAACTAGCCAGTGGGAAAGAAAGAAAAGCAGAGGGTGTATGTGTTCTCTTGACTCTTTTACATAGTCTCCTCTTTCCATCTCGACATTCTGGGCACTCAACTTTGTACACAGAGCTCTGATGTCACAATCCCAAGAAGGTCAGGCCAGGTGAGTATGCCCAGCCTTTCCTCCCATTCCCTGCCCTTCAAAATATGAAATGACATCCAAGTGGGTTACATGAGGAATTAACCACTTGAGAATGTGGGGGGTGGGGGTGCAGAGACTGATTTGCAATGATGTAAAGCTCTCCTCAGTGACTGCCTGGAAGGAAAATAGAGCCGCACTTAGTGAGACTCAGGGACAGACAGACCGTGTGTGTCCTACCTAACCACTTCCTTTACAAATGGCAGCAGGTGGCATGTCTATTATGGGGGAAACTAACTGCTGTTTGATTAGATTGGAGGCCCATTCCTGGGATGGGAATGTCTACCCGGTACTGAAAACCTAATCAAAACCATATGGCAGGCTGGAGAGATGGCTTAGTGGTTAAGCGCTTGCCTATGAAGCCTAAGGACCCTGGTTCAAGGCTCGATTCCCCAGGACCCACGTTAGCCAGATGCACAAGGGGGCGCATGTGTCTGGAGTTCGTTTGCAGTGGCTGGAGGCCCTGGTGCACCCATTCTCCCTCTGTCTTTCTCTCTCTGTGTCTTTCTCCCTCTGTCTGTCACTCTAAAAAAAAAAAAAAAATCATATGGCTGGGGAGGTCATATACTCTAGGCTGGAATTTACTACTATTAGATATATTATGCCCACCAAATTGCCCTCTAAATACTTATATTTATGCCCATATATTAATGCTACTCCCACTTTTGACTTTCATGGGTCTTGGGGAATTGAACCTGGGTCCTTTGGCTTTGCAGGCAAGTGCCCTTAACCAATAAGTCATCTCTCCAAGTCTGCATTTGTCAATTCTTGGTATTATTTCCAGCGCTATTGGAGTCCTGTTCAGAAAATCCATGCCTGAGCCTACAGCTTGAAGTTTTTCCCTATATTTTCCTCCAGCAGCTTCAAAGTTTGAGGTGTTATGTTAAGTTTTTAAATCCATTTTTAACTGATTTTTGTGCAGAGAGAGAGAGATGTATGTAGTTACATTCTTGTGGATGTGGATATATAGTTTCCTCAGCACCATTTGTTTGGTTGTCTTCTCCAATGTGTGTCCTTTGTCAAAAATTATGTGGTTTACCCTTTGGTTGCAGGTCACCAAGCAATCAAGCTGCAAGGGAGCTGACAGCCTTCTCCCTACTGGCTAGTTGTCATAGTGCTAGAACATGCTATGCAGGCTGCTTCAGAGTGTGGTAGTTTGAATAGATGGCCCCCAATATATTCAGTTCTTTATTGTTTGTAGTTTGCATTCTGCAGCCACCTGGTTGGAGGCAGTGTCACTTGGTGGATCTTAAGGTGTGATGGTGGGTTTCAGATTTCAATCTAAAGATATGCAAAGTATGCCTAGCTGGAGTTCCTGAAGTGTTGTGTGGCTTTTGGCTTTAGGCTTGTGCTTCTCTCTCTCTCTCTCTCTCTCTCTCTCTCTGCTTGGGCCTGTGAAGGCAGGCCAGCTTCTTCTGCCATTATGGAACTTCCCCTGGATCTGTAAGCTTCAGTAAATATCCCTTCCTCCATAACTGTGCCTGGTCTGGAAGTTCATCTCCGTGAATCTGAAGCTGTCTGCTACAGAACTTGGTACCGAGGAGTGGACTGAGATGAACCTGACCACGTGGATGCTCATCTTTTGGAACCTTTGTTTTGGAGAAATGGGCATGGACTTGGTGCTTGCAAATGAAGGTGACTTCTGGAGTGGTAAGCCAAGTTTCATGAACTATTCTGATGAGAGTCTGAGAATTCTAAGTGTAGAAAATATTGAACTTCGAGGCTTGGCTTATGAGCTTTCTAAGGGGAAGGGAAGACTGAAGAGGACTCTGTTGGAACTGGACTCCTGGCATAAGGGCTGGCTGCATCCTGCTGCCCAGGCCCAGAGAGTTTGATCATGGTTAAATTTGTAATGGACTGATGTGCTTGGCTAAAGATATTGGACTGAGAGATTTAAGATTTTAAGCTGGAAAACCTCAAGCAAGTTAAAATTACAGGCACTGAGACTGGTTTTAGGTTACTGAATCTGCTATTGTCAAACACATTAGCAATCTTAAAGGAAGATGGTCCAATTGCTTTACCATGGAAACGATGCCTGAGGAAAGACTATCATAGAAATGCAAACACTTTTGGAAAGAGTTGACTGGAGAAGGAACCTGCTTTTCAAGGTTATGATTTATTTTGTCTGTGAATTAAGAATATGGTTGTGTCCTCCACACCTGGTATTTGTTTCAGAAGCATGAAAAATGTGAGCAGTGGTCATGAATTGCACACGGTTCCAGGAGCTACTGTTGAGATGCGGCATGAGGTAGGGCCTGATGCCCTGATAGGCTGAAAGAGCCTTTGGAAGATGGACTGTGGTTTGCATGAAGACCTGAAGATGTTTTGTATATACCAGGACAATGCAAGGGCTACCATAGAGTACACTGTTGGCCTAAGATGGAAGTGTTCCCTGGCTACTCTGCCCAGCTGGAGGGGCAGAATTGGAAAAACTGGAGACTATCAGTCTTTGGTTGTATTGGACTTGAACTGCAGAAGTTTGATGTTTGTTTGATGGTGGTTGAGTTTGCATTGTTTTAGTCTCTCCTTGTTATGCCTTATACCAGTTGAAAATGTTTACTCTGTGCCTTTATATGTTAGGAATGTTTAACTTGTTTGATTTTACAGGTCTTAATGTCTTAAATTGGTCAAGACTGTGGGGACCTTTGAAATTGAACTGAGTACAATTTACAATGTGTGATGGCTATAAATCTATTGGGGGCCAGGGGTGGAATGTGGTAGTTTGAATAGATGGCCCCCAATATATTCAGTTGTTTATAGTTTGCATTCTGCAGCCACCTGGTTGGAGGCAGTGTCACTTGGTGGATCTTAAGGTGTGATGGTGGGTTTCAGATTTCAATCTAAAGATATGCAAAGTATGCCTAGCTGGAGTTCCTGAAGTGTTGTGTGGCTTTTGGCTTTAGGCTTGTGCTTCTCTCTCTCTCTCTGCTTGGGCCTGTGAAGGCAGGCCAGCTTCTTCTGCCATTATGGAACTTCCCCTGGATCTGTAAGCTTCAATAAATATCCCTTCCTCCATAACTGTGCCTGGTCTGGAAGTTCATCTCAGTGAACCTGAAGCTGTCTGCTACAGGGAGAAATGTCATCAACAATCTTAACCAGTGGTAGACCCTGTGAACTACACAACTGACGATCTAGGAAAGATAAGTCGTCTTGTGCAATAGTAAAATGACTGTTATGTTGTGTGTGCATGTAGTGGGGTAGGTGATAAACACTTTCTGATTAGATTTGTGGCTTCTCAGGAAGGAATTCATGCTTAGTACTATAATCCTGGTCAAAAGCTCAGGGCTAGGGAAGTCATAAGTCCTAGGTGGGAACCTACTAGTGCTGCTATATTAAATAGACAGGTGGTCAAACTGCCTTCTACATATTTATGCTTATACCCATCTATTGCTGATCTCAGCCTCACTTACTGAAGTTTCTTTGTGAATTGGACAGAGGTTAATGCAGAGACATTTTTGTCTCTGGCAAAATTGCTAAAAGTAAGTGATTATTGTATGCTCAGCCCTAAACAGGACATTTATACTACTTCTTCCAAGCTCAGGAAACATCATGGAAGAGCGAGTAGAAAGAATATAAATGAGAGGACGGGTAACAGTGCAGTGCAGTGCAGTTTTCTGGAGATAACATGACCATTATACTCATGAACTCACAGCAGCTGTGGTTTCCTGCAGAACACTGAAAAAAGCAACATTTCATCATGGATGGGAAGTTGTTCACAAGAGCCCATTCCTTCCAGAGTAACCATTGGCAACTAATGGTTATGGGGCAGGAGTGGGGGTAGGCACTAGTTATGTTCTTCAGTGGTGTATCTCCTGATTAGTTGCCCCATCTGTGGTGGTTTGAATGTATGGCCTCATATACCCAGGTATCTTTATTTAAAAAAAAAATTTATTTATTTGAGAGACAGAAGAGAGAGGCAGAGAGAGAGAGAGAGAGGGAGAGAGAGAGAATGAGAGAGAATGGGTACACTAGGGCCTCTAGCCACTGCAAACAAGCTCCAGACACATGTTGTGCATCTGGCTTTTGTGGGTTCTGGGGAGTCGAACCTGAGTCATTTGGCTTTGCAGGCAAGTGCCTTAACCACTAAGTCATCTCTAGCCCATCATTTTTTTTTTTTAAATTAAGATTGAGCTTGCAACTTGAGTCTCCCGAGAACAGAGCCCTGCTGGGGAAATATGTCACTGGGTGTGGATCTTGCAATCCAGCCCTGCTAGGTGTATACAAAGCCGTTTGAGCTCTGGCTGTTTATGTTTGCTGGTATCTTTCTACTTGGGTCTATGGGAGTGAACCAGCTTCTTTTGCCATTGATGGTGTTTCCCTGGAATCAGTAAGCCTGAAGTAAGCCCTGTCTTTCCATAAGCTGCTTCTGATCTGGTGTTTGTTCAGCAGTGTGAAGGTAACTACATCACCACCTATGCTCACGTAAACAACCCTCACTTAACTCGGTGGCCACACACACACACAAGACAAAAAACATAGGAAGGGAATTAGTTGGGAAGGAGAAAGGGTTTAGTGGGAATTGGAAGGGGATAAGAGAGGGTAATAAGTGGGTGAATATAATCAAAATATATTATTTACACCTATGAAATTACCAAAAATACAAGTTTTTTTTTAAATCAATTTCAGAATGAATCAAAGACCTCAATCGGCTAGAGGAGAAGATAAGCAAAACACTTCAAGATACAGACATAGGCAAGAACTTTCTGAAAAGGGCTCTCATAGCATAGGATAGAATCTTGGGAATTAAAAATGGGATTGTATGAAATTGCAAAGCTTCTGCAAAGCAAGGAAAACAGCTGAATGCAGAGATAGTCAACCAATTGGGAGAAATCTTTGCCACACCACAGGGGGTTAATACCTAAAATTGATAAAGAACTCCACAAATTAAACACCCCATTCCTAAATCCTCTAATCAATAAATGGGCAAAAGAATAGATACTTCTCAAAGAAACAAATACACTGGACATGGTAGCACTTTTAATCCCAGCATTTGGAAGGCAGAGGTAGAAGAACTGCTGTGAGTTCAAGGCCACCCTGAGATACATAGTGAACTCCAGGTCAGTCTGGGCTACAGCAAGACCCTACTTCAAAAAAAAAAAAAAAAAGGAAGAAATACAAATGGCTAATGAATATTAAATGTGCAAACTCCTTAATCATCTGGGAAGTACAAAATACAATCCTTAAAATTCCATTTTACCAGTCAAAAAGCTATCATCAAGAAAACAAAGCTGTGGAGAGATAGCTCAGTGGTTAAGGCAGTTGCCTGAGGAGCCTAATAACTGGGGTTAGATTCCCCAGTACTCATATAAAACCACATGCAGAAAGTGGCACACACATCTGGAGTTCATTTGCAGTGGCTGCAGGCCCTGGCATACCCATTCTCTCTCTCTTCTCTGTCTCTGTGTGTGCAAATAGATGTTTAAAAAAAAAAAAAAAAGGAAAGAAAACAGGGCGAGATGCCTAAGTGGTTGGAGCACTTTCCTGTGAAGCCCAAGGACCCATTTTCCACTCTCCAGTTCCCATGTAAGCCAAATGCACAAAGGAGAAGCAAGTGCAAGGTCACACATGCCTACTACATGGCACAAGCATCTGGAGTTCAGTTGCAGTGGCTGAGGTCCTGGTGCACCAATTCTCAATCACTCTCTAAAATAAAAAAATTAAAAAGAAGCCAAAACAAATGATAGTGCGGTTATTATAGGGAACAGGAGCCCTTCTACACTGCTGGTGAGTATGTTAATTAGTGAAGCCACAGTGGGAATCTGCTTGAGAGTTCCTTACAAACTAACAAGAGTGTGGATGGGAGAATGCTCAGAGCTTAAAGATGCTTGCTTGGAAAGCCTGCCAGTATGAGCTCAATTGCTCAGCCGCCTACATAAAGCCAGATGGGCATTTGTTTACAGAGCAAGAAATGTCAGCACACACACATGTGCATACGTCACTACCCTCACCGTAGTGGTAGATTCCTTGGGTTTAATCCCTAGCACCACCATATATGTGTACATAGCCATACCTACATACACATATGTGTAGGATATGAATGTACAAAAGGGACTATGAGAGGGGGAGGAGCTTGGGAGAGGGGTACAAGAGAGGATAATGGAATACATATGTCATGAAAGTATGAAGCCCTAGGTTTGAGCCCCAAAATCTATGTTTAAAAAAGCCAATCGTGGTGCTGCACACTTGTCATCTATGGTGGTTTGATTCGGGTGCCCCCCATAAACTTAGGTGTTCTGAATGCTAGGTTCCCAGCTGATGGAGATTTGAAAGTTAATGCCTTCTGGATGCAGTGTATTGTTGGGGGTGGGCTTATGGGTGTTATAGCCAGTTTCCTTGTGCCAGTGTTTGGCACACTCTCCTGTTGCTATTGTCCTCCTTATGTTGGCCAGGGGTGATGTCCTCCCTCTGCTCATGTCGTCATTTTCCCTGCTATCGTGGAGCTTCCCTTCGAGCCTGTAAGCCAAAATAAACCTCTTTTTTTCCACAAGCTGCTCTTGGTTGGGCAATTTCTACCAGCAATGCGAACCTGACTGCAACACCATCCAGCACTGGGGAGATGAAGGCCAGTAGATCCACTGAGCTTTCTGATCATCCAGTCTAGTCTATTTGGCCCAAGAGAAACCCTGTTTTAAAAAAAAAAAAAAGAAAAAAAAAAGATGTACCAAAGCAGAAATCCCAAAGCTGCTGAGAGCTCAACACTAAAGTAATCTTAAAACACCCCCACCAAGACTCATGGAATTTTGTGGAAGAGCAGGAAAGAATGGAAGAGCCACAGGGTGGGAGGGAATATCCAGAGGCATTGTTCACCCTGGCCCCCATTATTGACTGCTGCTCTCATAACTCATAACCCACAACTCCATGGTGAATACTAGCAAGTCCACTAAGGGGGGGCCCTCAGTGGAGTGGGGGCAGGGAAGAGAGAAATGGTAGTACCAACACATGATGTGTCCATACAAAGTTTCCACTTAATAAAAAAAACCAACTTGGATGGCGCCTGAGGAACAGCTGAGGTTTCACTCGGCTTGTGCACGTGCACAGGCCACATGAACACACATATACACACAAGAGTTTGAGTTCAACCTGAATGACATAGTAAGTTTAAGGCAAGCATGGGCTCCAAGATGAGACCTTATTTCAACAACTCTCCCATACACACACTCAAAAAAAAGAGAAAAAAAAAGAAAAATAAAGAAAGTATTCTCCTAGGTTGGAGGCATACAGCTATGATCACTTCTTTAGAAAGTTATTTATTTATTTGAGAGACAGAGACTTAGATAGAGAGGCAATGGGAGGCATAGAGCTATGATCACTTTAAAAATTATTTATTTAATTTATTTGAGAGAGAGAGAAATGGAAGCAGGGCCTTCACCCACTGCAAATTAACTCCATCTGCATATGCCACCTTGTATATGTGGCTTATGTGAGTCCTAGGGAATAGAACCTGGGTCCTTTGACTTTGCAGGCAAGTGCTTTAACCACTAAGCAATCTCTCCAGCCCTGTGATCACTTTTTAAAAAACTTTTTTATTGACAACTTCCATAAATGATTATGATTATAATCCCTTCCCACCACCCTCCTTTCTCCCTCTCCCAGATCACCCTTCCACTGAAACCCTTCTTCTTTCCAACTAGTCTCTCTTCTATTGGCTGTGACCACTTTACAGAAAGTGAGGTATGAGATATTATTCTCCTGGGATGGAGGCATCAAGCTATGGCCATCTTACAAAGAGTGAGTTGTTGAAGATAATAGATTTCACTAGAGATCAAAAAGTTAATCAGTGTACTCACTGAACTTGTGGTCCCTTCATTAAATTTTTTGATCACTTCAGTGAATGATGAATTTTGTTTTCTTCTGTTTTAGGAGCAAAACACTACTAGAGTTTCTGAAAGAGAGGTATCTTGTTTCCTAATCTGCTGAGAAATCAAGTAAAAAAAAAAATCCAGTTAATAATCCAGTTACTTGAAACCAGTCATTAGGAATGCATTTTCTTTGTAGAGGAGAAAAGGAAGGCAGTGTTGGAAGAAGCTGGATGACTGTGTTTGGTTCCAGATTAGGTTTATAGAGAAGGTTACATTTCATTTTCTCTTCCTCATGGAATCTTGCTTCAAAAATCCTGTCGACAGAATAGGTTCCCAGGAGGAAGGAGACTGAAGCAGCTGGTTCATCTGGAGGTGGAGGGGAAGTTAGCAGTTCCTGAACCATCAACCAGGCACAGTGCATTCATTCCTACGACTATACTCAACAAGCTTGGGAGGTCTGCAGGAAAGTTTCTCACATGTAGCAGGCAATCAGAGCAGCTCTGGAACTTGCCCAAGATTGGCACTAGAGAGTGTTACACCCCCAAACAAAATGAATAGTGGTTCTGACTTTGTAAAAGGAAGAGCTTCATACTTAGGCGTGGTTTATGAATGAACCCAATGAGATGGAGTTACTCAAGCATCTCTTCAAGCTGGCACTGGCACAAGTACCAATGGGCTGGTGGAACTCTTCCACCTCAGGTCTTCAGTGCCTTGGAGAAAAGAGTTGAGGATGTGAGAAAACAAAGTATAGTCCATCAAAAGCACTCCTTAGCCTCACAAACTCTGAGGGGCATGGGTTTCCTTGTTTACTTGAAATTGACCTGTGATTTCAAGTTTCTGTGAAGCGTGTCCATCATTTTATATTATAGACCACAGGGCAGTCAAGCTGGAGATCTGCTTCTTGCCATTGCTAAACTACACAGATCAGCTTATGCTCCTGAAGTGCTTTCCTTACTTAGACCTCCAAAACCCTGAGCACCTGCATCCATTAGATTTTTTAAATTTTTATTTATTTTTTTAATTTAACTTTTTTTGATAACTTCCATAATTGTAAACAATATCCCATGGTAATTCCCTCCCTCCACCCACTTTCCCCTTTGAAAGTCCACTTCATCATATCCTCTCTTCCTCTCTCTCAGTCTCTCTTTTATTTTGATGTCATGGTGTTTTCCTCCTATTATGATGGTCTTGTGGAGGTAGTATCAGGCACTATGAGGTCATGGATATCCAGGCCATTTTGTGTCTGGAGGAGCACGTTGTAAGGAGCCCTACCCTCACTTTGGCTCTTACATTCTTTCTGCCACCTCTTCTGCAATGGACCCTGAGCCTTGGAAGGTGTGAAAGAGATATTTCAGTGCTGAGCACTCCTCTGTCACTTCTTCTCAGCACCATGGTGCCTTCTGAGACATCCCAAGGTCACTGCCATCTGAAAAGAGAAGCTTCTCTAACCAAAAGTGAGAGTAGCATTAGTTCTATGGTTATGAACATTAAGAGAAGTGCTTACTGGGAAGTTTGGTGAGCACAGTATATACATTTAGTCAGACAGTAACAGACATTGCCCTCCTAGGGGCTCATGACTACCCCTGTTACAGGTTTTCAGTATCAGGGATGTATTTCTGTCCATGGAGTGGGCCTCCAGTCAAATTAGAGGGTGGTTGGTTTCCCCATTAACAGACGTGCCACTATTTCACCCACTGGCTCATTTGTCCTGGCTGGCCAAATATAAGGCTTGCAATGTCCATGTTGAGTATCTTCACTGGTGATTTCTCTCTCTCCCATTGAACTGCATGCAGTGTGGCTTTTTCCAACTTTCTGTCTGCTGGTCTACATGGAGGATGTTTTTAGCTCAGCTCCAGCAGAATTTCTCAGTGGTCTTGCAGCCCAAGTATGTGGAGTCTTCAGCAATAGGCTCTTACCATCTATTCCTGGTGGGAATCCATGGGCCTCGGCAATGGCCTGTGATGTTTTGGGGGCATAAGCGACCTCCCTGGCCCACAACTCACTGGAAGGCATCCCATCCCCGGCACTGAAAATTTTCTAGTAACAATCTATGGCTCCTGAGTGTTCCATTGTCCAAAAAAAGTAGATTTCCATATTATTTATTTATATCCTCTTATATTTTGATTAGCCCTATCTCCACCTTTCCTTTACTCGATCTCTTCCCCTGACCTCACTTTGGGCCTTTACACCCCCATTAATCTGTTCTTCTACTTACATATATACAACACCATCATATTAAGAACCCCTCCCTCCCTTTCTATTCCTTTTATATCTCCTTTCTAGCTTACTGGCCTCTGCTACTGAGTTTTCTTCCTACTCACATAGAAGTCCAATCATTTGTAGCTAGGATCCACATATGAGAGAGAACATGTGACATTTGGCTTTCTGGGCCTGGGTTACCTCACTAAGTATAATACTTTCCAGGTCCATCTATTTTCCTGCAAATTTCATAACTTCATTTTTCTTTACCACTGAGTAGAACTCCATTGTGTAAATGTGTTATTTCATCATTAGTTGAGGGACATCTAGCTTGGTTCCATTTCCCAGACATTGTGAATAGAGTGGCAATAAACATGGTTGAACAAGTATCTCTAAGGTAGTGAGACGGGTCCTTAGGATATATGCCTAGGAGTGCTATAGTTGGGTCATACGGTCAATCTATTTTTAACTGTCTCAGGAACCTCCACGCTGATTTCCACAATGGCTGGACCAAATTGCATTCCCACCAACAGTATAGAAGGGTTCCTCTTTTTTTGCATCCTCACCAGCAGTTATGTTCATTTGTTTTCATGCTGGTAGCCAATCTGACAGGAGTGAGATGGAATCTCAATGTAGTTTTAATTTGCATTTCCCTGATGACTAGGGATGTAGAACATTCTCTTTAGATGTTTACATGCCATCTTTATTTCTTTTTTTGAGAACTCTCTATTTGCTTCTTACGGCAGCTTTGCCTCTTGTGTTCCAGAGGTTTCTTTTCCCTCTGAAGTGGGGCCTCTCTCCACTGTGTTCTGATTATCTGTACACATATTTACCCCTTGATGCCAAGCTCCTCGGAGACAGCCTCTCTTCTTTACCTTTGCGTTCTGCAGTTTGGCTTGCATATTCCATATCGCTTTTTTTTTTAAATTTCAGAAATACACTCAAAGTGGTAGCATACATACATTTTTACTTCTTGTTTGCTATTACATGTAACTATTATAGAGTATTTTTATTATCTTTGTAAACTTATTTTTAAAGCATTGTAAAGAGCTTTTAAGTTATGAATACTGTTTTGTGAATGCTTTGATTTTGCTTGTGCTATTTTCCACTGTGGATGAATTCAAGTAGAGCAAACATTTAGAAGACAATATATTTTTCTAAACTGCTTTAAAAATGAGCTTTATTGACTATGGTAGGCAGAATCCTAAAGTGATCCCCAAAAGTAGGCAACCTCAATAAACTGAACACTGAGGAAATGTCTTGTGTGTGGTCTTGTCATAATCAAAAAGAGATTATCCATGAGAACTTAACCTGATCCTCTGAAAATCAAGTGAGCTAGCAGGAGGCTTGAGAGTTTGAGGTGAGCCTAGGCCACATCGTGGGTTTGAGGTCAGCTTAGGTTACATAGCTGGACCCTAGTACAAATGGGGCAGGGTTCCCCAGCACTGGAAGAAGGGAAAGTCTGAAGAGCTCAGAGTTAAAAAGGATTCAATGCACACTCACTGGCTATGACCAAGAGCCAGCCATGTACAAGCCTACAGAGCTGCTCCGAGGGACTGAAGTGACCCCTGGCCAACAGCCAGAAAAGAAGCCCTGGTAAGATAGGCACAATAAACAAACCCTACTCACACCTGAGGACTAGGAAAGCAATTCTTTCCCAGAGCCTTGGCTAAGAGCCCAGCCTTGCTAACACGTGACTTTGACTATTTATTTATTTTCAAGGTAGGGTTTCATTCTAGCCCAGGCTAACCTGGAATTCACTGTGTAGTCTCAGGGTGGCCTTGAACTTATAGTAAGCCTCCTACTTCTTCATCCTGAGTGCTGGGATTAAAGGCATGTGTCACCACACCTGACTTTGTTTTAATTATTATTATTACTTTAAATTTTAATTTACTTGCAAGCAGAGAAAGAGAGAGAGAGAGAAAGAGCTAGGGCTGTGCAAATGAACTCCAGATGCATGCACTACTGCGCATCTGGCTTTATTTGGGTACTGGGGAATCAAGCACCTTAACCACTGAGCAATCTCTCCAGTCCTGTGACCTTGACTTTAAAAGGCCCTGAGTAGAAAACACAGAGGAGCCCATCTGGGATTTTGGTTCATGAAACTGTACAGATGTAAATGAATAAATGTGTGCTATTATTAACTTTTAAAAAATATTTATTTATTTAGAAACAGAGTCTTGTGTGTCTCAGGCTGGCCTCGAACACCAGATATTCCTGCCTCTTCTTCCCGAGGGCTCAGATTACAGATGTACAGCACCACAGCGGGTTTGTGCAGTGCTGTGGATTACAGGGCTTCATGCATGCTAGGCAAACACTCTACCAACTGAGACACATTTCCAGCCATGAATGTTGTTTTAAGCAGCTTAATTTTTGGTAATTTGCTATACAGCCATGGAAAATGAATGCCTTAGCTTATTGTGCTGCCAATAAGTTGGTCCTCCATATCTTCAAGTTCTTTATATGTAGAAGCAATCAAGTGCAGATTGAAAAATATTCCTGAAAAATTGTATCTGTTCCATAAATGTACCTACTTTTATTTTTTATTAGCACATATTAATTATGCACAATAATGCATTTCACCATGACATTTTCATGCATGTATGTGATGTATTTTGATCATATTCTGTCTTCATTACCCTCTCTTGTCCCCATCTCACCCCCACTGATTCTCTTTCTCACCCACCTAGTCCCCAGAGATGATTAATCTTGATGGCCAACTTGATGGGCGTTAGAAACCCTATGGAAACAAATCTCGGAGCAAACTGTGAAGCAGTTTCTAGATTAGGTTACTTGAGGTGAGAAGACACATGGAAACTGCAGGTGGCACTATTACTATTCGGGCTGACTAGAAGAAGAATAGAGCTGAGCAAGAGCATTGATCACTGTTTCCTGATGCTCCACTTGCTGCAGGCCTGCCTTCCCCACGATGGTGGGCTGCAACCTCAACTGAGAGCCAAAGTAAACCTCTTTCCTTAAGTTGCTTTTGTTGGGCATTTTGTCACAGCAACCAGAATAGTAACAAATATGTCCCACTTATACTTCCATATCTTTTTTGGTGACCCATTAAGTTTCATTAGGGTTGTTTGCAAGAACATGGGTGAGGGCTTGTCTACAGAAGCATGGGCAACTTACAGTGGGTCACCACTGAAGAAAATGTTTCTCTTTCTCTTAGCAACCATTAAGTGCCTATAACTTCTCAGGGAGAGGTGGGGCTTCATAATCTCCTCCCTGACTCCAGGAGATGGTATTGATGGGCCCAATCCAAGTCTTCTGGATGTAATCATAGGTGCTGTGAGTTCAAGAGTGCAATGGTCATGTTATGACTGGAGTGTTCCACAACACTTCTTCCTCCAGATCTTGTATTCTTTCCACCCCCTCTTCTGTGCTGTTCCTGGAGCCTTAGATGGGTGATAAAGATATTCTATTTAGGGATGGGCAGTCAACAGTCACTTATTCTCAGTACTTTGACCTGTTAGGAATCTCTGCAATTACTACTGCCCTTTGCAAGAGAAGGTTTTCTGACCAAAGCTAAGAGCAATGCTAATTTATAGGCACAAACATTTAGAAGATGGTCTTTATTTACTTTATTTTATTTTTTGAGAGCTATTTATTTCTTTTTTCTTTTTTTTTATTAATTAGTTTTGTACTCAGTGAATACAGTCAAGTTGGTACCATTGTTAGCCTCCTTCATGTCCTACCACCTCCCCCGGCTCCTCCTTGTTGAGGTATATGGGTCATGCATTATGGAAGGAAATGTCTCTGCTTATCATGACCCAACATGTGGCTCTGACATTCTTTCCATCCCCTCTTCTGCAAAATTTCCCTGAGCCATGTTGGATTCATTTTGGGTCTGCTTCAATGATGAGGTGTTGGGAGCCTCTGTGTCTCTGGATATCTGATTTGGTAGGAGTTGATTGTTCTCTGTGTTAATCTCCTTCACCCTTGTGCTGGTACCTAGTTCACCAAGAAAAGAGCACCCTTGCTTTTTTCACCAATTATTCTTAGTTTCAGCTGGGACCCTTTTGAGGTATGATGGGGTGGTTCTCTCTTTAGGATCTGTGTCTATCTGAAAAAGAGAAGCAAATTCTCCAGTGGAGAGTAAAGTTAGAACCAGACAAATGGGATAGCCCTTATTTTTTTTAATAGAGAATTTAATAGGTGTAGGCCCTCTTGTAGCCCATGATTTGTGGTAGCTTGATAATGGAGAGCAGGCTCATGTTTGGATATGGTTCGACTTGTTTCCCAGCTCCAGCTATGGATCCCGTTCCACTGAGCGGCTCCGTTAGCCAAATCAAGAGCAGTTGGTTTCCTACCATGGCTGTGCTCCACTATTGCACTTGTGTGAGCATCACGACAGGTTATTTGCTGCTAGGTAGGTTAGATCATTCATTGCTTGGACAGATATTGGTAATTTTCCCCCAGTCGCCCATGTAGCACAGAAGGCGATTTTTAATGGTCACATAATGTCCATTTAGCAAAACAGCAGACCTAGCTTCCCCAGTAGGATGTACGGCCTTCCCAACCATGGGTGTTTAACCGCGTTTACCAGACTTGAATTCCCTCCTGTGGTGGGAGCCTCAAATCTAGTCATGCCATATGCCATATGCATGTGCATATTGTACCAGTAAGCACATTTTGCCTGGAAGGTCTGTAGTGCAGCAAAAATATATGCTTTTAGGGGTTATTATTCTATAAACAATATAGCATTACAACTATTTACATAGAGGTTACATAGCATTGGCTGTTATAGTTAATTGAGAGATTATTTAAAGTTAACAGGAAGATGTGGGTAGATTTTATGCCAATATTATGCCATTTTATTTATTTAGTTTTTTTTTTTTGAGACAGGTGTTATGTAACCCAAGTCGGCCTTGAACTTGCTATGTAGCTCATATTTGCCTTAAACTCCTCATACTTTTGCCTCTACCTCCCAAGTGCTGGGATTATAGGTATGCACCACTGTACCTGGCCATAAATTAAGGATCAGTACCAAGGATTGAACTCAGACCACATAAATGCCAGGCAAGTGTTGTATCAACTGAGCTATATTCTCCAGCCCTTATTGTGCCATTTTATTTTACTTGACTTTATTTATGACAATTTTATGCATATATATATATATATATATATATATATATATATACACACTGTGTTTTGATCTTAGCCCCTCCCATTACCTTCTCTCATCCCTTCACCCCATCCACATTCTATTGAACTCCTATGTCTTCCCATCTAGTGCCAAGAGGATCATGAGTTCAAGGCCAGCCTCACCTACATATTGAGGTCAGTCTGGGCTACAATAAAACTGTGTCTCACCCCCACTCACACCAAGAAAAAGAAGAAGAAATTATTACTGAAAGCTTTGAGGCTTTATGTCATGGATTGGAGCCAGCATTGACCAAGAGAAGGTCAGGCTGCTCTGAGAGGCTGGCTCTTGCTTGGTTGAGCAGCTGTCATCATAGTGTTCAGTCTGCTGCGGTTGATTCAAGGGCACAAGGAAGGGCTAAAGAAAGTACATCTGCACTTGAGGATGAATGGGCTAAGGATAAAGGGGTTTATTTGCTTTCTGCACTCTTGTAGTGGTCCAAAATACTCTCAAAAATTAGTACTGATAACTTGTATTTTTCTTTGCTGGTAGAGGTGAGCAAAGAAAGGAAAAAAAAAAAACAACAAAAATAAAAATGAAAACAGGACTAGAGTGATGGCTCTGCAGTTAAGATGCTTACATATAAAGCCTAACAATCCAAGTTCAATTCCCCAGTACCCACGTAAAACCAGATACCTGGAGTGGCACATGTGTCTGGAGTTTATTTGCAGTGGTTAGAGGCCCTGGTGTACCTACTTTCTCTGTCTTTCTCTGTCTCTCTCTCTATGTGTATCTGCTTGTAAATAAATAATAAGAAATAAAAAAAGCCACCTAAAAAATGAGCCATTTTTAAAGATATATGTTTATTTCAGAGAGTAAGAGGGAGAGAGTGAGAAAGCACACCCCAGGGCTTCCTGACACTGCACATGAACTCCAGATGCATGCACCACTTTCTGCATCTTTTTATGGGTTTTACATGGGTACTGAGGAATCAAACCTGAGTAGGCAGGGTTTACAAATAAGTACCTTTAACTGCTGAGCCATATCCCTAGCCCTATCTGAGGTTTTGAGACAAGTTGATCTTGAACTCATGAGACTCCTAGTGTTTCAGCCTTCCCTAATTATAGGCATGAGCCACCATGACAGGTTTTTTTTTTTTTTTTTTTTTTTTGAGACAGGTTCTTGTCTACCTGGCACTCAGATCCCCCTGCTTTAACCTCCTGAATGCTGAGATTACAGCCTGTGCCATAGTGCTTAGTTAGAAATGACTTTTACTACCAAGGTTGAACAAAATGGAATAAAAAAGAAATTGTTCAGCACTTAGTACAGATGAGGTAGTTGTGATGGATGTGACAAGTAGATTGGACAGGACAAAAAATTCATAATTGGCATTGCTTGCTTAGTCATTAGACGTTAAAAGGTGGAAAATTCCCCAGAACTTTTGTTGTTTTCCATTTCTTACTTAGTATAGCACAATACTGATATCTGGATGAGGAGCAAGGTAGCTTTTTCTGTGGACAGTCAGCTAGGGACTGGCCCAAATACACATGATGCTGCCCTGCCCTGTGGAGACTAGATCCAGTGTGATTCAGTTTCTTCCAAGACTGCAATAAAGAGCACCTTGCTGATTCTTTTTGAACTTTCCCAGGCTTAGCATCTGTAGGTGGGCCCCTCCTGAATCAGCATTCCTTCTGGGCCCAGTAACTAATCAAGATCCTTCAGATACATTGAGACTTTGCTATGAGGCTCATTCTAATTGATGTTTAGTTCATATAAATGGACCTTAGCCAAGTCTTCATGTGAAAAAGATTTTTCTGGGCTTATTCTGCTCTCTTAGCCAGGTGGGAGGGGTGGAATTTCTCTTAGCTTGGGGTGTTTTTTTTTTCTTTTCCTCATATTTCAACTCTCCCTTTCAGAGGGAAAGAGATTGAGATGGGTGGGTGGGGGGAGAATGGGTGCTCCAGGGCCTCTAGCAAATGAACTCCAGATCCTTATGCCACCTTGTGCATGTGGCTTACATAGGATCTGGAGAATAAAATCTGGGTCCTTAGGTTTCTCAGGCAAGCATCTTAACCACGAACTCATCTCTCCAGCCCTGAAGAACCTTAACCACAAAGACATATCTCCAGTCCTGAAGAACTTTTTTAAAATTTAGATATGGACATATTTTGTATGAAAACAACACATGTTGCTACCATCCTTTCCCTCCTCCCTGCCCCTTTTCTGAACAGGCCTTCCTCACTGGGGATGCAGATCAACCGCATGGGGATTGTGGGTCATGCATTATGCGGGGAGGAGAGGCAGTGTCTCTGTGCAACATGTCCCAACTTGTGGCTCTAACAGTCTTTCCACACCCTCTTCCACAAAATTCCCTGAACCATGCTGGGAACATAAGTCTACTTCAGTGATGGGCACTTAGGTGCCTCTGGATCTCTGGTTTGGTAGGTGTTGAGTATCCT
The DNA here is from genome assembly GCA_036346955.1 of Dipus sagitta. NCBI lineage: Eukaryota > Metazoa > Chordata > Mammalia > Rodentia > Dipodidae > Dipus > Dipus sagitta. The sequence goes on along the minus strand of CM070770.1, from coordinate 66,602,962 downwards.
CAGTATCTATCTCCGAGCCAGGAGTGGTGGCATAAGCCTTTAACTCCAGCACTTGGGACACAGAGGTAGGAAGATCACTGTGAGTTCAGAGCCATCCTGAGACTACAGAGTGAAGAACTTTCTTTTTTAAAATATATTTTATTTATTTATTTGATAGAGAGAAAGAGGTAAAGAGAGAGAGAGAGAGAGAGAGAGAGGGAATATGAATGGGCACATCAGGGCCTCTAGCCACTGCAAAAGAACTCCAAATGCATGTGTCCCCTTGTGCATCAAACCAGGATACTTTGGCTTTTCAGGCAAACACCTTAACCACTAAGGTATCTCTCCAGCCTATGAAGAACTTTTAAATGTAAGGTTCACTAATATACTACAGTCCATTGGCCAAATCAGACTCACCACTTGTTACTGGGCTTCTGTTGTTGAAGCAAAGCAAAAAATAATATTTCATGATATGTGACATTCAGATTTCAGTGTTCATAAATAAAGTTTCACTGGAACACAGCTTACCCATTAATTTTGTACTAGCTCTATTCATATTAGCATGGGAGGGCTGAATAGTTATAATTGAGACCTTTTAGCCTGCAAAGCCTGAAGTATGTAAAAATCTGGTTCTTTCTAGACAACATTTGTTGGGCCTTGTTTCAGGTACTTTAAAGAAACACAAACAGGGAGATTTACCATGTGAAATGTGTGTTTGTGTGTGTGTGTGTGTGTGCATTTCTACACATATATGTATATGATTTATATTGATTGTCAATCTCTGGGCATATCTGTGAGGGAATTTGGAGATTAATTGTGGTAGGAAGACTCACCCTAAAGGTGGAATTCCATGAGCTGGGGGCCTGGAGTGTATAAAAAGGAGAAATTGAGCTAGGTGTGTGGCATATACCTTTAATCCCAGTACTTGGGGGCAGAGATAGAGGGATTGCTGTGAGTTCTAGGTCAGCCTGAGCTAACTTGAGACCCTACCTTGAAAAAACAAAACAAAACAAAAAAGGGAGAAATTGAGCTGAGCACCATCATCACCTCTCTCTGATTCCTGACTGCAAACGTGATGTGTCCAGCAGTCACATGTTTCTGCTCTGTCTTTCCTGCTGTGATGGACTGTACCCTTGAACTGTGAGCCAAAATAAACCTTTCTTTCCTTAAGTTGCTTCTGTTAGACATTTTGTCGTAGCAACAGGAAAAATAACTAATAAATATATGTAGATGTATGTATGTGAATTAAGATACTCTAGTTCTTAGAAGACTACTAATACAGAATAATCAACTTTAAAAAGTGTGTTTAAACTATTTATTTTCCCAGTCTGCTATTAATGTACATTTTATGGTCTTTATTTATTATTGATATATTTTTAGGTAGGATCTCACTCCAGCCCAGGCTGACCTAGAATTCACTATGTAGTCTCAGGGTGGCCTGAAACTCATGGAGAGCTCCTACCTCTGCCTCCCAGGTGATGGGATTAAAGGTATGTGTCATCATACCTGGCTAGGGTCATTCTTATTGTTTGACTTGATTAACTGTTTATGGATGTTGAACTAGTGACCCATCCTCTTCGAAGCCTCAGGCTTCTTATAAGATAATGGAAATAATAGCATCAACCTGTTAGAGTTCGTGTTAAGCCTGAAGTAGATGAGATAAAGTAATTAGCTCGGTACCTGGTACATGGTAGGTGAGCAGTAAATTTTATTACGATTATCATCATCTGAAAATGTCACTTTCACTTATTGCTATTCCACTCATAACATTGCCTATAACAAGGAATCCCATACGATTCTTCTTACATAATTTTACATAGTCAGAAATTCTCCCTGTGTATTACTATCTTCAGAAGATAATCACAGCTCCATGAATTAAACAACAACAACAACATCAACAACAACAACAACAAAAGCTTAGGAGCCAGGTGTGGTGGCACACGCCTTTAATCCCAGCACTGGGGAGGTAGAGGTACGATGATCACCATGAGTTTGAGGCCACCCTGAGACTACCTAGTGAATTCCAGGTCAGCCTGAGCTAGAGCGAGACCGTACTTCAAAGACTAGAAAAAAAAGGGGAGGGGCTTAGGAAGTCCAGAAATAAAACCATAGTGCTAATAATTGTGGAGCAGCTGTTTGCAGCTGGACTGTGGCATGTTAGGATTTAAAACAAAATAATGGTAGACTTTCAGTTGTTCTTAGAGCGAATCTATGGTTCCGTGATGAGTTGGTGCCAGAAGCTACTAGTCTGACTTAGCAGCTAAACTCTATTTGCAGTAGATGAAATTCTTGCCATTTATGTTAGGCTGTTATTTCCAATTTTTTCTTTTATTATTTCCTACCACGAAAACTCTTAGAAAATCATGAAGGTAAAACTCTTGGAAGCAAGAGTAATTTCCTTCATGCTGGGCTGGCTGCCATCTGCCTTCCACCAGGGCCTGCTCTGCTCTCGTGGATCATTCCGGGCTCTGGGTTTCTGCAAGGAACCTGATGAACTCTGGTCTTTCCGTTATGTTGCTATTTCCCTTTTATTTCCTGGGCAGCCACGGGACAGATGTCCCTTCTGCTCACCAGCGGCAGATCTTCCTTAAAACACAACCGAAAGAGAGACCCCCCACCCCAACAACTCTTGCACCCCCACCTCCCCCAAGCTAGTGAAAGTGATGACAAAATTCCAGAAGGTAGCAGAGGTCTTCAACGTGGAAACCAAATGCCTCTAGGTCCTCTGTCCCATCTCCTTTTAAAATCACGCAAGAGTTGGGACGAACCTCACTTGTTTCCCCACGTCGCGCTCCGTGTTGACACGAGTTTTGAGGGGAACGCCTGTGAGTTTTACGCTTGCTCCTGGCCTAGGGCCCGGGTGCCGAGCCGGCCGGCGCGCCCGCTAGTAGGAGTAGCTCTCGTCGTCGTACTCCAGCTCGTCCGCCTCCTCCGCGTCCAGCAGCCCGTACTTGAACTTCCGGTAGACCGTGCCGTCCTGGCCCATGTACACGATGTCGTCCTCGTCGTCCTCGTCGTAGTCGCGGTCCCGGTACTCAATCACCTGGTCCTCTTCAAAGCCGGTGCTCTCGCTGTAGCCGCTCCGGTACGAGGAGGGCGGCTGGCCCGGCTCCCGCAGCTTCTCGTAGCCCGCCCCGCCTGCGGGCTTGGCGGGGCCTCGGGCCTTCCTGTGGACGAGCGCGGCGGCCGCCAGCAGCCCCAGCAGCGAGGCGGCCGAGGTGAGCAGCAGGGCCGTCTTGGTGCGCCCTCCCCCGGCGCCAGCCTCCCTCGCGGGAAGGATGCACTCGTCTGCGGAACACCGCCCCGGAAGCCAGAAGAGAAGGAGAAACGAAATTAGGAAGAACACGTTGGTCAGGTAGAGAAGTTCACAGCTGTGTTTTACAGTCCTCACCATAACTGCACTTTGCATCCCACAAGAAACCCAGTCCCTCTTTGACGAAACCAACAAATGCTTCTAGAAAGGTCAGTGTGCCATCCAAAGGGAACCTTTGTCCCCGTATCTCACGGGCTAGTTTCTAAGGGTTCAGCCATATCACCTGATTCTTCTTTCATCCTAGGTCATGCTTTAGCTATTGCTAAATGCAACTCTGATTCTTCCCCAGTTAGGGGGTCTCTTCTCTCCAGATTGCTTTTGGACTGGTCCGCCATGATTGGTGGCCGCTTCAAGGACAAAAGAGGATGCTTTTCAAAACCTAATGACTCTTAACTGCCATCTGGGGCCTTAGAAATGACCTAGTCCAATGTTTTTCGTAGCTACGGAAATTAAAGCCTACAGACAGGAGGGAATGTTCACATTGCCACGGACAAGACCTAGTTTGTTGAACAAATACAATTCCATGTAGGAGTCTATAGGTGTGGGAATAAAAAGCTCTGACAGGCTTGGTTGGGTGTGCACATTATACAAGTAGGTACTCCATAAATGCCCAGTGAACCACGTGGACCTGGCCCTTCCCCATTCTTTTATGAGAGACTCTCGGTGCATTCTACCCACTACGTTAGTGGATAATAGCACTGCGGCCAGATGCAATGACTTTTTTGTTGTTGTTTGTTTGTTTGTTTTGGTTTTTCTAGGTAGGGTCTCAGTCTGACTCAGGCTGACCTGGAATTCACTAAATAGTCTCAGGGTGGCCTTGAACTCATGGCAATCCTGCTACCTCTGCCTCCAGAGTGCTGGGATTAAAGGTGTGAGCCATCACTGGCAGATACAATGACTTTTGCTCACTCAATATTGAATCTCTTCTCCCCCCTTCCTCAGTCCCTCTCCCCTTCCTCCTAAAAGGGTCCTACAAGCATTCTTTCAACAGAACTACAACCCCAGATATTTGCTCACTCTCTCTTTGTTTCTTTTTTGGTAGTATTAAACATATTTTCTTTTTCTTTCTTTTTTTGTTGTTGTTTTGTTTTTCGAGGTAGGGTCTCATTCTAGCTCAGACTGTAAACATTTTCTATTTCATTCTAGCTTTCATTCTCATGGGATTTTACCCATCAACCATCTTTCTTTCCTCTGAAAGCACTATCATTATTGAGTTAATCATTACCAACATCAGCACAGAATTTTCCCCTGGAGGAAATATTCAAGCACCAGAGGGCTAGCCTGGCAGTGTGTGTGGTATATACTGCCTGAAGCAGGAGAGTCAATACATGAACTTTGGCCTCACTTACTCTGGTGCCTCAGTCACCTTGTACTATCCCTGGTTGTAGGCAGGGTCAGGGTTAGTCTCTGCCACCAGGCTTCTTTGGAGTGGGGGTTGGGGCTCGCTGAGTAATGAAAGAGCAAGTAAGCTTGGGTATCTGGGTGCTTTATTTTTCCTGGTGCACTACATCCCCTGCCCAAGAGTATTTGGAGTATTGTAGAGTTGCCCCAGGTGGCTTGCCAAGAACCACAGAGGATCCAGGAAGCCTGCGTAAATGGTTCTTTCTGAAAACTGGCTTTCAGAAAGAAAACACACATCCAACATGCTTCTGGTTTCCTTTAAAGGCACGAGTATAATGAGGGCTGTTATTCTCAGCTGACACCGCTATGCCACCAGATCCTGAAGGTAGGTAGGTTTGTATGTGGAGCTAGGGAAAGCTGAAGGAGGTAGATTTTGGAAACATGATACTTGGAAACTAATTGAAAAGGCTGATAATTGTTTTTTTTTTTACTTGGAATATGTCTAATAAAATTGTATCTTACTCTCTCCAAGGACTATTCCCATTGATTCTTTTGATAGGTATCCTGTCAAAATTAAGTTCATTCATCATGTTAGAACTTTGGCCACAAAGGACTCTTCTCATTTATTTTGTTTATCTGCAGCAGACTGTATCTATAACTGACATAATAAAACAGTTATCTTTCTTTGCAAAAAAAATGGTTGTAGCAGGGATTTTCTTAAAAATAAACAGATTCCTACAAACATGAATGGTCAGGAATAATACATCTGAACCCCAAAGAGCTAGGAGATTATGTATATAATTTTTTTTTGAGGTAGGGTTTCACTTTACCCCAGGCTGACCTGGAATTCATTATATCATCCCAGGCTGGCCTTGAACTCTGCAATTCTTCTACCTCTGCCTCATGAGTGCTGGGACTAAAGGCGTGTGCCACCATGCCCATCTGGGAACATATTTTAAGAATATGTTTTCTGTTTAGAAGGGATCACCCCATTCAGGTTCTTTCTAAGTTTTAACCAGTGAGAACCAAATACCTACATGAATGAGGATAGAAGACATTTGGGACTAGGGATTGGTAAAAAGTCTCTTCTTAGCCTTCAATGAAAACTCATTTCTAAAATGTGTTAAATCTCTAATAAAAAGGCTAGAGTTGGTCTGACTTCCACAGAAAGAATTTTCAGTAGAATCAAGACAATATTGGCATCAGCTTTCTTGGTAACCAATTCTTTTCCTTTTTTTTCCCTTAGGAACAACAAAAAAAAGAAGGAATAAAATAAATTTACAGATATTTAATTTATTTGCAAAATAAATTTATAAGTGCCAAATTCTAGACCTACTTAGGTTACAGTTTAGAGGGCAGTATAGTATTAGAAAGCATGTGAGCTTTGCAGTCCAACAGGCCCATCCTCAAATTCCAGATGAGTGTTTCATGCGTGTGTGCATGTATGTATCTGTGATTTTTATGTTTTTGGGACAGCTTTTTATGATGCTGGCTGGCTTCAAACTTGCTGTATAGCTGAAGCCAACCTTGAATGCTGATTACCCTGCCTCCACCTCCAAACTGCTCAAGCACATGTACCCCTCATCTGAGCCCAGCTCCACATGCGTATCTTAGTACTGCTGTGGACTTGGGGATGCTAATCCAAACTTTGAACCTCTGACTCTGTGGAAAATGGAATCTGCTTGCATTGAGGTTTGAACTTGATATGTTCCCCCAAAGACTTAGGGGCTCGGTTGCCAGTTGATGAACTTTTGGAGAGTGGTCTGATGGCCGTGATCTAATCAATGGATGCTTCCAGTGATGGATACAAAATAAGTTGAAATTATTCAGAGGTGATGAAAAGTAGGAGCTGGGTTCCACTTAGAGGAAGTCGGTCATGGGGGATATTCCCTGGGATGATGTGTCTTTTCAACTTTCTCATTCCTAGCTCCCGTGAAGTGAGTGAGTTGCCTCACTCTACCATGTGCTCTCAACCATGATTTTAAAACTCACCCTTGCCTAAAACAATAGGGTCATGTGATCATAGGCTGAAATCTCTGATACCATAAGCCAAAATAATTTTTTCCTCCTATAACTTGTTTTTCTCAGGTATTTGCCCCACTGATGGAAAAACTAACACAGCTTGTAAACTGGGATGATGGACATAGCAAGCACTCTGTAAAAAGATAGCCTTAATTGACTTTCCATCTTCTCCCCCTGCTTCCACTGCTTTCTAAGGACATGTCATTCCTCTGTAGCCACTCTCCTGCCCTCACCTGTGCTGTTCTGGCAGTCACAGCACTCCTGGGAGCTGGTGGGCTGGGAGGCGTTGCAACAGTGGAGACATCGGCCGTCATCCATGTGTAGCAGCAGGCTGGCGGAACATATGGTGCAGTTCCTGGCACTGGGTCCTTTGCATTCCAAACAGCTCTCGTGGCATTTTTTACAATTAAATTTCTCTCCCTGTTAAGAACAGTAAAAAGGAGGTTCCTTTTTCATGCAGAGATATTAACAAGGCCTTGGAGTTCTCAAGTAGGAATTCCCTCTTGTCTCTATGAATAGGATAGCATGTGAGGGACAACAGAAATGTGACATTATCTGTTCTCTTTTATCTGTGTTGGGCAAGAGACCTAACCAAATGTGTGTAACTAGATAAAACCATTGCTGGGCCCTGACCTCTAAGACTTATTAGGAACAATAGTAGGACAATAGGCTTCCAAAATATTCTGTCAAAAGGTGATAAGCTCCTGTACTCAAAGACACCTCTCATCAAGGACTAGTCTTATCTGGGCTATACTATATAGGCTTTCACAGGTTAAAGCATTCCACATCATTTTACACATTTCCAAAATAAGATATTTTACATGTAAATCAGTTCTTTTGAAAAGTTAAAAACCTGTGAGAAATGGAGTCATCACTCCCACTTGGTTTCATCATTAGCAGAGTTGAATGACAGTGATCCCCTTTTTATGCTCTCCTATTCAATACATGTAGTTCCCAGCTATTGTGTCACCAACACATAGGTGACACATCAATTTCTACTTTGTTTTTTCCTTTGTGTGGTGTGTGTGTGGAGTCAGGGTCTTGCTATATAGGACGGGCTGGCCTCAAACTCATGATCTTTGTATCTTAGCCTCTTGAGAGCTGACAGTTTGCTCTTTTGATCAAATTACTGCTATGGGGCTGGAGAGATGGCTTAGCAGTTAAGGTGCTTGCCTGTGAAGCCTAAGGACCCACGTTTGGTTCTCCAAGTCCCACCAAACCAGATGCACTAGGTGGTGCATGTGTCTGGAGTTCGTTTGCAGTGGCTAGAGGCCCTGGTGCATCCATTCTCTCTTTCTCTGTCTCTCTCAATCTCTCTCTCTCTCCTGCCCTTTCTTTCTCTAATAAGTAAATTAAAAAAAATACTTTTATGGTTTTCTTTGACCCAGCATCCTACCCTCATTTGTATTAGTTAGTTTGGCTTCTGTTGTTACTTGATTCTGACTGCCCAGACCCAGAATACAATTGGTGGTTGTAACTAAAGTAGTTACAGGTCCACAGTGCAGAATCAGGCTTTGCCCCTGCCCCTCAAACAAAAGTCACTCCTTATCTGGTTCAAATGTGGTTGGGGAAGATATCTCATTGTTCATCTGTACTATGGTAAAATAGAAGATAGAAGGAGGAATGAAAGGGCCATGTACCCAGGGTAGAGCTTTTGCCTGGCATGTGCTGGATTTTATCTCCTCTGTTACCAACAATGAATAAATAACTAGCAAAGAAAAAGAAAAGAGGGTTGGAGAGATTGCTCAGTGGCTAAAGGCACTTTCTTGAAACACCTGATGGCCTGGGTATGATTCCCCAGAATTCCACTTAAAGCTGGGTGCACAAAGTGGTACATGCATCTGGAGTTGATTTGTAAGTAGAAAGAGGTCCTGTCTCACTCATTCTCTCTCTCCCTTTCTTTCTCTGCTTGAAAATAAATAAAAATGTTTTAAAAGATAAATTACATAAAACAAGTAAGCTATAAAAAAAAAAGAAAAAGAGTATGCTTTTAGGCTGGAGGGATTGCTTAGTGGTTAGGTGCTTGCCTGCAAAGCCAACGGACCCAGGTTTGATTCCTTAGGACCCATATAAGCCAGATGCACAAGGTGGCACATGCATCTGGAGTTCGTTTGCAGTGGCTGAAGGCCCTGGCGTGCCCATTTTACTGCTCTATCTGCCTCTGTCTCTTACATAAATAAAATAAATTTTTAAAAAATATTTTTAAAAAAGAGTAGCCTTTTCTTTTCAGAAACAGCTTGGTATATTAGAAACCACTGAAATATTTTCTCATTTGTTGTCAAATTGAATCCTAGGTTCAGTTCTGGCATTGTTACTTTACTATTCATGTGATCATTAGAAAAGGTATTCATTAGCTAGAGAGATGGCTCAGTGGTTAAGGCACTTGCCTGCAAAGCCTAATGACCTGAGTTTGATTTTCCCAATACCCACATAAAAGCCAGATGCCCAAAGTGGCACATGCATCTGGAGTCTGTTTGCAGTGGCTGGAGGCCCTGGTGCACCCATTTTCTCTTTCTTCTATCTCTCTCTGCTTGCAAATAAATAAATAAATAAATTTTCTTTAAAGAAAAGGTATTCATTTCTCTGAATCTCACTTTCTGTGAACTATAATTCTGATGTTAGAATTCAAAGATTGCTTATTTGTGAATATGCTAGTTTGTTTAAATATAACCAGGGAAAGTTTGGAAATATAGTCAAGAAATGAGTAGATTTAAAAAATAAGCCATGGCTTCTGTGCAAGCAAATAAGTTTTGCATATTCTGTGAAGAAGTGGAGGAAATGAAAGATCAAAATCACCATGATTCCATCCTTGCTCAGATGTTTCTGGTTAGACAGATGAGAGAAGACTGAATTTCTGAGATAATAGTAGACTGGAATTTCTATAACCATGAATAATAATTGTAGGACTTGTCTTGAGGCCTGACTTCTCTATTGGCTATCTTAGATCTTTTCTATTGGCTATCCCAGATCTTTTCAGGTCCTGTGATCTATTTGAAAGTTATAGGTGAGCAGTACCATTATTTCATGATGTAATGGCAGATGAGGTTAAAATGTTAAACCCAAGCTGGAGTGTGTAGGAGTTTTAGGATCATTTTGATGGACCAAAATGACATGCAGGAATGAAGCTCAAGTTCCTATCTGCAAGGGTGGGAGGGCACCTTAGCTTTCAGTACCTCTCCCTCTCTGTATTCCCCTGAGGGGCAGTCTGGGGTGCAGATTCCTCCCATGAGGTGGTAGCTCCACACACAGGACAAGCAATCCCAAGGCTCTTTTCCTGAAAGAAAAAAAGAAAAACAATTCCAAGTTATGAGACAGACCTCAAATTACAACCTCTGCTTCAGTGCCAGAACATGTGGGTGTAAGGAATATGTCAAATAAATTGAAGCAGAAAGGTGATTGAGGACAGGACCAAAAATGTCTATAAACAAAGTGAAATCCTACAAATTACTCAATTTGTTCAATCTGTGCAGATGCTCAGTCAGATATTGAGAATTGAGGATGAAAGATCTTGTATTGCAACAAAAGATTTTCAGAAAATGAGAAATAATATGGGGAGTTTATGAAATTTAAGGGGCCAGGGTACAGCTCAGTCAGAGTACTTGTTGTAGCATGCACATGGTCTTGGGTTTGATTACCAACACTCATCAGAAAAGTTACAAGACTTCCATTTGTCCTCCTGTTTATTGTCTAACTAGTGGAGGGGACAGCAGAGATAGAGGCTGGTTTAAAGGTCTCAACACTTAGTGGTGAGTAAATCATGAACAGATGGTCCCTCCCAGAAAAGCAGTGCTAGACCTGGAGCTTGAAATTCTAGTCTAATAAGATTTTGTAAGCTTGGGATGGAGTTCAATTGGTGGAGAGCTTGCCTAGTATGCATGAGGCTCTGGGTTTGACTTCTAGCACCACATAAAGTCAGGGGTGGTGGCCCATGCTTGTAATCCCAGTATTCAGGAGGTGGAGGCAAGAAGATCAGAAGTTCAAGGTTGAGGCTGGGGAGATGGCTCAGCAGTTAAGGTACTTGCCTGAAAAACTTAACAACTCAGGTTCTATTCCCCAGTACCCACATAAAGCCTGATGCACAAGGTGGTGCATGTATCTGGAGTTTGCTTGCAGTGACACTGGCCCTGGCATACTCATTCTCTCTCTCTCCTCTCTCTTTCTCTGTCTCTGCTTGCAAATAAATAAATAAAAACATAAAAAATTTCAAGGTCATCTTTAGATCCATAGTGAATTCAAGGCTATTCTGTCTATAGGAAACCCTGCCTCTAAAGAAACAAACATCTTTTTAAAAAAGATGGTGCAGGGCTGGAGAGATGGCTTAGCAGTTAAGGCACTTGTCTGTGAAGCCTAAGGACCCAGTTTTGATACCCCAGTACCCACAGAAGCTAGATGCACATGGTGGTGCATGCATCTGGCGTGCTTTTGCAATGGCTGAATGCCTTGGCATGCCCATTCTCTCTCTCTCTTTCTCTCAAATAAATAAATAAATATCAAAAAGATAAAAAGAAAAAGATATTGCAGATCATTTTGTCCAGGCTGCTTAATTTTGGGAGTGATGGTGGTGGCAGATATTTTTGAAACTCTTGGAAGCTATAACCCTTTTTCTCAGAAATTTGACATACTGCTTATTTTTTCTGCACAGACAATGGACCCAAGTTCAATTCCCAAGGACCCACATAAACCAGATGTACAAGGTGGCAATTGTTTCTGGAGTTCGTTTGCAGTGGCTGGAGGCCCTGTCATGTCCATTCTGTCTCTCTTTCTCTCCTTCTCTCTATCTATTCTCTTTCTCTCAAGTCAATAAATAAAAATAAAGTTAAAAAATCTTCTTGGCCTGGAGAGATGGCTCAGCAGTTAAGGTGCTTGCCTGCAGAGCCCAATGACGTGAGTTTGATTCTCTAGTACCAACATAAAACCAGATGCACAAAGTGGCACATGCAACTGGAGTCCTGGTGTACCCATTCTCTCTGTCTCTTTTATCTCTCTGCTCACAAATAAATAAATAAAATATCTTTTTTTAAAAATCTGCTTTTTGTTTAAGCTGGGCATGGTGGCACATGCCTTTAATTCCACCACTCTGGAGGCAGAGGTAGGAGGATCACTGAGAGTTCAAGACCACCCTGAGACTACATAGTTAATTCCAGGTCAGCCTGGACCAGAGTGAGACCCTACCTCAAAAAAAACAAAAAAAAAAATCTCCTTTTTTTAATGATAGGGCCACATGTAGCCCAGGCTGGCCTAGAATTCACTAAGTAGCCAAGGATGATTTGTTTTCAGGAAAAGAAAGCTTTTATATTTAATAGATTTTTTGGAGATATGACTCACATTCCATAAAGCAAAATCCAGTGTCTTTAGAGAATTATTCTCCCAAAGAAACTTTGAACTCATTATCAGTCCCTGTGCCAAGGATGCCTTTGAACCTCTGATCTTCCTGCTTATTTACCCAAGCACTAAGATTATAGGCATGCTGCCTCCAATTTATGCAGTACTGAGTGTCAAATCTAGGATTTCATGTATGCAAGGCTGGTCCTCTACCAACTGAGCTACATCCCCAGCCCCATATTTGTTATTTTAAAAAATAAATATTTATTTGAGAGCGAGAAAGAGGCAGATAAAGCGAAGTAGAGAGAGAGAGAAAGAGAGAAAGAGTGGGCATGCCAGGGTCTCTAGCTGCTGCAAATGAACTCCAGATACATGTGCCACCTTGTGCATCTGGCTTATGTTGGTTCTGGGTAATTGAACCTGGGTCTTTTGGCTTTGTAGGCAAGTGCCTTAACTGCTAAACCATCTCTCCAGCCCCATATTTATTATTATTTATTTTATTATTATTTTTTCGAGGTAGGGTCTCACTGTAGCCCAGGCTGACCTAGAACTAACTATGTAGTCTCAGGGTGGTCTTGAACTCACGGCTATCCTCCTACCTCTGCCTCCCGAGTGCTGGGATTCAAGGCATGCACAACCATGCCCTGCTGTATTTATTATTTTTAAGTACATGAAAACCAAGGCAAAATCATAGTGCAAAGCCCATGATCCTCTCTTTCTTGCATTTGTTGTACTCCAAAGTACCAGGTGGGCTACCAAATCTGTTAATCCATGGGTGAAGAAGGCCAACTTTGAAAAACTGGACACTCAGCATTCAGTTTCCCTACTTTCAAAAGAATCTGCATTTTTCTTGCTGTCCCACTGCAAAACAGCTGGCCCAATCTCAATGGCTGTAATCTCTCAAACAATTGTATCTGAATGGATGCTGCTTTGGTACATATTTTTTCACTTCTTTTTCTGTGCCATAGCCATCTGCTCACACCAGTCCGTTTCTAATCAATGCAACCCTGCATAAGTTCTTAGGACCCAGGCAGAACAGCAAGCCTCTGATGCAAACTGGTTCTAGCCCAGTAAGGACAAAGTTCTTTCTTCCCCTCATAAGCCACCCTTACAGTCCATAGTTCTTTTTGCATTCAGGCCTGTTTGACCAGAAGGGTTCATTAAACTGTGCCTTCAGCATTGCAAGAAATCTCTTAGAACAGGTTTCAAATCCTTCCACGTTCCTCCTAAAAATCAGTTCCAAAAAGTCAAGACACACGGTCAGGTTTCTAGCAGCAATGACCATCCAGTCTGTACCAATTTTCTGTTGCAGTTACCTCTGCCTTACTGGGAAAAACATCAGACTAGAAGCAGCTTATGAGAGCAAAGTATTATTTTGATTTACACACTTGGCAGGAAGTGCCATGATGGCAGGGAAAAACATGACATGAGCAGAGGCTGGGCACCACTTCCTGGCCAACATCAGGGGAGTGTATCAAATACTGGCAAACTAAAGGTCAGTAAACTTCAAGATCCACCCCCAGTGACACACCTCCTCTAACAAAGCTGTACCTCCCAAATTGTCATCAGCTGGGAACTAAGCATTCAAAACGCATGAGTTTATGAGGGACACTTAATTCAAACTACCACACCCTATTCCTAAATTTTATATCTATATGCTACAAAACCATAGCATAGAACACAATTCACTAACCAGCAAAGCACAGTATAGAACAAGATTCAATAACCAGCAACGGCTGTGTGTGGTATGTGAAGAATGTGTAGCAGAAAAAACAAACATCAAGGCCAGAAAACTCTAGCTGGGCAAGTACCAGCATGACAGCCACATTCAGGAGGAGGCTGGAACACTGGCTGTCTTCCAGATGCAGCCAGCCTTCCACCAGTCATCCCTGAATGCTGTCTTGGGGATACTGTGTAGATGAACCTAGGCTGGGAATGCACAAACTATTATCCATAATTCATCTGGAAATTTCAACTCCAATTTGAAAGATGTAGTTTGCCAAACTGTGCTTATGACATCACAAATAATTTCTTCAATCCCTATAAGAATCTCTAAAGATTGCTTCTGTCTTGCTTTGATGGGCCTTTGCTAAGAGACATTAACTTACCTAATGATGGTTGCCTGACCTTAATTAGAAATCAGCTGCCCTCCCCTAGCTCACTGTACAACTAATGGATTGGAACTGGGGCTGTCTATGTTAGCAAATGACAACGGTATTTTGTCTAGCAGTTCTTGTTGTAATAAAGACCTCACTTTCAGTAATGTCAGAAACACCTCAATTGAAGAGAAAAATCTGATAAGATTATAAGGCCAATGGCAATGTCAGTCTTCCATCATTCCCACCTCATTTCAATGAGGTCTTTTATTATGTTTGTTATGTTTATTAATTCTGATTAGAAGCTATGAGTGTCAGTCTTATATGTCTTGTAATGAATGAAAGGAATTCATCTTTATTTCTGCTTTCTTTTTCTTCAGGATGTTTATTATTAAATTCCATTGGTTAAAGAAGGTGTTTAGTGGAAGGAGACATGAATAGGGGGACAAAAGAAGATAAAAGGAAGAGGGCTGGAAAGATGGCTTAGGGGTTAAAGTGCTTTCTTGTGAAGCCTAAGGATATAGGATAGAGTCCCTAGTACCCACATAAGCCAGATGCACATGCATATGGAGTTTACTTGCAGTGGTTAGAGGCCCTGGTGTGCCTATTCCCTCTCTCTCTCTCTCAAATAAATAAAATAATAGGAAGAGATTGTGGTCAAAATATATCATCATGCTGGGTGTGGTGGCACACACCTTTAATCCAGCACTCGGGAGGCAGAGGTAGGAGGATCACCATGGATTTGAAGTCACCCTGAGACTACATAGTAAATTCCAGGTCAGCCTGGGATAGAGAGAAAAACCCTACCTCCAAAAATATTACACAGAATAAACTAACCTGTTCTTTAGGGACCTGGTCAGTTTAAATTGTGTGAACTTTGTTGGGCAACAGAGCAGAGTAAATGTTTGTTTAGTAAAACAGGACAACAAATGGATGAGTGGATACACAGAGTTCTAAGGAAACACCAGATTGCTGCCTGTGGAAGACCAAGCACAGGGGAGATGGAATTAGGAGATAGGACAGGATTTAGGGATAGATTGAGAGAGTGAGAAGAGTTACTGTCTTCACACCTGGAAGTGTGGTTGAGCCATTTATCAACATGGGAAACATGGACTAGGGAGATGGCTCAGTGGATAAAGCACTCGTGTGCAGTTCTCAGAACCAGAGTTTGGATTCCCAGCATCCACATAAATGCCAGGTGGGCTTGGCAGCTGGCCTGTAATCCCCCTACTCAAGAAGTAGAGGTAGAATCCCTGAGCAAGCTGGATAGCTAGACTAGCTAAGTCATCAAGTTTTGGATTCAAATGAGAGGACTTATCCCAGTAAATAAGGTGGAGAGTAATTGCAAAAGACATGTGTGGTAGTTTGAATGGATGTCCTCCAATAGGTTCAGGAGTTTTATTTAAGCTTCTAACTTGGTGTCATTGGGCAGATCCTTGAGTCCAGCCCTAAGATGTGGGTGGATCTGAATTCCAGTGAAAAGGTGTGCGGAGTACTTGAGCTCTGCCTGGGGTTCCTGGAGAGTGCTTGCTTGTAGTGTTGCCGGTGGTGGTATTTCACTCTGCGTGGACTTGTGAAAGGGGCCAAGGATGGAATGTGGTAGTTTGGATGTTTCCCAAGAGACTCAAGAATTTTATTCAAGCTTCTAACTTAGCGTTGCTATGTGTGGATCCTAGGGTCCAGCCCTAAGGTGTGGGGATATATCTGGAATTCCATTGTAATGGTATGCAGAATGCTTGAGCTCTGTCTGAGGCAACAACATGCCAAGTTGGCTTCTGGCCTTCATCTTCAATGCACACACCTGCCTGTCCCCACACACATATACAAAAAATATACAAAAACAGAGGGAATACATGAAAAAATAACCCAAGAATGATGTGAGGTATTTGAAGTATCTGTTGGGCATCTAACGTGAGAGATTCATCCAGAAACTGGATGTTTGGAAATGGAGCTCATGAAAACCATTGGGAAGGAAAAGTAGCCAGTGGAATCTTCAAGGCCTAGATAATAATGGCTGGATATGGTGGCCCACTCCTGTAATCCCAGCACGGAGAGGCAGACAGGATTGTGAGGTCAAGGACTGAACTACATAGCAAGTCCCTGTTTCAAAAAAAGAAAGAAAGAAAAAAAAATACAACTTCCCTCAGCCAACCAACCAACCAAACAAAAATAATAACAAAACTTCAAACAAGCTCTCTATCAGAGTGGCTTTGGCTTGCTTCATCCAGGCATTAGGTATCCCAGTCCCAGAGAGTAATAGTAACCCTAGCTTTTGCATTTGCAGAAAGAGAGGGCAAAAATTCCTGTTTGGCATGAGCTGAGCTGCTGTACTCCACCACATATAGTCATGTTGCTCCCTCAGCCATGGAGCAAGGTGACTGCAGAACCGAACCCTGAAACCATAAGCCAAAAGAAATCCTTCTTCCTTTAAATTGTTTTTCTCAGGAACTTCTCACAGTCATGAAGAATCTCTCTTCATGCATCTCTTAATGCAGGTGGAGAAGGAAGTTGGAGAGAGTGCCTGCCTGGGGGCTTGAGGAACAGGAACATTAAGAGCAGCAAGGGTGGAAGCAGAAGTGAACAGAGGTTGCTGCTGGCTGGGATTTAGGTAGGGGTAGGGAGGGAGGTGCAGAGCCTGAAGGAATTTTTCATTTGCATATGCAAACCAGAGGTACACTCTTACCTTTGCATTCATTGCAAGTTGGATGGCATCTCTCACAGGTCTGAGTGTGTTGCTCTGCATAGTAGTGCTGTGGGCAGGTGCGGTGGCACTGTCCTTTGGAGCGGAGTAGAAAGAAAAAGGTATCGCAAGACAGGCAGTCTGTGGCCTGTGGGCCCTGGCATGACTTGCAGCTCTTGTCGCACTTCTCACACTGACCACTGGAGCTTTCTCCATAATATCTGAAACCAAGGCAGGAGGTGGTAAAGATGGAATACAGCTGTCTCTAAGTATCTTCGGGAGATTGGGTAGGCAGACACTGAAATCCATATGTGCTCAAGTCCCCCTACATAAAATGCTATTGTTTTTGCACATTACCTACGTATCTCCTTTTGTTTTCAATCATTTCTAATTACTTACAGTACCTAGTACAATATAACAGCCATGTAAACGTTATGCTGTAGTGTTTCAGAAACAATGACAAGGAAAAGGTTCTGTACATCTGTGGTAACAGATGCATTCTTTTCTGAATATTTTCAGTCCTTGAGCATATCAGAAGTGGAGGGCACAGAGATCTGCCTGATTAAGGTCTGCTCCTAAATTGAATGTGGGAAAACCATGCTTAGACAGAATTCATTTAGAAATGGAGTAGACCTGGCCTTTTTATTCACCCTTACTTAATGTAGTTCCTTACCAAGGTACTAATGAATTTAGTGAGTTTCAGTTTTCTTACCTGTACATGGGCACTTACAACCCCTCCCTTACTATTTTTGAAGAACATGTTGGAACACCGAGGCAAAGACAGTCATCATGTCTGGAAGTGATTCAAGAACTATTTACTGCCATTACTGCCCCTCTGGTTCAGATTCAAGCCTTACCCCATACCAAGTGAGGTTCTGGAGTATGAAATATTTCCTTCTATGCCATTTTATTTATTTTTTGAGACGGTGTCTCAGTGTAAGTCAGGCTGGTCTTGAACTCTGTGCAACACAGTTTGGCCTCATATTTGCAGTAATCCTCCTACCTCAGCCTCCCAAGTGCTCGGATTATAAATGTGTGCCAACACACCCAGTTTGCATACATTTTTACATGTATCTCTGAGTGATGGCTCCCACCTCCCAATTTTAAACCATCTTTAAATATGAGGTGATGTAATTGATGTTGACCTTTATATGACAAATAAAAGCTCCTTTGGAAAGATGTTCAGAGATGAAGTGTAACCTATAGGCACTCTCTGTTAGGCTCTACTGTACTTCTGATGGCACCCTGCATTTTCACAAGCATTGTTGCATCCTACCAAGCATGAAAATGACACCCTGGAGAACAGTGCTTAGGAGCTAACCCTCTGGGACAAGTCTGTGCCTTCAAATCTCAGCTGTACCAGTCGGGAGCTTGGGCCAGTCATGCAGCATCTTTGTGCTCCATGTTCCTTAGTTGTATGGGGGGCTAATATTACTACTAAGCAAGTGGTTACAATAGTGCCAAGAACATTATAAATAATGTATATCAGTGTTAATTATAATCAATCCTCCTAGCAAAGCCTTATAATTTAGCTATTATCATCCCTGTTTTATAGATGTAAAACCCATGGCTCAGAAAATTTGTATAATTTGCTTAAGGTCAAACAGGAGATAATATGAAAAACATTATCCAGTAAACCCAATATAATAATAGAATACATTGGTTAGAGGTAAACAAATATTTTCCAAATAAGAAAAAGGAGTTTGAAGAAAGTGCTAGAGGCTGTGTGATTCATCTCGGGACCTCAGGGCATCAGCACATCCTGGTCATTATCCTAGAAACTTAAAGGTTTCTCTTTGGCTTCTCTGTAGCAAAACCACTGACACAGAAGTCTTTTTTTTTTTTTTTTGTGGTCTAAACCAGCTCTATGAATTTGTTGAAGATATATACCATGCCTAGGTAATGCTGAGCCCTGCCTCTGTCTAGCTGCCTGTCTCTCATCTTAGTGAGTCAATTTGTACCCAGTGACCCAGCTTGTGGCACAGGTACCCATCACATCACATTCTGTGGCTACATGGAGAATAAGTACTTCAATTAAGCAATTGGAAGATCAAAGTATTTAAGAGAAGACGCAATGAAATTAGATAAAAATAAAACATTTATCAGGGAAGCATCAGGTAGCCCCTTACTCTTGACAGGATCCTATCTTCATAAGTGCACATGGCTGGTGTTTTCTGAAAGCTTCTGCAGTGAGTGACTCTGTGCTGAGTATGTGAAAAATAAGATATTTTTACCCCAGAAACAGGATTTTCTTGGGTAGACAGGAATAAAGATGTGCTCTTGAAGACCAAAGTATTTTTCTTAACATCTTATTCAACTGTGCAAGGTACTCTTAAGTAAACTAACTAGGTGAATTAATGAATCAGGTGCCTAGGAAATCAAGGAAGCATATAGTACTGACATGAATGAAATGTGTAAATTGAGATTGAAGGGGTGTGCCAATTTGGGTGAAAGCATTCAGGGAAGGTCCTTTGATTCAAGTCTGGGACCTCTCAGCACCCTGGTTACCAGTTGGGAAGGAGGAAACAGCAATATGGTCTTGGTTAATTTTTCTCTTTATCAGAATGCTGGGGAGATGTGACCCAGTGAGTTCCCCAAATATACTTCTTAATATGCTTGGAACCAGACCTTGTGATAAACACACTAACAGAGAAATATGCATGAAATGCTTTTATAACAGCTATTTTGGTCTGTTTCTGATAACTAAATCTCTAATTTGTGTATTTATGGGAGGCCTGACAGGTTGGAGAATGGATG
Organism: Dipus sagitta; assembly: GCA_036346955.1. Classification (NCBI taxonomy): domain Eukaryota; kingdom Metazoa; phylum Chordata; class Mammalia; order Rodentia; family Dipodidae; genus Dipus; species Dipus sagitta. The sequence continues at coordinate 66,583,452 of CM070770.1, read as the reverse complement.
GGGTATAAATGGTGATGTAAACTGAAATTGTTTCCTTTGGAAAATACATGTTCCACATGCATTGCTTAGATCTCGATTATTAATTCTGAATTAGATCACATCATGAAACTGAATAAAAAGAGCCTCTGCTAATGGGTGTAGATGGCTTTGAGAGGAGGGCACCTCTGCCCCTCTTGCTCATATCCTCTGGTCCTCAATGAGGTGGGCCCCTAGGACCATCAATTACTCAGTGACTCATCCAAGTGTGATGTGACCATCTAACCGTGTATGCTTTCTCATTAGGACGCTTGGTTTCTCTTCTCTCTCTTCTGTCACTCCCTACCAGCCATGAAGTATCTCATGCTCTGGGTCTTAGTTTTCTCATCTTCAAGATGGGTTGACACCTGGAGTGGCTGTGGCATCCACTTGGGAAGTATACTGATCACCTTACCCATCTCTGCACTGAAGCAGGCACTCTTTGCCCAGCTGGAACCAGCCAGGTCGGCAGGAATGGCATTGCATGCTGTGTCGCCCTTCGCAGGTCCTGCAAGAGCTGTGGCAGGGCACACACTGATGGCTGTCCTTCTCGGCATAGTAGCCCTCTGGGCAGTCCACCACGCAAGTCATGTCTGTAAAGGGAGGAGAAGAGTCTCTTGACATCAAGCCTGACCTGAGGCTCCCCATCTACTCAGTTTTAGGGGACAGGCCACCAGGGGAAAGAGAAAGCAGAAGTCAGAGTGGACAGGACACATTTGGTAGAACAGAAAGCACAGGCTGCTAGCTATGGATGCTGCAAATGTTTCATTGCCATTGTGGAGTGACAGGAAGTCCTGGTCCCAAACAACACCTCTTTTCTTGCTTTCTACTGTTGTTATGACAAATTGCCATCAGCTTGGGTGCTTGCAAACAGAGGTGGACAATCTTCCTATTATGTTGGCAAGAAATCCAAAATGAGTGCACAGAGCTTTGTTCCTTTCAGAGGCTGAATGGAAATCTTTCCCTCCCCTCTCCCTTCTAGATAGTGCCTGTGTTTGCGAGTTCAGGACTCCCTCCTCCTCCTTTAAGGGTAGCACCTTCTTTGCCTCTGATTCTATCAACACATCATTGGCTACCAACTCTGATCCCCCTGAATTTATCTTATATGACTCCTATGATCATGTTGGGCCCATTTCTTTAAGCCAGGAAAATCTCCTCATGCCAAGATTTTTCATTCAATTGCAGCTACAAAGCCTCCTTTGCCATGTAAAGTAAAATATTTGTAGGATCTAGAAATGAGGATGTGACATCTTCAGGGGAGTGTTATTTAGCATATCACAGTCTCCAAAACTTTATCTAGTTTATAAATAGTCTGATTCTCAGGGGGCAGGGGTGGGGGAGCAGAAAGTATGAGATAACAAGGCCAGGGCAAATCCTGTACCCAGCCCTAGGACTATCTTTGTGCTATATACCACTGCTAAAGTCTGAGCTTTATTTAATTTATCAAGCTTAAGGGAAGAGGACCTTAGCTACTGAGGTTTCTTTCTCCAGGTAAGAAGGCATCTAGGTAAGAAGGCATCTGACGTGACCACTGGTGGCAGCCTAGACTGAACACAATTAGGAGAGAAGGTTCTACGATGTAAGATGAAGTAATAGCTTTGTTTGGAAGGACTATTTTATAAGAAAGTAACTGTTGAAAGGAGGGGCACTGAGCAAATATGACGGATAATGAAGACCGTTTCTCCTGTTGTGAGGTGGTCTGGAGTAGTACTGAGGATGGGTACTAATGCCTTGCTGATGATGTTTCAACATGAAGGAAAAACTGGACACTCTTTCTGCTGTGAGATCCTTCTAAGTTCTATTATATCCATTTGAGAAACAACTTAAACACTTTCTGGTCTTTGTATTTGTCTCTTCTTTTTTTAAAATATATTTTATTTATTTATTTGAGAGGGAGAAGGAGAGAGAGAAAGAGAGAGAGAGCAGGGGGAGGGAGAATGGGCTTGCCAGAGCCTTCAGAGATTGCAAATGATCTCCAGATGCATGTGCCCCATTGTGCTGTGGCTTATGTGAGTTCTGGAGAATCGAACCTGGATCCCTTGGCTTGCAGGCAAATGCCATAAATGCTAAACTATCTCTCCAATCCCATATTTGCCTCTTTTTAATTATTATTATTTGTTTTTGAGATGGGATCTTATGTGGCTCAGAGTGGCCTTGAATTTGCTATGTAGTCAAGGATGGCTTTGAACTCCTGGTCCTCCTGCCTCTGTCTCGTCTGTGCTGGTTTGACAGGTGTGTGCCACCATGCCCAGCTTTAAAGAAATAGTTCTAATTTTTTTAACTACTAAAGATATCTTATTTATTTGCAAATGTGTATGGGCATGCCATGGTCCCTTGTGGCTGCAAATAAATTCTAGATGCTTGCACCACCTTTTTCCATCTGGCTTTATATGGGTGCTGGGGAATTGAACTCTGGCCAACAACTTTGCAAACAAGTGCTGAGCCATCTTTCCAGCTTTTTCTTTGGAGCTTTTTTTTTTTTTTTAATTGAGGGTCTTGTTATGTATCCTTCTGTCTCTGATTCTTCATTGTTTTTTTACGCATGTATTACTATACCCAGCTAAGACAGTTAATAAATAGATACTAAACTAAGGGAAATTTTGATAAGAAGCTGAATAATTGTGTTTTTAACATGTCTTCCCACAGACTGCTTATTTATTACAAGGGAATCAATAGTATCTATGCAGTGGGGAAGCTGAATCTCTTGACCAGATAATCAACATTAATAGCACTGAGAGGCAGGTGTATTTCATGTGCCTCCATATGCAGACTCTCAGAGGACATGGCCCACACCTTCTGATTGAAGAAGCAAATCCCATCTAGCCATGGGGAAGCAGCATGCTGGCCTAAAAGAAAACACAGGGGCTTGCATTCTTCTGAAGCATTCACCTTACAAAAGACAAGGAGTCAGTGGACACGCTCCAGATTGAGAAGCTAGAGACATGGAAGCTAAGCGCATTTCTGACATTACACTGAACCTGCTCCTAAAGGGTACTGGGAACATTTTAATAGGAATAGGACATTGCAAAATTGTATCAATCTAAATTTATCAGAGTTGACAACTGCCCTGTGGTAATGTAAGAAAGTGTCCATGTGAGAAGGAAACACTGTAAAGTATTCATGGGAAAGGGACCATGATGTATCTAATTTACCCTCCAATGCTTTGGAAAAAGGTAGATTGTGGATTAAGAAAATTACACACACACACACACACACACACACACATGCTTTTTTTTTCAGAGAAAGAGAAGAGTGGTAGGTGGAGAAAATAAATAATAAAGTTTTCCAATGGGAAAGTGGGTAGAGTGTGATGTTCTTTGTGCTATTCCCAGGCTTAATTTTCTGTAGGTTTGAAAATTTTCCAAAGGAAAATCACAAATTAAAAGAAAGACATGAATGTCCACTGGGTATCCGGCATCTTGCCTGGTGAATTTCCAGAGGGAGAGACAAACAAAGCCATCTTTGGGGTGCTTGTAACTCACTGAGAAGAAGGCTATCCCTGGGGCAGGTGTGGCACTGGTGCTCAGAGGGCCCCGAGCAGCTCAAGCACTTCCTGTGACATGGCTGGCACCTGTGGGTCCCTTCATCCCAGTACTCGATGCCGGCACACTCCTTGGGAGGCACACAGGCCATGTGCTTGCTCATCTTCAGGCCTTCTGCACAGCTCAAGCAGGTCCAGGATGACGAGCAGGTTTGACAGGACTCGGGGCAATCTGCAGGCATGTGAGGGAGAGAGGCTGAGAGAAGGCCACAGCTAGGGCATGCTTCTAGGGAATGAATTCCTTTCTCCTGGAGACTTCTAGGGCTCTGTGCCTAGAGTGTAGATAGAGCATTCTCTGTCTCTCTGTCAATGTCTCTTTCTTGTATGAGCATGAGCTTTTTTTTTTCTTTCTTGTTCTTCCCCCCACCCCCACCCCCACCAAAAAGGTAGGGTCTCACTGTAGCTCAGGCTGACCTGAAATTCACTGGGTGGTCTCAGGATGCCCTCAAACTCATGGCACTCCTCCTGCCTCAGCCTCTCAAGTGAAAGGATTAAAGGCATGTGCCATCATGCCTGGCATAAGCATGCACACTTTTTGAGACAGGGTTTCACTGTAGTTCAGGATGACCTGGTACTCACTATGTTACCCAGCTTGGTGTGGACCTTACAATCCTCCTGCCCCAGCCTCTCAATTGCTGAGACTACAGACTTGGGATGAAGTGTTCCCAAAATGAGAACAAATGGCTATTTGACTTTCTGTGTAATATCAGAGTGCTCTATCCTATAAAGGCCCCCTCAGACGTACCTCCCAGCCTCACTCCAGTTATTCCAAGTGCTCCAAAACCATGATAAGCATTCTGCAGCAGCTAAGTCACACTATGTGGCCTTTCAATCGTCAAAACCCATATTGTCATGACCTTTCACTTACCTCTCAGGATACTTCAGCCTATCATTACTATAGCAATTGCTGAAAGACAATATAATTGCCCAATGACAAAGGCCCTTTTGTATTTATTTGTGACTGCACAGAGCCTGGGAGAGGGTCTGGCATGCATTGGATGCTTGGTTTATGGGTTAAACAAATCAAGTAAGAACAATTCACTCAGCCCCAGGTCTTAGCAATTTTCATTCCCTGTGTTATAACCCTCTTCTCCCAGACATAACACACTCCCACATGTACGCCTCCTTCTCCATGATATCTTCTAGAACATCTCTCAGTTTCAACTCGACCTTGACCATTTTCCTATCTACTTTCCCTGTCTCATATTTTTCTCCTGAGATATATTTTATCCTTAGTATCTTCCCTCCCCCCAATAGGATGTGAGCTCCATGATGACAGGAATTCTGTCTGTACTGTTCCTCAGGCTTGGAAGCGTGAGCAGCACATAGCAGACCTCACTACTCTTGGATGGTTGCATGCATGCTTTCACTGTTATTACCACCACTTCATTTTATCTGCATCAAGAAATTGAGGCTGGACTGACAAGGTGGACATGTCTGTGTAATAGTGGCACCCCGCCTAGGTTGGTAACTAATGGCTTTCTCATTGGCTAAGAAATCCACTCAGTGAAAAGGAAACCTTAGCTGGAACTGGGAACTGAATCAGAATCTTATGGAGACCAAAATCATGGACTCCAACAAGAAGCTCCCACTAGTCTTGAGCCAAAAGAGAGGCTACACCTACCAAAATCTCTCAATTAATAATGCTTATCCCATTGAACCTATACTGAGCTCAGTCTCCTTTAGAGAATCTGTTTTTTTCTTTTTCAGAAGGCAGCAAGAATGAGGAGATAACCACCCCTGTACAACAGTCAGTGGAAGGGAATGTCCAGAGGCACTGACCCCCGCCACTTATGACTGACTGATGCTCTCACATTTCATAATCTGCAAACCTAGGGGGAATGCCAGCAATCCCACTGAGGAGGGCCCCCAGAGGAATGGGGGCAGGGAGCAGGGAAATGATGGTACTAACATAGGATGTATCCATAAAACTTTCTACTTAATAAAAAACAAAAGAAATTGAGGCGGGAGCTGTTAAATCACTCAGACAGAAAAATATAAGGTCAGCAGACATAGTAACATACAACTGTAATCCGGGCATTTGGAAGGCTGAGGCAAGAGGATAGCAAATTCAAGACCAACCTGGGCTATATATCAAGTCTCCATCTCAGAAAAAAAGACATAGGATTAAAAAAAATATTTTACTTTTATTTATTTATGGGAGAGAGAGGAGGAAGTGACAGAGTGCCCAGTCGGAGATAGAACAGGGCTTGGGACAAGAAAAGCTGAAGGTGATGGGGAAAGAGAAAATCATCCATGCCACAGTTTACTAAAAGCCTATCAGTAGCTTAAAACCTTAGCAACAATGTCTCATTTAGAGCAACTTAAAAAAAAATTATTGGGCTGGTGAGATGGCTTAGTGGTTAAGGTACTTGCCTGTGAAGCCCAAAGACCTAGGTTTGACTCCCCAGAATCCACATAAGCCAGATACACAAGTTGGCACATGAATCTGGCATTTGTCTACAGTGGGTATAGGCCCTGGTGTGCCCATTCATTCTCGCTCTCAAATAAATAAATAAATAAAATATTTAAGAAAATATTTTATTCCATTTTGAGAGAGAGAGAGAGAGGTAGATATATAGAGAATGGTCATGTCAGGGCCTCTAGTCACCGCAAATGAATTCCAGATGTGTGCACCAACTTGTGCATCTGGCTTACTTGGGTACTGGGGAATTCAACCTGGGTCCTTATGTTTTTCAGGCAAGTGCCTTAACTGCTAAGCCATCTCTCCAGCTCTAGAGCACCTTTTGAAAGCTCATCATCTCTTGGAAATCTTTATATGAAGAATCTTTTTTTTTTTTTTTTAATTTGCAAGGAGAGAGGGAGAGAGAAGAGACAGAGAATGGCCTCACCAGGGCCTTCAGCCAATGCAAACAGACTCCAGATGCATAGGCCATTTTGTGCATATGGCTTTATGTGGGTACTGGGGAATCAAAACCCCAGTCATTAGAAGCGCCCTAACCATCCCACCAGCCCACCAATCCTTTTGGTTGGGTAGTTTACATTCATTATCAGTAGGGTCCATGTGATCTATAGCTAGTGAAACGGGCCTGTTCAAAGCTCATGAATAATACATTAAAAACTAATTAGACTCCTTTCAAAACTGGCTTCCTTTAAGTAGGAAGGTTAAGGGTGGGCTGAGAGCTCTGGTGTGGGAAGTATGCAGGCTCCAGAGCCTGTTTTATGTCAGCAGAAGGCTCCCTGGGTACTATGCTCACCTGTGCAGCTGGGCATCCTTACCTCTGCAGTCTTCAGTGTCAACTTCATAGTAAGTTCCACTTGGGCACTCACTCAAGCACAGTCCGCCGTAGAGGACCATGGCCGCATCGGCACAGGCCTCACAGTCATCGGCCTTGGGGCCACTGCACTCCAGACAGTTTTCATGGCAGGGAACACACTGGTGCAAGTCTGGATAGAAGTGCTCAGGACAGAACTCATAACACTGGTCATTATGCAGGAAGAAGTCAGGCAGACATTCTGGGGAAAGGATGAGGGAGGAGGTTATCCCCTGGAGTGGTAAGAGGCACTCACTGGTCTTGTAGTGGGTTAGTCTGTTTCTTGGCTCTTGGAGTCATTTGACCTGGCTCTACATTTGCTAGTCTTATTTGCCAGGGCATATTCTCAATGCTTATGAGCCCTGCTTTGGGAGGAGGAGGCCACATGTGCCTGATGAGATGATCTATATTTGTGCGGAGAAATGGCCTGTTCCTCTCAGGTGCAAAAGGTCACAGTGCTGTGGGAGAGAGTGCTGGCAGATGTTGGCAGTATTATTTAGAGAGCTGAAAAGCATGAGCAGATATTTAAAACTATGTCAAACACCCCAGGCTTCACTTCTTACAGCAAGCAGTTTAAGAATTTCTGGATTAGTTAATTTTTCAATTCATTGATAGAGTAAAGAACAAATGTTTGATCAGCATGAAGAATGCATTGTAAGTTTATTTTGTATTCCTCTTTGTATTTGAGAAGGGATCTGGGGAAACACTGTAAATCACACAAAGAGAATTCTTTGGATAGAAAAGCACTGGATATGTGAATCTGTCTTATTTTGGTGAGGAAATTGAACACATTTCTGGGGAGAATTTTTCTCTTGTTCATTGTCTTACCACTATTCTCAGTTTAAAGTTGCTTGACCTTTTCTTTCTTATCTTTATAACTGCATTTCTCTAATCACCTCTGTGTTCTTGTTTTTGAGACAGGATTTCACTATATAATCCAGGCCTTACATTTTTTTTTTTTTTTTTGAGGTAGGGTTTCACTTTAGCCCAGGCTGACCTGGAATTCACTATGTAGTCTCAGAGTGGTCTCGACCTCATAGAAATCCTCCTACCTTTGCCTCCCTAGTGCTGGGATTAAAATGCGCCACCACCCGCAGCTTCAGGCCTTAGATTTTTGATTCTCCTGCCTCAGAGTCCAGTGTGTTGGGAATTCAGGTGTACATCACCATATCTGGTTGTTTAGCAATTCAACATGAGATTCTGAACTCAAAGAATGGGAATGTTGAGTTCTACCTGTATCTCTAATGCCTAGGGTCATGCTATGTGTGACTGAAGTTTCCAGAAAAACACCATGCAGATTCTGCAATGAATCACAATTTGTGACTGTAGTGAGTTGGAATGTTGCAGATCCAGAAGCCAATTATACTGGATTATCTTTGGCCTCTCAATAGCCATTCATTGCCAACTTCTGTGTCTGTCCTATCATCCTTGTGACTACCAAGATAAATCCTTTTGGAATGTATTAATAGAACTTCCACCAACACAAAATCTGAGTGTGTCATTGTCAGATAGCACTTAAAATCAATAACAGATTTCCCTGGTTTTATATAAGCCATTGACCTGTTTCTACCAATGCTTTTGAACAGTGCCTTGATTTATGACTTTCTTTGATTCTGTAACTATAAAAGCTTCATGAAATAGTGCATTAGGACATGGTATTTGGAGGAACTTAAACCTGTGTTTCTGGAACATGGCCACTCATATTTATCCCCCCAGAATAAACTATTTCATTTCCCTTGAGGTGAGAGTTGTATTCAAGCTAACATATGCCTTTGTGTGTACATGTGTATCTGTAAGACAATACATTTGACTTAGCTTATAGAATCTGTAAGGAAATCATTAATTTCCTTAAGGAGAGAGGCAGGGACACACAGTAACTGTGGAAAGAATGATTCTCTTTGGTAATGATTTGGTAATGATTCTCATTACTGTCCCCAAGTGATGGCCCTCAGCTGGGTGGCTCATTGAGCCCAGCTCCCCTTGGGATGCTCCCAGGTACCTTTGCATGTTTTCTCGTGGATGCAGTCCTGACACATCTCTGGGCAAGGCCTGCACACCCCTTGCACAGCCACATGCCTTTCAGGACAGGTTTCCCAGCATGCTCCTTGGTCCAGAACAAACCCTTCTTCACAAGAGTGACAGTTGGTGGCATTTTCCCCACAGGTTTTGCAAAGAGAGCTACACTGTTCACAGACACCATCTTTTGCATAGAAGCCCCTGTGGAGGGAAGAGCGTACTTGAAGAAGCTGACCAGCTAGAGTTGACAAAGAATTCCGGCTGAAAGAACAGTGTTTCTGCTCTCGTCAACCAAAATAGATCCACATCATCCACAGAGGAAAGGCTGGGGAAAGACTCTCTAGACAAATAAAATGAAAGGGACAGACATTCTTGGCAATTACTGTTAATTTTATATAACTTAGCTATTTTGTGATTCACTATTTTTTAAAAATATTTTATTTATTTATTTATTTGAGAGAGGGAAAGAGGCAGAGAGAAAATGGGCGCACCAAGGCTTCCAGCCATTGCATACAAATTCCAGATGCATGCGCCACCTTGTGCATCTGGCTTACGTAGGTTATGGGGAGTCAAACTGAGGTCCTTTGGCTTTGCAGGCAAGCACCTTAACTGCTAAGCCATTTCTCCAGTCCATGATTCACTATTTTATGTCCTAATTGTCATTATTTTCTGCTCTACAGTAGAGGACACCTTGATTCATTTTAATATTATTTGAAAAACATTTTATACATTTAAAAATATTTTCAAAAATGCTCAGAAGTGTTAATGGCCTGAAAATTGCAACTCAGCCGAGCACAGTGGCACATGTCTTCCTGTAATCCTAGCACTCAGGAGGCTGAGGCAGGAGGACCTGGAGTTCCAGGCTATTCTCAGCTACTGTATTTGAGGACAGTTGGACAGCTTGAGTATGAAACCCTGTCTCAAAAAAAAAAAAAAAAAAGAAAGAAAGAAAGAAAGAAAGGTTTCTCCTTCACTTTTGGATGCTCTCAGCCAACATGTGGCTTCTTTCATGTGTTCATGTACAAACACACATACTGCATTCAAAATGAATGTGCTCTGAGTACCTGTTATAGGAATCTTTGTATGACTGACTGTCTTTCTTCCAGAAATCTGCTCTCTACATATACAGACTTTCCGAATATGCCTGAACCCTCACATTCCAGGTTCTTTCTCAAGTGAGATCCAGGTCAGTCTGGGCTAGAGTGAGACCATACCTCAAGAAAAAAAATTAATCCAGGTAAATGTAATAGTCCTTTTTCATTTATTTTCATTCAGTGAACACAAATGTATTGAGTGTGACAGGAATAAGATAGGCATGAATAAATGTCACACTTGAAATGTGATTTTAAGAAAGAAAAGTGAGAAAATGAAGCAGTTTAGGTAGAGGAAGAGGAACTAAATAGTATCCAGAAAAATCCAAGAGCATGTTTCCTTATACACAAACGTTCAGCTGCTTTGTCTAGCCACGTCTTTCTTAGTCATGAGCATGATCCAAGTATTATATTAGATACATGTTTGAAAACTTCACAATGAAACCCACTATTCTTTAAAATTAATTTACACTAATAAAAATTTAACCTTTAAGACATGAATTTGACATTGGATAGAAATGTATTATATGCTCACTTCAAGTTTGACTGGATTTGAAGATTTCAAAATTAAAGAAATGCAATGCATTCTCAAACATGTCTTTAACTTGAATGGAAAGTCAGTGGATTAGTTGTTCCTTCATGTGTAGAAAGGGATTTATGGTCACAGGAAGAGACGTGTTGTTTTTCTCCCCAGATAATCTCTAAAGACTTGGAATGTCTCAAGGGATAGGAGTGTCTGTTATTCTTGGTGGGCCCCTACCTAGTAACTGATGATTTGGTGATTAGGCCACACCAGTAGTCTTAGGCTGTGCAGGCCACTCCAGAACTAAGCATGTGTGTAAAGGATGGGGGCTTTGGGCAAGGGGAAAATGGGAAAAGGGCCCAATTGCCAGAGATTTTTTTTCTTTTTGAGGTAGGATCTCACTGTAGCCCAGGCTGACCTGAAATTCACTATGTAGACTCATAAGATGGACTCGAACTCATGGCAATCCTTCTACCTCTGCCTCCCAAGTGCTGGGATTAAAGGTATGTGCCACCATGTCCACCCAGAGAATTCTCAATGCTAGGCCTGGGCAAGGTCTCCAGAGAACACTGTTGACCCATTAAGTAGGCAGATTCTACTTTTGCAGACAATGTGCTGTGTAATTAGACTTACTGTCATTATTTTTTGTCATCATTCACTAAACAATGCAGTACAATAAATATTTATGTAGCACTTGCATTGCAGAAGGTATTATAAGTCATCTAGAGATGATTTAAAGTTTGGGGGAGGGTACATTTGCATTGCTGGGATAAAACACCTGACCAAGAGCAGCTGAAGGGTGGAATATTTTTATTTTGGCTTACAGTCTTGAGGGGAAGCTTTATGATGGCAGGCAAAGGATGGCTTGAGCAGAGGTTGGACTTCACCTCTGCCACAACAGGAAGAAAACAGCAGCAGGAGAGTGAGCTAAACTAACACAGGCAAGCTGGGGGCTAATAAACCTCAAGGCCCACCCTCAGCAACACACCTCCTCCAGCAAGACCCCACCTCCCAAGTTGCCATCAGTTGGGGACCAAACACGCAAAGCACATGAGTATATGGGGGGCATCAGATTCAAACCACCACAGGGGGCATATGTGTAGGTTACATGAAAATACTATGCCAAATTATGTAAAGGACCTGAGCAATTATGGATTTTGGTATCAGTGGTATGTGTGTGGGGAAGAGGGGTCTTGGAACCAGTCCTCTGTGGACACTAAACAGCAGCAATTCTAGTAAAGAAACTAAAAGGAAACAGCAATAAATAAATAAATAAATAAATAAATAAAAATAAAAATATTCAGATTCTCCTTATGAGAGGATCAGAGGAGGGTAGATGAAATGCTGAAATGAAAGGCATGAATTCAAGCAAAAAGCAAAAAACAAACCTATTGAAAGTGCTATTAGCTTAGTAAGTGGGGAATAGAAACTGTTGGGAGGCAGCAGAGCCAATAGGCAAAAAAGGTAATTTTTTATGCTTTTCTTTCTTTCTTTCTTTCTTTCTTTCTTTCTTTCTTTCTTTCTTTCTTTCTTCCTTCCTTCCTTCCTTCCTTCCTTTCTTTTTTATTTTGAAGTAGGGTCACAGTCTAGCTGAGGCTGACCTGGAATTCACCCTATAGTTCCAAGCTGACCTCAAACTCACAGTGATCCTCCTACCTCTACCTCCCAGTTGCTGGCATTAAAGGCATGTACCACCATGGCCGGCCTGCTTCATCTTTTTTTTTTTTCCTGAGATAGAGTCTCACTCTAGCCCAGGCTGACGGTGGCCTCAAACTCAGGGTGATCCTCCTACCTCTGCCTCCTGAGTGCTGGGATTAAAGGTATGTGCCACCATGCTTGGCCTGGTTCATTTCTTATTTTTTTAGAACTATTTGGGTTCATGCAAAGTTAATAAAAGGAAGTAACAGAGATGTCCCACATGCCCTCTGCCCCAACACATGGCCAAACTCGTCCATGTTCAGGCATCGTCACTGTAGTGGTACATTGGTTACAATTGCTCAGCCTACACTTATCACTTAGAGTTCACCATTTACACTAGAGCCACTCCTGGTGCTGCACACTTGAGGTGGCGGAACTTCTACAAGGTGGGCCTAGTATCAGATGTTGAGGTCATTGGAGGAATGCTTTCTGAAGGGACGGCAGAAAGCCAGAATCTTTGTTGTCTCTCTTTGTGTTACTTGGCAAAGAGGTCATCACTCTTCAGTACACTTTGCCACAGCTTCAGAGCAATGAGGCCAAGGATTATTGGGGTGGAATTTCCAAAGATGTGAGCCAAGAGACACTTTGCCTCTTTATAAGGTGATTATCTCAGCTCTTTTGTTACAGTGATGGCAAGCTAACACACCTGCTAAAAGCCATCGTGGTTGTTTCTAACCTTTGACAATTATGAATTAAGTGGCTGTAATCATTCATACACGTAGGCTTCTCAGACAACCATTTTTTGCTGAAAGTATTCTCCAGAGACATGCCTAGTTATAAATTAGTCTGTCATTTCCAAAACAAAAATGTCAGTGATTTATTTTATTACTACTTCTATTTAAGAAGACAATTCTTTCAAAAAGGAATGGGTAGCTAGGCATGGTGGCACATACCTGTAATCCTAGCCCATGGAAGGCTGAGGCAGGAGGGTTGTAAATTTGAGGCCAGTCTTGGCTAGTTATATAGTCTCAAAGAAAATAAAAAGGCTAGACTATGTGTGTTAAACTGTCAAATTCAAAGTATTTAATTTTGAAAGATTTCGGCCCAGATAAGTACATTTCATGTAAGAGCTGCACGGCTTTAGGGCCTCATCCAAGACAGTGACAGCCAGGGCTTCATGAAAAACATGTTTCCAACCACCAGAGCTTCACATTTGTTTACATGTGGAACTTTTGAATGTACCTTAACTTTTTGGGTTGCCTTTTTTGTTTTTCTGAGACAAGATCTCACTATGTAGCCTGAGCTGACCTCAGACCCCTTCTGTCTCAGCCTCCTGAGGGTTGTTTTGTTGGCTCTCAAACAATTACAACAATGCTACATGTTACTGCTAAAACTTTTCCTTAATAAGTATTCACCATATTTTTAAAAATGCAGTTGCCTCCAATGCTGATTTCATTTCTGAATACCTAGTGCCATTTTATTACATGTTATGATCTCCTTAAATTTTTCTTTTCTTTTTCTTTTTCTTTTCCTTTTTTTTTCTTTTTGGATTTTCAAGGTAAGGTCTTGCTCTAGCCCACACTGACCTGGAATTCACTATGTAGTCTCAGGGTGGCCTCAAACTCTCAGCTATCCTCCTACCTCTTTCTCCAAAGTGCTGGGATTAAAGGTGTGCACCACCATACCCGGTTCAATAAAATTTTTAAAAATATTTTATTAATTTGAGGGAGAGTTAAAGAAAGAGGCAGACAGAGAGAGAGAGAGAGAGAGAGAGAGAGAGAGAGAGAGGGAAGGAGGGAGGGAGAGAATGGGCATGTCAGGGCCTCTGGCCATTGCAAACAACTCCAGATGCATGTGCACCTGGCTTCACATGGGTAATAGGGAATCAGACTCAGGTCCTTAGGCTTTTCAGGCAAGCACCTTAACTGTTGAGCCATCTCTCCAGCCCCTGATCTCATTATTATTATTATTATTATTTTTGGTTTTCTGAGGTAGGGTCTCAACTCTAGCCCAGGCTGACCTGGAATTCAGTATGTAGTCTCAGGGTGGTCTCTAACTCATGGCAATCCTCCTACCTCTGCCTCCCGAGTGCTGGGATTAAAGGTGTGTGCCACCATGCCCGGCTCTCATTAAAATTTTTATTGCTTGGGGCTCAGGAAATTTCTCAGTGGTTAAAGATGCTTGCTTGGAAAGTCTGCTGGTCCAGGTTTAATTCCCCAGCACCCATGTAAAGCTGGATCCAAAAACTGGCACATGCATCTGGCATTTGTTTACAGTGGTCATAAACCTTGGCTCCCCCATACACACCACACCTCCACATAAGTAAATAGATAATCATTTTCCTTTTTATTATTAGATATGAACATATTTTGTATGTAAGCATCACATGTTGGTAACTTCCTTTCCCTCCTCCCTGCCCCTTTTCTGAAGAGGCCTTCCTCCTTGGGGATGCAGGTCAACCCCATGGGGATTGTGGGTAATGAATTATTAATGAATTTTTTTATTGCTGTTCTGGGACACATCACAACCAACAGGGCAGTTGCTCAGAGTAGCAGTAAAACCCCTCAAAGCAAGCTCGGTCTTATATGCTCCATAGACTCTGTCCTTTGTTTTTCTGGCCAATACAAAGATAATAGGGCACACCAGTACTGCAGCTGCCATGGAAGCTGAGGTGAGAGGATCTCTTGAGTCCAGGAGTTTGAGACCAGCCTGGGCAGCATAGTGAGACACTGTCTCTTTAAAATAAATCAAAGGGCTAGGAAGGTAGCTTAGTTGTTAAAGTGTTTGCCATGCAAGCATGAAGACCTGAGTTTGATACCCAGAATCCATTAAAAATAGCTTGGTGAGCCGGGCGTGGTCGTGCATACCTTTAATCCCAGCACTCGGGAGGCAGAGATAGGTGGATTGCCGTGAGGCCACCCTGAGACTACACAGTTAATTCCAAGTCAGCGTGGGCTAGAGTGAGACTCTACCTCAAAACAAACAAACAAACAAACAAACAAAAAATCTGGGTGTGGTGGTATTTGTTTGTAATCTCCATGCAGGGGAGATGGAGACAGGTAAATAAATCCCTGGGGCTCACTGGCCAGCCAATGTAGTCTATTTGGCAAGTTCCAGGCCAACGAAAGAACCTGTTTCAAAAAAAACCATGGTGGATGGCATTCCTGAGGAATAATATCTGAGGTTGTTCTCTGACTTCCACAAGCATGTGCATATACTTGCACATGTACCTACATGCACATGTGCATGGGCACATACATGAACATACACACACACATAACATCAAAGACAGGCCTTGCAGCAATCACATTACTCAAAATGGAATACACACTCATATTCTATCATGTGCAGGACTCCAAGGCCATTGTCAACATTGTTTTTACTGATCACATGTGTAGGCTAGTGACACTTCATTATCCCACTGCTCCGAAAGAATTGCTCCTCCCAGTCTTGAAGGAAAGGAGGGCCGAGTGGTCAACTAACTGGGAGAAAACAAATGCTTCTCTTCTGGTGTTAATGCCATTTTAATTCATGGAACATCTAAACAGGTCAGGAATGAGTTGGGAAAGGGTAGTTAGTAATGGCTACATAAGGAATAAAAAGAGAGAATAATACAACTTCAACAGAGCAAAGGTTGGTTAGTGAAGAAGCACTGACAGATTGGTGTGAGTATACTTCCAATATTGACTTGGTCTTTTTTTTAAATTTTTTATTTATTTATTTGAGAGTAACAGACAGAGAGAGAAAGAGGCAGAGAGAGAGAGAGGAGAGTGGGCGCGCCAGGGCCTCCAGCCACTGCAAACGAGCTCCAGACGCGTGCGCCCCCTTGTGCATCTGGCTAACGTGGGTCCTGGGGAATGAAGCCTCGAACTGGGGTTCTTGGGTTTCACAGGCAAGCGCTTAACCGCTAAGCCATCTCTCCAGCCCTCACTTGGTCTTTTAAGATATGCAGTTACTTGTTTATTTATTTGCATGAAGAGAGACAGAGAGAGAGAGAGAGAGAGAGAGAGAGAGAGAGAGAGGGTCTCTAGCCACTACCAGGGCCTCCAGTAGCTGCAAATGAACTCCAGATGCAGATGCATGTGCTACTTTGTGCATCTGGGTTTACGTGGGTCCTGGGGAATCAAAAATGGGTTGTTAGGCTTTGCAGGCAACTGCTGTAGCTGGCAAGCCACCTCCGCAGCCCTTCACTTTGGCTTTGTGGCCTCTGTGCTGGGTCATGCTACTTTCCTCACAAATTGGGGAGCACGGTAAGATTCTGGTGAGGGTTAGTGGGAAGATACATGTACAGCTTCTAACTTAGTGCCTAGATGGCACAGGCCCTCAAAAATATAGCCATTTCCAAATCATTTATTTTCCCCTGGTGTAGTAAAACCCTGAAGAGTAGGACAACTAATGCAAAGCATCCCTTCTGAACTGTAAGCCTTTGCAAGTTCATGAAATCTCATACTGTCCTGCTCCATCCAGGCAGGGAATTGGGCCATCTCTTTTTCCAGTGTGTCCATCTGTGACATGCATCTGTCCATCAGCAGCTATCCGTGCTATTAGGTTGGCTGCCGTGGTGTCATTGGTATCATGGTGATTGTGATATCACAGTTCAAGTAACCTTTAACAGTAGCCTAATCCTATGTCACAATACCTATGTCATTCACCTCACTCCATCTCACCACATAGCCATTGTATCATGTCATATCACCCCAAGAAGAGATGTGAGTACAGATATTTTGAGAGAGAACACATTTATATAACTTACTACAGCATATTACTATACTACTAATATTTTATTTTCTACCTTTTACTATGCCTAATTTATAAATCAAACTTTATCATCAGGTACCTGCAGAGGGGCCTTGGAATACATGCCCTGAAGATAAGGGGTACATGAGGGTACTTTCATTCTCTTTGTCAGAAACTGGTTTACAAAGGTATAAGTAATACTTTTGGCTAATGCCAATAGGAAGGGAAGTCTAAGGGAGCTTTCTCACTCACTCTCTTTTTCTTCCTTTTAAAAAATATTTAATTAATTAATTAATTTGAGAGAGGGAGAGAGAAATAGCAGACATAGAGAGAGAATGGCCACACCAGGACCTCTAGCCACTGCAAATGAACCCCAGACACATACGCCACCTCCTGCATCTGGCTTATGTGGGTACTAGGGAATTGAACGTATGTCCTTAGGCTTCGCAGGCAAGCACCTTAACTGCTAAGCCATCTCTCCAGCCCCCCTCCCCCCAATTTTTATTCTATGAAAACTAGAGACAAACCAGAATAGTCATCCCTTTTCTGCTTCTGGTTGTGGTTGTATGGAGTGCTGCTCATGGCTGAGCCAGACAGGAACTCAGGAGAAGCCAGCCAAGGAGGGCAAGCTAAGGAGAGCACCAGAGCAAACTTGAATGATACTGGGCTGTTGGTGACCTTGTAGCCACTGAAGTACCAACCCTGGGCTGTCTGACTTTGTTAAGTGAGATAATTGTCATTTTGGAGGTGCACCTCCCACTTGCTCTTTTCTCCCCTCTTAGGAAAATCCTCAAGGAGGGGTGGTTGGGAGAAAGACCAAAGGAATCATAAAGAAGTGGATTGAGAAACCATGGGATTTCAATAAATAAGCAGTGCATATGATCTATTATTTATAACTAATAACTCACCTGCTTTAAACTTAGACAAAGTTCCCATCACAATCTTTCTTTTTGGTGGAGAGAAAAGAGCTATAATACTTGATTATTCATACAAGGAGACAGAACAGCTGTGCACCACATAACGACAGACCTCATATAGGACAGTGTGCACAAATGGAGGCATGGTATATAGTGAGCTATATTATCTAGGTTTGTATAAGAACACTTAGTGCACACAATGATGAGGGCTTCTGCCCATGGATTTCTAAGATCATGTTCACATTGTTATGCAAAGCATGATTGAAAGCCATTTTTATAAAAGTATACATGTATGCATAGAAAATTCATTCACAGGGAAAAGGGACATCTGGCCTTATTTGAGTTTTAGCTGTTGTGGTCCACAGTGATATCTGACTGTCATCAAAGGATATCTATGTGGGTGCTTTATCCATGGAGGAGAGAGGGAGGGAGGGAGGAAGGGAGAGAAGGAGAAAGGGAGGAAAGGTGGGAGGAAGAGAGGGAGAGAGATAGGTGTCTTGGGTGAGTAGGAAGGAACTCCCCCCTAAGGTGAGGTGGAGAATGAACAGGAGCAGAGGGGACAGGGAGCAAAAGGGGGGAAGAAACTTACTCTGGGCACTGGGAGTAGCACCTGCCTGCATACAGGAACAGAGAGCGCTCTGGCTGGCTCAAGCACTTTTTGCACAGGTTGGCTCCAGAGCAAGAGGCACAGTCCTCTGAACAGTTTTCACAGCTGCCACTCCTGACTGAGGGCCAGGTGCCTTGGGGACAGGAGGAAACACAGGTCTGCAACCATAGGAACACACCTAGAAGTCCAGGAAAGAGAGCAAAACAGCCATCACTGTCTGTCCTATGGCATACACACTGCTCAGAGAACTGGCACCCTCAGTGGTTTCTGTAACCCTTTCAAAGCCCAGGTGTTTGGAACACTTAGTTTATGCTTGAAAAATACTTACTAGTGGTGCTCACTCCTCCAACATGAGCTACATCTTTGGAAAGAAAACTGACAACATTTTTTTTTCACTACTTCCTTTATTCTGGTCTGGTATTAGCTACTGATCACACAGGGCTTTCCTTGCCCAGCTGCTAAGTCCTGTCTTGTGGTGTGAGCAGCTCCACAGTCCCCTTTTCTGCTTCCCATGCCCATCAGTGATGACGCTAACAGGGCAGCAACTTCCCCTCCAATGGATGTTCAATCTCCTACATATGTTTAATTGAGAAAAGTAGGTGTTGTTATTAGTTTTTTAATCACCTCAGCAATTCCAAAATATACTATTTTAGTCTTTAGGTACAGCCTTTTATATGATCATAATTCTGATACTTTTGGTATTTTCAATTCTGCTTTGTCACCATAGCTCACAACAATAGTTCCACTTTACCTATGATTTTACTTTTGCTTGAGGTCAGCCAAGGCCCAAAATAGTAAGTGGAAAGTCAGAAACAAAAACGTTCCCAATTTGGCCAGTTATGGTGGCACATGCCATTAGTCATAACACTTGGGAAACAGAGGTAGGAGGATTGCTATGAGTCTGAGGCCAGCCTGAGACTACAGAGAGAGTTCTAGGACAGCCTGGGCCAGAGTGAGACCCTACCTTGAAAACAAACAAACAAACAAATTCCCAATTTATGGAAACTTTTATTACAGTGTGTTGTTATAAGTTTACATTTTATTATAAGTATTATTAATCTCTTATCATGGCATATGTATATACACACACATATATATATATGTATGTAGTATATATGAGATTTGGAGCTATCATGGTTTCAGACACCCACATAAAATATGGGAACAAATTTCTAGAGAATAAGAGGCAATGATTATGTTTATGGGGGGGGTTGACTATTAGCATTGCACATTCCTACATGGCTCTTATGATAATCACTTTAGTGGGAACATAACACTTTATGTTAACATACCATGTAAATAAGATATCCTCTTAATTTTGGAAATTATATTATTGATAATTTTTTTATAAATAATGAAGAAGTTGATAAATAATGGAGTTGTTATGTCATTGACATTAAATTGAATGTCAATAACAAACAGAATCACATGGAGTTTTTGTTGTTGTTGTTGTTTGGGTTTTTTTTGGGTAGGGTTTGTTGGGTTTTTTCCAAGGTAGGGTCTCACTTTAGCCCAGGCTGACCTAGAATTCACTATGTAGTCTCAGGGTGGCCTTGAACTCACAGCAGTCCTCCTACCTCTGCCTCCCAAGTGCTGGGATTAAAGGCATGTGCCACCATGCCTGGCCTACATGCAAAGTTATTTTTTAATTTTTTAAAAAATATTTATTTATTTACAAGCAGAGAGGGAGTGGGAAGGAAGGAGAGAGAATGATAGAATGAATGGAAATGCCAGGGCCTCTAGCCATAGCAAATGGACTCCAGGCTCATACACACTTTGTACATGTGGCTTTATGTGGGCACTGGGGAATTGAACCCAAGCCAGGCAGCTTTATCAGCAAGCACCTTTTCCTGCTGTGCCATCTCTCCAGTCCACATGCAGTGCTTTCACTCTTACTCATATCCTCTACCTTTTCCTTTGTTTTAGATAGTGCATTTTGTTATTTTAATATTTTATCTATTTGAAAGGAGAGTGTTTGTGAAGGAGAGATAATGGGCAGACCAGGGCCTTTGCAAACAAACTCCAGATGCATGCATCTGGCTTTCCTGAGGAACTGAACCTGAGTCGTTAGGCTTTGCAGACAAGTGTCTTAACTGCTGAGCCATCTTTCTAGCCCTAGATAATGCATTTTTAAAAGAACAAAGGATTCTGTAAAAATATAAAATACCCATAGATCTTGGCAAATTCTGTGGCCAAGCTAACCTGTAACCTCATCATGCTTTGGAAAGAGGAAAATTTCTTTGTCCTTGAAAGCCCAATTTTTATTATTGCTCAGTGCTTATGTCCCTGTCTGTGTCTTCACAGCAGTCTTTGTGATGGGTGCTTTTTGTAGAAAGACCACTTGTACAAAGCCACAGACATACAGTAATGACAGATGACAGTGAACTGCCTGGGCCACTGCCATTCCCCTCCCCCCTACCACAACACTGACCTTTTGGACATGAAGTACAGAGAGTTTCAGATCCATTGCAGGTTTGACAAGAAGGATGACAACGCACATCTGTATGGGCAAGAAACAAGTCAGACTTGGCCTTTAAGAGAGGCCCTAATGACACCACCA
This sequence comes from Dipus sagitta, assembly GCA_036346955.1. NCBI lineage: Eukaryota > Metazoa > Chordata > Mammalia > Rodentia > Dipodidae > Dipus > Dipus sagitta. The sequence goes on along the minus strand of CM070770.1, from coordinate 66,562,532 downwards.
AGTGAGCTCCAAAGAGCTTATTGAGGAGAGCCCTCAGGGAAATGGAGACCAGGGGTGAGGGGACACAAGACTATGACCCACGTAAATAAAAGTATATATATATATGTGTGTGTGTGTGTGTGTGTGTGTGTGTGTGTGTATTAAAGTGTATAGTGTTATAGTGCTGGAAAAGACCCCATGGGTAACCTCAGATCCTTTTCTACCCCAGGGGACTCCTTTTGATTTTACATTAGCTAAGTGTTGTCAATTGCTTATTGCTACTATGTAGACCCGGTATTCCTTTATTTTTCATTTACTCTTTCACTGGAAAGACACTCTTTGTAGCCTTGCTGGGACAGAGAATGTGGTATCTCACTGGGTAGTTATAAATAGTATAAGAATATTTGAAGTAACAAATTTTACTGCCTTCACATGTTCAAAAGGTATGGGTGCAAGTGTCTGCTTGTCTGTGTTTGCAGCTGTGGTTATTGGTCAATGCTTGGGTCCTTGTGTCCTGCAGAGCAATCACTGTAGACTGCTATCTAAATTTATTTCACTTTAAGTTAGTCCCAAATTATTGTTAAATATCAAAATAATCAACCCATACATGGGCTTTCTTGTTGTTCATGTTTTTGATGGTTTTCCAGGTGAATGCACCCCTAACTTCAAAGACACTACACAGGTCCTCTCCCCGTCCCTCTCCCTCCAACAGCTCTTGATGGCAGACATTTCCAGGAAATCATCTTGGCAATCACATGGGACAATCTCAGGCATACAAAGCAGTCTCACTGACACCACTCAGTCAGTTCATATTGAGATCCTGACTGATGAAGGAAGCAGCCTGCCTCCTACAGGTGGAATTTAGAAAAACAGGGTTGCCTCTGACCCAGTGATCTGAAGGGCAGGGGCCTCCGTGGTTGGTATTTTAGGATTCCCTTCTACCACCCTTCTTCTCTGCTCCTTCCCTCCTTTTCATTCCCCTCTTCTCTTCCTAGGAGTTAGTCTGACATAGATGGCTCCCCACTCACACCTGCCTTCAGATCCCAGCTGTGTGGCACAGGGTAACCATGGATACAGTAATTAAACTCTCAGAGTCCTACTTTCCGTGTCTCTAAAATGAGAGAAAATGGCACCTCCCCTGTTGGATTGCTGTGTAGCTATGTGAGGCAATGTGTGACAAGGACATAAGACAGTGGCTCAGTCATGGTAACTGTCTGCTTCCTTTCTTCTCTCCCAGTTGTCACTCCCCACCCCACTGCTGAGACCTTGTTTACTCCCCATTCCTTCTCTGCTTATTCCACAGTGAGACCAACACCAGACCAGGCTTAGATTCTATCATTTCTGTTGTGGTTGTGAAGCTACTGAACCCTGTTGTAGAGGCCACTAGGTTGGAATACAGATAGATATAGACAAAAGATGTTGATACACATGCACAAACACGTATAGTACATATATAGTAATATACACATACAACACATATACGCATATCTATAAATGATTAATTACTCCTGTTTCCATGATGCATTAATAAATTTTTCCCCTAGTTTGGAGAGAAACGTTTGTCCTGGTTTTCCTGTATATGATCAAGGCTGGTGGCTGACTGATGTTTCCCTTGGGGGAGGGGCACCTGCTAAGAGCTGACCTCACCTGTGCAGAGCCTGTGACCACAAGTGTCACATAGGTGGTCTACATGCTTCCCAGCATGGCCAATTGTGTTCCTGGGCCTTTCCTAGCTGGTGACAGCACCTAAGCATGAGAAACAGTAGCAGGACAACAACACGCCAAGGTGCTCTGACTGACTGAGAGGCGCGTCTCGAGGAATGGCACAGAGCCGGGACAAGCTGTGTTGGCCACACTGACTTTCCTTGGATACTCCTTTTGATACTAAAAAAATATTTTTCCTGGGGGGATTTTTAAAAAAATTAAATACTTTTTATTTTTATTTATTTGACACACACACAGAGAGAGAATGGGTGTGCCAGGGCTTCCAGACACTGCAAATGAACTCCAGATGCATGCAGCACCTTGTACATCTGGCTAATGTGGGTCCTGGGGAATAGAACCTGAGTCCTTTGGCTTTGTAGGCAAATGCCTTAACTGCTAAGCCATCCATTCAGCCCCTCCTCGGGGGGGATTTTTTTTTTTTTTTTTTTTTTTTTTGGTTTTTTGAGGTAGAGTCTCGCTCTAGCCCAGGCTGACCTGGAATTCACTATGGAGTCTCAGGGTGGCCTCAAACTCACGGCGATCCTCCTACCTCTGCCTCCCGAGTGCTGGGATTAAAGGCGTGCGCCACCGCGCCCGGCTTGGGATTTTTTTTTTTTTTTTTTGAGGTAGGCTCTCACTCTAGCTTAGGCTGACATAGATTCACTATGTACTCTTAGGGTGGCCTCGAACTCATAGCGATCCTCCTACCTCTACCTCCCGAGTGCTGGGATTAAAGGCTTGTGCCACCATGCCTGGCCCTGGGGGGGATTTTTGAGGTAGGGTCTCATTCTAGCCCAGACTGACCTGGAATTCACTCTGCAGTCCCAGGCTGGCCTCAAGCTCACAGCGATCTTTCTAACTCTGTCTCCCAAGTGCTGGGATTAAAGGTGTGCACCACCACATCCAGCTGATACTAAAATATATTACCTACAAACATATGAATTTTATTTCTTCACGTGTTTATAAAATATGATGGCTATCCACACAGACTTAATTGTATAGATTTGGCATTCTGGCAGTTTGCATCTACTTGGCATAGAATTGCACAATGCACCCATGTGTCCAGCAGAGGAGGCTCTGTACAAGCAGATCAGAGGAATTAAGCAGTTACTGCATCTCTAGCTAGACTCCCTTATTAAAGATAGTGGTTTGCTGGGTGTACTGGCACATGCCTTTAATCCCAGCATTTAGGAGGCTAAGGTAAGAGGCTAGCCTAGAGATTGATGACAGTTTGGCTACTTCATGACTTTTCAGGTCAGCTAGGGCTAGAGTGAGGTCCTGCTTCCATAAATAAATAAATAAATAAATAAATAAATAAATAAAAGCAAAAACAAAAAGAAACAGATAGTGATGTAATCTCAACAAATATATATATATATATTTTTTTTGAGGTAGGGTCTCATTCTAGCCCAGGCTGACCTGGAATTCACTATGGAGTCTCAGGGTGGCCTCGAACTCATGGCAATCCTCCTACCTCTGCCTCCTGAGTGCTGGGATTAAAGGCGTGCGCCACCACGCCCGGCTTCAACAAATAATTGTTGACTTCATTCACAGTTCCCATTTTTACCACTCCAGAAATTCCAGATTTGATAGGATTGATAAAAAGAAGAACGAGATAAAGCTAGGAAATGTCTTCAACCAGGAAAGGAATATTCAAGTGAGGATGACTAAACCATATGAAGCCAAGTGTCCATTTTATTTTTTATTTACTTTTTAGTTAATAATTAATGGTCACATAATCTACAATGCAGGCAGGCATAGTCTGTCAAGTCTTCCTCCCAATCCCCTTCAATGTCTCTGTAAATACAAACCAAATCTCTACTTATTCACAGTTTATCACTTTGCCTTTAAATTTTTTTTTCTTTCCAAAACAAAATCTTGCTACAAAGCTGGCTGGCCTTGAACTCATGATCCTCCTGCCTCAGCCTTCTGAGTGAGTGGGTTGTGTACCACTCTGCTTGTGGTTAGGTACCACTTTGTTTTTAGAAACTTATTATGGCTTGGATGGTATGCTTCGTCAGCACACGAGCAACCACTTCATTCACTTGAGAGTTCCGTAGTGTTCCACTATGGGCATGTCACACTTCATCTCTTGTCTATCATTTGCTAGTTCATATAATGCCACGGTGACTGGAAGACAAGAATAGTTTCTTTAGCCTATCAAATATCTTCAAGAATAGAGCCTTTTTGTTTGTTTGTTTTTGTAATACTGGAGATTGAACCTCAGGCCTTTTGGTTGCTGGGCAAGTGCTTTACCACAGAGCTGCAACCCTAGCTTCAGCCCCAAGTGACTTTTTTGCTGAAGGCTAACAAACATATTACAGAACTCTTCACTGCTGATTTTCCTCAGATTCCCCTGGTGCTCACCTGACTGTTTATGTCTGTGGCCTTTCCCTTTCTATTTCTCTCTTACAACTTGGGGTCCCCCTTGCCCAACCTCCCAGCTCCTGGGGTTTGTTTCTACGCCATGGAGGTGGCTTTGCGTGGTGAGGATCTCCCTGTTTCCCTGTTACCTCTTTTGATTTGAACCTTCCACCTTCGTCGTTCCTGCAGCAGGCTCTTCACCAAAGATGTGGATACAGCTTCTTTTTTATTAAAAAAAAAAAAAGTTTTTTTTTAATGAAAAAGGAGAAGAGAAACTTTACCTATAACTCCACCACCTAAAAATATCTTCTCCTTGGGCACACAGACTTCCCATGCTGTCATGGATGTATGGATATATGGACATGTAGATGTGGGGTCACTTACACCTACATATGTGACAGTGAGCATCCTGACAGCTCATTATTTGATTTCTTTCTAGAATTCATTTTTCCAGACCAGTTTATGCTTTAGGACTCCTCCACTCACTGCAAATTGTTTTCTTTTATGAGCTAGGGAGTGCTGTTTTGAAAGGGAACTAGCATTTAGATCAAAGGGATAGGGAAGCTAACTACTTTTGGCTTTTTGAGGTAGGGTTTCACTCTAGCCCAGGCTGACCTGGAATTCACTGTGTAGTCTCAGGGTAGCCTCGAACTCACAGTGATCCTCCCATCTCTGCCTGCAGAGTGCTGGGATTAAAGGCGCGTGCCACCACGCCTGGCCTGACTTTGAATGTAAATGTACACTTTCGATTTTCAAGAGGACTGTGTGAAGTGGCTTCATGCTCTTATTTTATAGGTGGGAAAACTGGAGCTCCAAGAGGACGAGTAACTTGCTTAAGGTCATTTTGTTAATAAACATGAGTCAGGATTTGAATTCAGGTCTTTTAGTCTCTAGAGTTACTATTATTAGTACTACTACCATCTTGTAGTACTAAGGATCTAACCCAGGGCCTTGTGCATGCTGGGCACCTGTGCTACCATTGAACCATGCACTAGTTCCTAGGTCGACCCCACTTTCACTAGAGATTTTGAAGCAAGTTGTAAAGTTGTTTGAGAGAGGTCAAAGCGGTAGAATGTTGGTACAACAGCTACTTAGGAAACAATAAACTTGATTTGTAGTGTTGCCAATTTCTGTGGTGTAAATACTTCCACCATAACTAATTTCAAGTTGTCAATGGCTTAATAGTACACTTATAAAGTTCCTGGATGTTCAACAATCAGTGTAAGCCAATGCAAATTGTTCTTTGGACCCTAATGTTTTATTATCTACCAATGGCTTTTGGTTTCTGCCCTCCACATTCAGCTTGGGTAACTTAAAAGGGCATCCTCCTTTGCACGTGAAGTATATACACAGACGTGTCAAGTCTTTCTAAAAACTGGGTTCCTATGTCGTCTTTAGAGTCTTCTCCAGTTCATTTCCTATTACACAACACATCTCCCCACGATTGAGATTTGCTTCCCCCTGCCAAACATGTGGCTTTCTAGTGTTTGTGATTGACTTAGGGATTCCAGTCTTTTTCAGAGCCTATGAATTAAGATCAAAAGACAGGCTAGTGATGAATTGTTAGGATGTGGTCAAAGATAAAGGAGTCAATTCACCAAGCCTATACTTTGGAGATTAGACTTCCATCAGAATCTGGAATCAGAGCCTGCTACAACCTGGTTCTAATCAATGAGGGAACAAGGTAGGATGGGGAACTTTCAGGAACAACCCCTAGCACTTTCCAGGAGTACCAGGGGGAACACCATTTAAGATGATCCGAATGCTTAGCAATGGCTTCTGGACCCAGCAACTCATGTCAGCCATACCCTGCAGCAGCTGGACATTCCCACCATTCTGGTTTGTGTGCCACCTGAGCCACTGCCGAAGCCTCTGGTGGCCTGTTTTAATATGGTTTTGTGCCTGTCATTTAGGAACACTGGACCAGGTATCTTCATATAATGTATCTTCATAATACATTAGTGAGTGGCCTGAGGACCTGGGCTGATCAGAGTGTTTGTGCAGGTCTGGTGGCTGGAAGAGCACGTGGAGTGGTCATCTTTGGAGCTTCCTTGATTTGGGCTGGAGGGCTTGACAGGCATGGCTGATGTGTGGAGCAGTGGACGGTGTGTTTCCATTCTCTTGGTAGTTGACAAAGACAGAGGAGTCTGTCATTGCTACTGCCACTGTTATTATGACTGGCCACAGTATTAGCAAAGGAGTTCAGTGAACCCACCTGGGGCTTTGTTTCAAGGGTGTTCTCCTAGCATGCACTGGCCTGAGCTCATGGGGTGGGCATGATCTTTGAATATGAGCATGGTCATAGAGCTTTCTTTGGGGAGCAGCAGGAGTGTACTATTGGGCTAAAGTTTGTGCCATCCATCATTTCCTACCGGAACCTGAGTCCATTTAACAAAGCAAAACAATAAACAATGAAAACCTTGCTGGTATCACCTAGGCAGCCCCATTCTTTCATAAACAAGCTGTAATTTGTCTCAGCTTCCTCTAAATTGACCCAGAATGACTGAAATCTGCTTTCCATCATGTGAAAGGTGTGGCTGCTTAGTGCTTGCTCTGTGGAACCCTCCACTCTCCTATTACACTCCTGACCTCATTTCAAGGGGAAGAAGGCAGGGGAAGATGGGGGCATTGGCTCCAGTCCTCTCAAGGCTCTAGGGAATGCATTTCCCATTTACTATCCATTTTGTTCCTTCAGCTGTGCAGGGGAAGCGGTGCTGTGGCCTCACCTTGCTCAGTGAATAAACGTTTTTCTCTTTGTTAATGCTCTGCATGTCTTATTTCATAGATCATAGAAATGGAAAAGTGCAGCTATGTCATTGACTTTATTGCTTTTGTCCAGCCATGAGAAACATTCTCATCTGCTTCCCGAATCCCTTATTAGTGTGAAACCCCCAAATGGAATAAATCCTGCCTCTCTTCAAAAACATTACATTATGATTGCAGAAAAAGTAGAGGGGTGGGTGTGGTTCTTTGACAAAGGGGAACAATCAAAGTCTGATTTTTGCTTGCAAAATGCGTAGTCCAGTTGAAGAGACATGTAATCATTTGGGGAATCAAGTCGGCTCTGACTCTTGGCTCCCTGCACCTCTTCATCATCTGGACGCCAGATAAAATACAGATGTTCTGAGCAAGAAACACAGCCCCAGACTATTTCCCTCTTGGCTTGCACCACCTCTTAAATGCCTGAATGCCAGACAAACTCGTTTTCAGCATTTTGGTTCGGCTATAATTCATGGAAGATATCCCAATCTGGATTGAATAATTTTCTTCCTAGCCCTGTCTCTGAAATAGGCCCCCTGTGCTCCATGACTTTTGGATGCTGAATTTCGGATGGCCTCTAAGCTGCCCTTCCTTTACGACATGTGTGCGCAACTGTCGTGGTAAGCAGCAACTGGGGCCACCTTCCTGTGAAACCAGTCTCACACTTCTCTCCTGCCTGGGTCTGCCACTCTCAGCTGTCCAGAGGGTTGCTTTGTAACATTTTCTTCAGCTGCCACTGCCTCCAGAGGAGCAGCCCATCCTCCTGACAGCGGAAGGCGGAGAGCACCTTTGCTCTCCAGTTTCTCTGCATAGCAAGTGAGTCAGAGATTTTTATTCCTGGCAGAAGAGACTTTTATTATTTAACCTCTTCAGATAGGACTGTTTGTGGAAAGCAGGGGTGCAGGGGTGAGGATGCCATGTCTAAAGACCAGGGAAGAGTGGATAGCAGGTCTTCATTCAAGAGTCCAGCTTCCACATGCTTCCTCCCTCCTGCCTCTTTGGAAGGCTGAGGCTTTTCCCATCTGCAACTGGGAAGGACCGTTTTTCTTTTTAATTAAAATTTTTTTTTCCAGTGCTGGGAATCAAATTCAGGGCCCTGTGCACACTAGCACACTAGGCAAAGGCTCCACCACTGAGCTGCATCCCCAGCCCAGGGTAGCTTCTAAATAAGACCAGCTAGGAGGATTTCTCCCCAGCAAAATCATCTGTTTTAGCCTAAAAGTTTCCCCAAAGAGTGAAGGTTTCCTTATCACAAGAGATACATGCAGGTGAGAGCAACTATTCTGAAACTTTTGAGAAAATGGTAATTGGGCCCCTTCCTATGTAACTTCAAGTTCTCTGGGGCTTCTTCCCCCAGACCTTGCCTTCTGGCTGCCCTCCGCCAGCCACCAGTAGACTGCAGACTTGGTGGAGGTGGGAAGTCTGCGTGGACTTAATTCTCTCTGCAAACTCATTTCTGAGGAACAAGCGCTGTGCCAAGGAGGAAGGGAGACAGAGCATGAGCTGCCCTGGTGCCATCCCTCTCTGGCTGGTACCTACCGTTCCAGAACTTGCCTTCCACCTGCGGCTGGGCAGGCTGCACGCACATCCCGAGCCTCAGCTGTAACCCTTTTCGGCAGCTGCTGCATTGGTCATAGGCAAGGCCAGTGCAGGTCTCACAGGCTCGGTGGCAGTGCTCACACTCTCCCAGCTCTTGGTCTGCATAGAAGCCAGGGCCGCATTCCTGCACACAGCTGCCATCTTGGGGAAGAACAAGGGAGGAAGTGTGAAGGGAGGCTCTGGAGGGCCGAGTGGATGTGCTGGGTGTGAGGCCAACCTGTAAAGAGGCTGTCAGGAACTTAAAAAAATTTTTGGTTTTGTTTTTTGAGGTAGAGTCTTGCTCTAGCCCAGGCAACCTGAAATTCATTCTGTATTCTCAGGGTGGCCTCAGACTCACAGTGATCCTTCTACCTCAGCCTCCCACGTGCTGGGATTAAAGACATGTGCCACCATGCCTGGCACAGGACCATTTTTGATTATGCTTGTTTTTGAAGAAATCAAGAGTGCCTCAACATACCTCAGTCCAGGAATGTGTTTTCATAAGCCCAGTAACTTGTTTCTTTCAACTTAAATTGGTCTAAAGGGTAAGGAGCTTTGAATAAACTTTGAAAAGATAGCTTGGAAGGAAACTACAGGAAAAAAATGAACCTATCAAGAGAAGCACTGGACGCCTGAGGACTGTCTGCCTTCTCTGTCCTCAGACATTCAAGAGTGTTGGGCCATTCGTTCTTCAGCTGGAACATTACAGTATATTTCTTTCCCAACTATTCCCACTAGCCAATGAGTGGACTGAAATGTAAGACAGAGGATCGTGTTCAACTCTTAAAGCACACAGAAATTTATAACTAGGATTTCGTCTCAAGAAAAGGGTCTGAATATTTGAGGTGAATTCAATTCCAAAACATTTATCTGCAGCATCCCTCCCCACATCAACCTCGGACTCCCCTGTCTCTAAGGGACTCACGCTGTTTCCATCCACGTAGAGATATTTGAGATCAATCAGTGAAATGTGAACTAAGCCTCAGTACTAAAAGCAGAAGGAAGCAGTTCAGGCTAATGTTTACTTTCAAACCAAATTAAAATTCCTGTTTGGATCAGAGGCGCCAGCACGCAGACTCTGAGACCAATCCCAGGACGCTCCTGTCTCAGTGACTGTCACTGCATCCCGCAGAGCCTTGTGCTTCAGTCAGGACGTCATTCTCTGGCTTACCTGAGAGAAAGAAGCCCTGCTCACACCAGTAGCACTCGTTCTGGTCACAGTTTCCACAGTTAGGGTCACATGCTTTGCACTGCCATTCTTCCCCAAACGTCTTCTCAGGACACATTTTGTAACAGTGGTGTTGAAACCTAGGGGAAGAAGACAGAGTGTCTTCCGTGAGGCAGGCTTACATCCTCCTCTGAATCACCACGACTTGAACTCCTCATGCTCACTTGTGCAGCATGTTGAACGGGGTCCATAATTGGTTGTCAAGGGCAGAAACTTTGACTTCATCCATTCTGCCTTGTCAAACTAAATTGTTCACCACCTCCTCTGGACCCTTTATCAGGGAGCTGGAGGAAGGCTGATAAGGGGAGGGGAGGGCTACTAATGTTGGTTTGTGCAGGGCTGATTATGTGAAGTATCAGCTCATTTAAATTTCAACACAAATCACACAGGGTAACTGTTACTTGGTGTACTCAAATATCTGTCATCAGACTGTTAACAATAACAACAGCATGCCCCAGCACCTGCACATGTGTGTGAGCACACACACACCCTATACACACACATGCACACACATGAATTCTTGCAGATATTATCTATTATTTCATTATACAATAATATGTTGTAATTCAGGCTCCACTGAATTACAGGCTCACTTGGAAGGACATAGAGTGAACCTGACTCTTACCCTTCGAGGAAATTCAAAGCTTCAATAAGATATCAAAGGGAAATGCTTACATTTCTTCTTTAATGACTTATATTGGACAGCATTTCATTGGCTGTATTCAAAGGCACTAAATATTCTTAGAGGTTATAAATGTGTGTTTCTTGAAACAATTATCTCATGTTTTGCCTTCAAGCCATTGGCTCATGTTATGTCAGTGTACTTCTTTTTCAAAGGGTTTTATGAAATGTATTCCCTGGTGAACTGGAGAGGGTCATGTGTCATGGAGGTGACAGAGGAAGCAGGTTCAGGTGAAGGGTGTGTTCAGAGGTAATGAAGAATAGGGTAGAGTTAGGTTGTTGGGATGCAGAGTTGTGAGGACAAAGAGGAGACTTTCTGTCTGGCTTCTGTGTGGTTGTGTGTGTACCTAAGCTCCCCTCCAGTTCCTCATGGAACATTCTGTGTCCTTACCACATGACCTCACTAAGGAATGCCTGCATTTCTGCCATTCATTTTTGCTTAGGATCCTGTGGTGTTATAGGGATTCTGCCAACTCCTAAGTATGTGTATCCCAACTATTCATTTGGAGACTGTGAAAATAACCCCAGGATGATTTGGGGATCCACTGTCAGTTGAACATGTGCCAAAACTCCTGACCTACAAAAGCACCTACTTTAACTGGAGGACCATGATGCTGTTTGGAATCTCCTGGAATCAATGTCAATTCAGAGCCAATGTCCCTGAAAGATCTGATTATTTCCTTTCTCCCAATGCAGTTACCTTAGCAACAGGCTGGAGGTCTCTTTGAGGAAGGATAGGACTAAGCTTTATTAAAACTTTCTGGGGTGGTGGAAGAATCCTTCCTCAACAGGACTTGGCTACCCTTTCTTTCAATGATTTCTGGGTCTATAAACTGACTCAAGTCTGGAAATTGGTTAAGAGGCCATGATTCTCTGTTGCTATAATTCAAAGTAGCCTTTCATTCCTGTACTCTGAAACTTTTCTGCCTATACAGATCAAGCAAGAACTTAGTCAGCTTCTTACCTATTATACTTCTGGGAACACCATGATTAATTGGCCAATACCAAAGGTTTTCATAAGTCATACCATTATAAACATGCTGCCAGATTTCTTTCTAGTCATTAATTGTCATGTGGTCTAATAGTTATCAACCTCAGGCATCTTCTCCATTCCTGTATAGCTTATTTTATTTTATTTTATTTTTATTTAACAGTGCTGGTACTAGCATTTAGGGTCATGCACATGGGAGACAAATGCTTTCTCACTGAAGTGTATCTGAAGCCCTCCTTCCCTATTTAAATGTCACAATTAATTTAAATCCATGAGTCAGGAATGCTGTAGGGAGTCAGTGGGCATCAATGTACAGACCAGCCATTTTAGAAAAATTACAGTAAAACCATAAGACTGAGTTCAGGTTGAGCATACTGACCTCCATAAGTACCTAATGTGACATGTTATGACATCTGAAAATGCCCCCAAATTCAAAACTTTTTCAGTACTGATATGATGCTATGAATTGAAAATCCCATACTGAAATATTGTTGCATGCACAAAATTGCATATGAAATATAATGAATTCTATGTGTAGATTTGGTCCCATTCCTAAGATATCTCACATATATGTAAATATTCCAAAATCAGAGAAAATATATGAGATCTGAGATACTTATAGTCCCACGCCTTTCAATTTAAGAGTTACTCAGTTGGTGATGATAAGGTAGCTCATTCTTTCAGTGTTCAGTTTCTGTTTGTTGAGTTTCCCTTCTCTTCTCATTTTCTTCATCCCTTTCTATCTTCTCACCTACTACCATGTTCTGAGTTTCTGGAATCTGCTGGTGGTTGGGACATAACAATTGTGGTAACAGGAGGAAGTGGCCCACTGAAGCTGAGATGAAACAGATTTGGGCCTGCCATGAGCTTGTGGCACAGTGTGAGGGGAACTAGCATGTCTCTGGCCATTCCTTTTCTCTCTTGGAGATGAAACTGAGTCTATGCCACTGACAAGACTGATGAATGATGAAGGAGTGGGAGTGAGGGCTATGGGTCACAGAACACTCAGCCCATGTGCCCTCCTGGGTCTTCCTTTCCCTTCATTTTTCGGACATTTAAACTTTCTCCTAGCACAGGCAACAATGCAAGCCAGAGGATAGAGTAGAATAGGAAAGGAGGTGTTGTTGAAACATACCACCTTGGCTTTTGTAGACTTTTCGTGGCATGTTGGTGCTGATGGCTGTCTGTGTTTCACTTAACCCTGTGGTAACACGTCTCTTATCACCCAGAGGATGATTATGGAGTAATATCTCACCTGGCTTCCTCCTGGATAACCGGACTCTGGGGGACAGAGTTTCCATGCAGACATTTGGAACTAGCTTTCTTGGGGTCGAGCATATTACTAAGACCTGTTCACAAAAAGTGAGGCCTGAGTCTTGGTAACCCATGGCAAGATTCCTAGACACCAGTGTCAGACTGGATGACTTCCAGGATCAAGAAAGAGAAGGCCTCCTTTCAAGGCAAGAAAAACAGCTGGACTCTTGCTGCTAAATCCAAGAACTGCTCATTAATAGCCCACAGGACAGAGTTGCTTCAGGCTGCAGGGCCTCTCTGCTTTAATCACTGGATTTAGGATTAAGTCAGTAATGCTTAAACTGCAGAAAAGTTAGTGTCATGAAAAAGGAAGGCCAGACTTACATGTAATACCCTGTAGCACATGAGGAACAGGTTCCTGGATCATCTGGAAAAAAATTACAATAATGAAAAATTATCATTGCCAGGAGTTTGTTATTTGGAAAAATGGACTTTGGAAAAGTTGTGGTTTGAGACATTATCTACTAGGATAGATTTATGAAATTCACTGCCCAGAAATGATATTTGAACAGACTGCACCACTTTAATTAGTTACATAAAGCACATTGCAATTCATCTTTACCAAGGGTAATAAAATAAGATTTCTCATAAAAACTTGGCCTCAACTTTCAAGGAAGAATGAGGCCTAAGCTACTGAGTCTTGAAATTATTGATGAACTACCATCCACTTTATGAACTTCCTGGTCTTGGGGCTGGGAGTTGAGTTCAGAAGTAGAATTACTTACCTACCATGCAGGAGGCCCTGGGTTTGATACCCAATGCTATAAAAACAAAATCCCTAAAGTCCCTGGTCTTCACTGGGGGAGAGGCATCAAGCATGTCCATATACATATTTAAATTTTTTTGTTCATTTTTATTTATTTTATTTGAGAGTGACAGAGTGACAGAGAGAGAGGGAGAGAATGGGCATGCCAGGGCTTCCAGCCACTGCAAATGAACTCCAGATGCGTGTGCCCCCTTGTGCATCTGGCTTACGTGGGTACTGGGGAATCAAGCCTCAAACCGGGGTCCTTAGGCTTCACAGGCAAGCGCTTAACTGCTAAGCCATCTCTCCAGCCCCCATACACATATTTGAGTAGGACTATAGGCTTCTAACCTTGAGCTGTGGATTTCCTACCCATCTCTCCAAATGCCTGCCGGTGGGAGGGAATGTCATTTGGGAGTCTCCTTTGAAAATTGAGCAATTATTCTTCCCAACACAAGCACCCATTTTGTGTTGTACTTCACAGACTTCTTAAGCTCTTCTGTTCTCATTAAGTGCAATGACTCAGTGTCCTTATGGTCAGAGCAGGCGTCTGTGTTGTATCACTATGGAGACTTAAAGAGAGAGAGAGGATTTTGAGAGGTCCTTCTCGGTTTATCCCCAATACTACCCAGAAGATTCCACTCTTGGATCTGATCATGAAAGGAAGTCTATCAATTTTGTTGGCCCATGATTGTTGCATGCAAGCATTATCTCTGGCAGGCTAGCCTATGATCTGACATACAACCCAGTCCTATATTTCCCGTTTTAGTAGGAGATTAAAAACAGCTGCTCATTCTCCTCCCATCGTTCCTCTTGATACATGAAATTTTAGGTCATCTTTAATTTAATTTAAACTAAATAAAACTATGTCTTTTGAACTCTGTATACAGCTGCCATTTGTAATCTATTGTAGATTTATTTTTCTTATCTCAAAAGTCTGGCATTTGCAAGGCAGAACCCCTCCCCCAAGTCTCTAATCCAGTGTTTGTCTTGGGTCCTCCTATGGATGCTGCATGATGGCACTATTATACATTGCACACAAGGCTCTTTATGCATGGCAGCAGAAGTTCCAGTAAGAAACCTCCATATGGATTGCTGGCCAAGGAGGCCAACAAAACAATACAGGCTATTGACACTGCTGTTGGTTGTCCACCAGAACTAAATGGCCAGATCCTATTGCTGAAGACACCACATGCTTGGGCTTCAGGAAATAAATGAAACTGGAAATGAGCTGAAAGCTTCCTTCTTGCTGGTTAGGTGTCATGGTGCTAGAAGGCTGCTTGGGGGAGAATTCTGATTCATAGTCTTACTCAACAGTGGATCCTGCATGCTATACTACCAACCTGTCAGGCAAGCTGTGCCCATGGAAGCAATGCTGGCATGACTGCTGGTGTGACTGACAGCTTTCAAATTGGATTGAGACCCACTCCACAGAAGGGAATTCATGTCTGGTACTGGAGACCTTGTCCAAGGCTATGGTTGGAGAGATCATGGGCCCTAGTGAGGGAAGCTACTACTGTTGTTTTGTAAGGGGAAGCTACTACTGTTGTTTTGTAAGCAGTACAATTTGATATGATGACATCATTTGACATGACGTACGTGTTAAATTTTCATTTAGCTATTTATGCCCATAGATCAATGCTTCTGTTAGCTTTGGTTAGAGAAGCTTTTTATTGTAGTAGGAAACAGTTATTACAGAGACTCATATATAACTGGCCAAAATGCTGAGATGCCCACCAGCATTTCATTATAGAGGGGGAAGGGGATCACGAGGCCCCTCCCTGAGGATTTACAGGCAGGTAATAGGTGCTAGGAGAAGGAGACATTTTTCTTCATTGGTATATTTAGCCAATGGTAAGTTGCCCATGCAACCTGAATTAAACTCAGTGAAACACACACACACACACACACACACACACACACACACACACACACACGGTAGAAGGGAGACTAGTTAGGAAAAGGAGAGGGTAAGTAGGAGTGGGATAAGAAGCAGTGTGGTTAGCAGACAAAAAAGGCACAACAAAAGTTACAGTGAGACTACTAGATGAAGCTCTGCTACTTAAACAGGGATCCTCAGAATGCCTCTACTTAAATAGCTGGTTGATGGTTAGTGGAAAG
Organism: Dipus sagitta; assembly: GCA_036346955.1. Taxonomy (NCBI): domain Eukaryota; kingdom Metazoa; phylum Chordata; class Mammalia; order Rodentia; family Dipodidae; genus Dipus; species Dipus sagitta. Next base: position 66,547,067 of record CM070770.1, on the reverse strand, counting down.
AGCACTGGCCTTAGAACTAGGATACCTCTTTCTATTTTCAAAGTTTAACCCCATCTTGTGAACTTGCAGAAAAGTCCCTATAAACTTTCTGGGTCCTTGTTTCTGCAGGTACAAAATGAGCTCATTGGACAAACAGTTGTTATGACTTCATAAAAGCCATAGATTTCAAAACTGATTCTAGCAGGAGTTGGGAAACTATGGTTCAACCCAGAACCAAATCCAGCTTTGTCCATTTGTGTATATATTATGTATGAACAAATGCTTTCATGTGATAACATCAGCATTGAGTACTTGCAACAAAGACCAGAATATTCATTATCTGTCACTTTATTGAAAAAGTTTCCCAACCATAGCCTGCAGCGCTATCAGCTAAGACTTTATAGAATTCACCCTTGTCAGGACACTCAGGTACAAATGTCTGAACAGATGGCCCCAGGCTTCCTCTTAGGGAACAAACTATCTATATTTAGCAAACACCCTACTAAGCTCCTTAGCGTAGAAGTTTAGTTGCAAGGGTTGGAAAAGAGCCAAAATAACCAAGAAGAAAGAAAGGCCATTTTACAGTAGGTCATGATCTGTTCATGGGAGAGAAATGCTTTTTAATGCCCGAGTCAATGTGGTTTGTAATAAGGTGTCTAAAATAGGGCTGTAACATGAACTTAAAATCAGGTTAAGGAATGGCACCAGGAATGTGAAGCATGGGGTGCTGGAGAGAAAGAGAAGGTCTCTGGTATTCTTGTAAATCCCAGGGTTGGCTTTCTATTATTATCTTGTATGGACTGGGGATCTGAATCCATTTAAGGGGGTCTAGTGTCCCAGTGGACACAAGAGTTCCACAGGGCTAATTAACTTCCCGCTCCAAGTCTGCTTCCACATCTCCATTCTTTTCAGTTCTTCTCTCCAATAACTTGCTACTGGTATGATTGCCTTTAGGCAATTCACTTTTCTCTGCTGTCCCCTTTGAGCACACTTGACTTTGACAGTTTTGTTAATTTGGCAAGGTTTGGAGAAATTCTAATCCTGTTTTCTCATGTTCTGGTCATCTCTCCCATCTAGGAACTTAATGAGCTTGCTCTCTGCTCCTTTAAGCAGGTCACTGATGAAAATGTAAAACAGAACCAAGCCTTAGAAATGTGCATACCAATACAATCTTAAATTCAGGACTTTTCTAGCCCAGTTGTACAGAGAATTTAGTACCTTTAAAACAGTTTGCACCACATGAATAATGCATGGGGTAGGAACTGAGTCTTATAACAGCTTACACAATGCCCATTAGTTTTTCTCGTTATTGCCAGTTGTTCTAAAGAATGAAAATTATTCTAAAAATATTTTTCCACCCCAGAAGATCCACAAGTCAGACATGAGCTAAATGGATTTAGCTTGACCACCGAGAAGCAGCTGTTATGGGATTAAGAAGGTAATAGTCTCAAATCTACAAGTTGACTCTCAGTCAAGTTGGTATACAAAGGTAGCTTTAGAAGAATGATGAGTTTTCCTGGCTTCTACTGTGTGTTGTTGTGGAGTGGGAGGGAAGAGGGGAGTATAAAAAACTAATTGTTAGCTGTTTTGGAGGTGTTATCCAAAGTAGGGTGTTTACAGAACACAGAACAGAATTTGATCTTGTCAAACTTGTAAACTGAGAGCATATTTTTATCAATAAGAATCCAGAGACAGGCTTATACATTTGGATAAAAGCCTTCAGCAACAGTTACTGGCGGTTCGATAGGTGGCTTAGTGGTTAAGGTACTTGTCTGCAAAGACTAAGGCATATGTTCAATTCCCCAGTACCCATGTAAGGCAGATACATAAGGTGGTACACGTGTCTGGAGTTCATTTTCAGTGGCTGGAGGCCTGGCACACCATTCTCTATCTGCCTCTCTCATTCTCTCAAATAAATAAAAAAATATTTTTTATAAAAAAGAAATAGTTGAGAAGGGTCTGCTGTGTTCTTGCTTTGTGTTGTCCAAAATGAATAAATATTAAAAGGAAATCTTTTTAAAAATTGAAAGGAAAGAAACAGTTGTTGGCTTCTAGCTGCTTATATCTCAGCTAAGGACAACATACAAGCAGATGCCTTGTCAAGATGGGGACACAGCCTTCCTTCTTGAGAAAATTCAACTTTATTGCCTTTTTTTAATGGGGTAGATAGATAAAAATATAATATCTTCTCTGTTCTTGGGGAAATATCAATCCTGGAACTCATCACAAGCTCACTGTTCCTGAGAAAATATTGACACCTGCTCTCAACAGCAGCTCAGTAGCCAGTGACATTCTTTGCCTATCTGTTTAGCTCTCAGTATTACCTACAGCCTTTCCCATTGAATGGAGTCAATCAGAGCCCTGAGAGGAGTAAGATATAGTTGAAAGGTTTTTTTTTTTTTTTTTTTTCCTATTTGAGCTGGAACTAAACATTTAAAAAATTATCATGCAGGCATGTAAGGTTGCACATAGCATAAGGTGGCACATGTGTCTGGAGTTCAATTACAGTAGCTGGAGGCCCTAGTATGCCAATTCTCTCTCTCTTTCTCTCACGTTATCTCATAAAAAGGCCAGTCCATTGGGCTTACCTCAAAAAAAATTTTTTTTAAGTGAGCCAGTTGTGATGATGCACACCTGAGAACTTTTAAAAATATTATCATATACCTATAATGCATTATGTGGGCATAAATTATTAGCTATTAATTATTATTATCAAGTATGTACTAGTGCATGGATATTTCACACACATTTAAAAAACTGTGCTGTTAAAACATGTAAGGATACAACATAAACAAAATGTGAATACGAGTGCAGTTTTCTCTGTAGTCCAGTGGACTGTCTGACACATCCATCTCTCTTTGGAAACCAGTGCTCTGATTACATTTGTGCTCCAGAAATCATATTTAATCATGACCAAAAGCACATTTTAGTTTTGGTTTCTTGATGTTATAACTGAAAGTTCCGGTTTTCTTTCCTTCCTTCTTTCTTTCTTTTTTTTCAAGGTAGGGTCTCACTCTAGTCCAGGATGACCTGGAATTCACTATGTAGTCTCAGGGTGGCCTCAAACTCACAGTGATCCTCCTACCTCTGCCTCCCGAGTGCTGGGACTAAAGGTGTGTGCCACTACACCCAGCAAAGGTCTGGTTTTCTGATAGGGGTTATTCACTGTTGTGTCTGCACTTGGATTCTAACACTTTCTAATGTATACATAGACTATTTGATTATAATTAACTTGCTCACTTAACATTTTTAGGCAATAAGTGGGGAAATACAGTTATAAAAAGTTTGAATGATATGATTAGATTCTACTTTTGTACCTCACCACCACCACCACTAAATAAATTAACTTGTTCCTGAGAAGAAATTGTCCAGTGAAAATAATCAGAGATCAAGTCTCCCCAGCCCCCCCAAAAAAAAACAATGTGAAAGTTCATCTATTGAAAAAGATATGAGCATTGACTTTGGATGAGCTAGTAGACATCCATTAAAATTCTATTTCTCAAGTGTATTTAGTAACAAATTCATAAAAGGCTAAGTGTGGTGGTTTCATTCAAGTGTCCCCTGTGAACTTAGGTGTTCTGAATGTTAGGTCCCCAGTTGATGGAGATTTGGGAATTAAAGCCTCCTGGAGGCATTGTATTGTTGGGGGTGGGCCTATGGGTATTACAGCCAGTTTCCCCTTGCAAGTGTTTGGCCACTCTCCTGTTGCTGTTGTCCACCTGCTATTGGCAAGGAGGCGATGTCCACCCTCTGCTCATGCCATTATTTTTCTCTGCCATCACGGAGCTTCCCCTCAAGTCTGTAAGCCAAAATAAACATTTTTTTCCCCACAAGCTGCTTTTGGTACAGTGTCTCCTGCCAGCAATGCAAACCTGACTGCAACAGTAAAGTTGGTACCAGAGGAAAAGGATTGTTGCTTCTAGAAATCTGACTTTGTGGCTTTAGCTTTTGGAATTGCTTTAGAGGAGGATGGGGATGAATTTGAAATCGTGGCCTAAGTGACACCTTGCAGTGCTGGAAGTACAGTTTGATGAACTATTATGGTCAGAGTTGAAAGACCTGAATGCAGTAAGAACTATGGACTGTGAGGTTTGGCTTGTGAGGGTAAGAAAGAGCTTTGCCTGGACCAGTCCACTAGACCGCTAGAAGCGGTTTGTGTGAGAGGCTTGCTGTTATGCTCATGTCTTGAGACTATGTGCAGGGTTGCTTTGTGTAGAAATGGACTGGTGTGAGCAGAAGGATATGGCACTGTTGGGCACTTCCAGACACAGGCTGAAGCCTTCAGGAGAGGGGCCTGAGCTGCCAGGCATGGCTAAAAACCACCAGGCTATAGGAGGCCACTCCCTCTCCAAGCCTGGCACATCTGAACTTAGGCTCTGCCCATAACCCTGTAATCTTTGGCCAGTTGCCTAGGAAACTCCTTATCAGCCTTCACACAGCCCATCCCCCTGAGACCCTAGATCACCTGACACCCCCCCCCCGCCATTGCCTATGTGCTACAATGAATGTCCACATATGCTAATTAGGCATCAGAAATGAACTTGGTACGTCCAATCCCCTTAGGGTCCTTCCCCAACCCTCAGATGCTTCTAAACCCATTTCCCTGACAATAAACTGAGAGCTGTTCACTGGAACTCCTCCCAAAAGTCCTTTACTTTCGCATGTTCACCCACCCTGGTTGTCTGGGCACCTTCAAGGGGACCATGGCCAGCCCCTGGATCAAGGACCCAGGAACCCACAGTTGACGCCTGAACAGGGACCCTATGAGATGAACAGGGTAGATGAGTGTTCTCCCAGATTGACTGGGAGACATCGGCCCATGCGGCCTTGCCTCCACATTTTTGAGGGTTGGCAGGTTTCTCTTTTTCCTCCTTTATTTTCAGTTTGTACCATTGTGTGGGGCCAAACATGGCAAACTGGCAACTGAAGTCTCTTGGCCGAGGCTATTCTCGGTATTGACTGAAGACCAGCTGTCCTCTGCCTGTACCCTGACAGCCCATTGGGTGTTGGCAAAAACCGTCTATCTATTTCTCTTTCCTCCATCAGATGGAAGCTATTTTCTCTTTTTCCTTTTTTACTTTAATATTGTCTCCCACCAAAAGGAATCACTGATTCGTAGATTATGGGCTCTTCTGAAAGTTAAGGAAATTAAGCTCTCCCAGAGGGAGGCCAGATCCTTTTGGGAAGTCCTCCAGGTCACCCCCTGGATGATTTCTGGGCATCCATGTGGCCCAGACATATGGACCCGCATAGCTTATCTGGTTAGGAAATGAAAAGTTCAGGAAGGAAATTTCCCCTCATACCCTTTAAGCAGCAAAATTTCAGGCCTTCTTTGCAAGTGCTCCAAAGTGGCTTGAGTCAGAGTCAGGTGGCATGCTCACATGTGCCCAGACAATGGCGCCTCGGCCTGTGCAAGCACCATGTCTCCACCTCCTTCTCTTCCCTCTCTGTGGGCCCCCTCCTTTTCTAGAGGCTCCCGGTGGTCCTGGGGATGCCCCCTCCCTTCAGGTAGCTGGACTTGGACTCTGGTGGTTGTCTCAGCCATTATCTCCATGTGTAATAGACCTGACCCTGGGAGAGTGCCTGGGAGCAGGGTGGGGCTGATCTAAAGGTGTATGCAAACCCTGCCCAGCCACCCCAGCACTGGCACCAAGAAAAAAAAGGTCACATTTAACTAAAGCCTATGGTGAACTGAAGTTTTAAGTAAACAGTGCTATACTTTGTCACATGATATCATACTGGCCAGCCTGCCTCAAGATAGCAACAAGATTTTCCTTAGTTACTCCTAATAAAATCATTTCCAAGTGTGTTATTGGTATTAATGGCATAAAATTGTCTTTAGATTACTTGCTTGTCAGTGAGTAATAGGATTAATCAATTTGGTATAATTTTTCTTAATAGCCTTATAAGAAAGATAGTTAATAACAGTGTGAGATGAATTGATTGAGGGAATTTTTCAATTTTGAGACATAGAAAGCTCATTAAAAATGCTTTTTGAGTGGTACTTATATCAGAATGTTAAAGTATGTGGATAAAGATGTACGTATATAGGAAAGAATTTTCAGGCTAAACCAAAACACCATGCCTAAAGTTAGAGATTTTTCAACTGTTTACAAACTTTTAAGGAACAAAAAGCTAATTTTCAGGCTAAAATATGTTGGGATAGCTTGCTTAAGCTTAAAGAAATTTAAGTCAAGGGTTATATTAGAATTTAGCTAGCTGTTTTGGCTCAAAAAAGACCAGATTGTGCTCTATTGTATGTTAAGTAACTGTCTCAATTAAGTCCAGTGATTATAACAAAATTAACTCTTAAGACGTATTCCCTACTTTAGGGTATAGCCTTATGCTCAAATAATGGTTCTCGCCTGAGAAAAATAATATTCAAGCTCTGTGGTTCTGTTTCCAATATTCTCTGGGTAATTGGTACCCACACAAGTATCTGAACTAATCAAAAATGTTTTCAAACACAGGTGCTAAGATTTTATGTAGTCTTATTTGTCCTTTTCTGACAATTTCTATATTGAATTAACTAGTTTGCTTGTAAATTAATTGATATTGTTTTCAAGACTGGTAACAGGTTCTGCCTGCACTTATACCTGTTAGATATTTCAAGTGTAAGATGTGCCTACTTTCTATACCTCAGATATATGGCTTATGCTGCCACAGTACAATAAAAATTTAAAAGATTAGACAAAATGATTTTAGAAGATCTTGTGCCATTCTTTAACTAAATCTCCTTCAGTAATCAAATGGGCTCTATATGTACATACATCCAGGCTGTTGTAACTTCCTTTCTAAGTGTGTTAATCACCTATGTAGAAGCCAAAGCCAATTGAAATCATTGGAGCAAAAAGGGCCAATATTTTAGCTTGTGCTCCCAGGTCATGAGGCCACTGGAGATGATAGGACACTTCTGCACTGACCCCCTGGTAAGTCACCTGTCTTCCTGAGCAGGGAGGATACACTTACCCAAACAAAATTGGTGTACAGTCTGAAACAGGAGAGTCACAATTTAGGAGCAATCAGTCCTCCTGACTTCCCAAAGAAGGGAAAACTATTTGGCCATCACAGCCCTCCCTGACTCATTCTAACAGACAGAAAACACCAGTAAGGTATAGGGCTACTCCTGGGTCCCTAAAGTCTCTTTGGAGAGCCATTAGTGACCTTCCAAATAAATCCTTAATTAAATTTTGGCTATGTGCATGGTCTTAAACACTCAGAGAGGAATGTATAACCAAAGATTAAAAATACCTTAAATATATGAATGGCCTATTAAGTAATACAACAAGAGCTTTCCAAGAGGGGAAACAAACATTAAAACATATTTTCCTAAAGTTATAATTCTATAATAAAAAAAACAACGACAGATATCAAAAGGGTTATTTTCAAATCTAGAATATATAAATAAGTTCTGAGACCAAAAATAATATATTTGTACAGCCTTTAATGATACCCAATGGCTCTCTATTATCAAGGTTAAATGTTGTGTACATGTTTCTGATAACTCTGTTAATATCTCCCGTGTCTTACAAGCCATGTCAAATACTACTGTGCCATTTAATGAATAGTTCTGGCAGAAAATCTCAGTCAGCTCATCCGCAGATAGTCCTGAGACAATCCAAGCCTCTATCTGGATTCCCTCAACCACAAAAAGGACCAGTTTGCTCTGTGCTCACTTCTCATTAACTCCTTACTTTTATTCTTTCTCCCCAATGTTCTCTTCCAAGACTATCTTCTTACACTCCGGGGTCCATTAGAATAGTTCCCCTCTCTGGGAGAGACTCTCTAACTGCAACAAGTCCCCACTTCGTGTCCCATTCAGCAGGAAGTAGTAAGGATCTGAAGTCTTCATTCTTGTCCCCTAAAAGCAGTTAGAGTGTCTTCTCATGAGAGGGAGAAGTAAAGGGGGATAGAATTAGGGTGACTAGACCCCTGAAGGTAAAAAGGACAGGAAAGTTTTTCTTATCTCCTGCCCATTTCCAAAGAACTGGCTCTTTGATGCAGGTCAAGTTAAAGCTCTCTGCCTGTGCAGCTCTAAACTGACCAGAGCTGAATACCTGCTCAATATTCCCATAATCAGGACCAGTTGTGACAAGACATCTGCTCTCCTTTGGTACAAAAGGAGTAACCACCCCATACATAAATATTTCCTCTCCCACTTATTGTTCCCCAGTCTTGATTGCTTTACAGGTGTATCTCTACAAGAAAAATTCTATGAACTCCGCCTGCACCAACTGTCAGTGCCAACCAAAAGAGATCTTCATCCCTCTGCTGGTGGGCCTCAGTGTGACACTGTCTCTCAGTGCCTGTGGTGACCAACAGCCTTGAATCTCTCCAGAGACAATTGAACTTTCTCGTGGGTGTGGTACTTCAAAACCGTCTAGCCTTAGACTTCATTACTGCTGAACATGGGGAGCATGTATGCTCTTGAGACAAGAATATTGTTTTCTTTGTTAACAAATCAAATAGGACCCCACTACCTGGTTCTCTAACCCTTTAGTTACTTGGCTTCTCTTTAGGCCCTTCCTTACTATAGGAACCCTATTATTTGTAGCCCCCTGTCCCATCATATTTCTCAGATAACAAATAACTAATATTGCTAAGGTTGATATTAATCAGGTCCTCATACACCACCTAACTCCATCTGGACCTATGGTAAATTATAAAGAACTCATTCAGGATGACACTGCCCCATTATCAAAACAAAGGGCGAGTTGTCAGGCACTGCCAGGCACAGGCTGGAGCCTTCAGGAGAGGGGCCTGAGCTGCCAGGCATGGCTAAGGATCCTCAGGCTACAGGAGACCACTCCCTCTCCAAGCCCAGCACACCTGAACTTAGGCTCTGCCCATAACCCTGTAACCTTTGGCCAGTTGCCTAGGAAACTCCTTATCAGCCTTCACACTTCACACAACCCAACCCCCTGAGACCCTAGATCACCTGACCTCCCCCCTGCCATCACCTATGTGCTACAATGAATGTCCCCGTGTGCTAATTAGGCATCAGAAATGAACTTGGTATGTCCAGTCCCCTTAGAGTCCCCTCCACCCTCAGATGCTTATAAGCCCATTTTCCCTGACAACAAACTGAGAGAGCTGTTCACTGAAACTCCTCCCAAAAGTCCTTTACTTTCATGTGCTCACCCACCCCGGTTGCCTAGGCACCTTTGTGGGGACTGCGGCTGGCCCCTGGAGCAAGGACCCAGGAACCCACATAGCACAGAAATGAGCTGAAACTTCTGCCCATTCAGCTGCAATTGTAGGAAAGATTACAACCATTGAGATTGGGCCAGCAGGCCTGCACTGGGACAACAGAAAGAATGCAGAGTCTTGTGAAGGGGCCTGAATGCTAAAGGAGTGTCCTATTCTTCAAAGCCTGCTTTATTCTCCCTGGACTAACAAAATGACACCCTGCCTGGTATTATGGAGTATAAGAAATGCAGGAAAGAGAGGGTCACTGAGTTTGCAACATGGTCTTGTGTTTTGGAAATGGCCATGGGCAGTGTGAAGCAGGTTTGCTGGTTGCCTGCATGGAGACCCCATGGGGCCATGAGGATGAATCGTGGATTGCAGTGGAGACCCAGTGGAGATGCCAGGACCACAAGATGGCTGCTAAAGATAGCTGCCAGCCCTGGATGAAGTTTTCCAGGAATGTGAGTAACCTAGCTAGAGGGCAGAATTGGAACTCCAGAGACTTGTTGCTGGTTACAATTATTGGACTTGGAGATTTGTCACTGACTAGAGTTGTTGGACTTGGAGCTATAGAGTTTGGTGTTTGCCCTGTTTAAATCTTATATTGGTTGAATATTTCTTTGCTATGCCAAATGCCATTTTTTGCAGTGTGAATGTTTTTTCTATGCCATTATGTTTTTTTTTTCGGGGGGGGGATTTTTGGTTTTATGGTTCAGTTAAAAGATCTATTACTATGGGAATGTTTGAACATCATTAGGATTGATGAAAACTATGCGGACTTTTAAAGATGGACTGACTGCATTGCATTTTAAATCATGGATGATTATCAGTTTATGGGAGCCAGGGGCAGATGTGGTGGTTTGATTCAGGTGTCCCCCATAAACTTATGTGTTCTAAATGTTAGGACCCTAGCTGATGGAGATTTTGAAATTAATTCCTCCTGGAGGCAGGGGATGGTCTTGTGGGTATTATAGCCAGTTTCCCCTTGTCAGTGTTTGGCACACTCTCCCGTTGCTGTTGTCCACCTGATGTTGGCCAGGGGGTTGTCCACCCTCTGCTCATGCCATCATTTTCCCCTGCCATCATGGAGCTTCCCCTTGAGTCTGTAAGCCAAAATAAACATTTTTTTCCCCCCACAAACTTCTCTTGGTCAGGTGTTTCCTGCCAGCCATGTGAACCTGACTGCATGCTAAGCAACAAGGATAGTAGCCCAGAGCTATGTGCATGTATGCACAGCTATCTGTATGGATAGACAGGGCTTTGCTAAAGTTGACTGGGATTTTACTTAAGTGAGCGTTCTATGGGCTTATCTTCTATGTTTTTTTTTTTAAACAAATGTGTCCTACAAAATTTATTGAAATAAAAAGGCTACTAGGGGAGTGTCACTAAATGCATATATTATGCCTACCAAACTGCCCTTTAAACACTTATGTTTATGTCCATATATTAATGCTACTCTCACTTTTGGCTAGAGAAGCTTCTCTTTACAGACAGAGGTGACCACTGGGGTGACTCAAGACACACTATAGTGCTAAGAAGTTACAGTGGAGTGTTCAGCAATGAAACATCTCTATCACAACCTCCAAAACTCAGGATGTATTATGGAAGAGGTGTTGAAAGAATGTAAGTGCCAAAGGAAGGGTAGGACTGCTTACAATGCTGTCTTCCAGACACAAAATGTCCTTGATATTCATGACCACACAGTGCTTGGCACTACCTCTATAACAGGAGGAAAAAATAATGACATCAAAATAGAAAAGAGACTAATTGGAAAGAAGGGATTAAATGCAGGGTGGATTGGGAAGGGGGGAATGGGAGGTGGGAATTATTATGGTTTATTTTCTGTATTCATGAAACTGTCAATGAAAAGTTTTTCAAAACAGCTATTAATAAAAGGAAGATGCTGGGTGCATTGAACTGTACCTGTAATTCCAGCTACTTGGGAGGCTGAGGCAGGAGGATCACTTGAGCTTAGCCTGACAACACGGAATTCTGGTGTAAGAAGCAAAAACAGAAACCAAACAGCACCCACAAAACATCAGAAAGGTGAGAAGGTGCCCAAGTTCTGAGTTCCAGATGACATTTTGGCTATGTGCTCAAAAACAGTATCACTCTCCCAGTACCACCCTGAGTTGTCTTGTCATGTGGTCATTGTGGTGGTTTAATGACAAAAATGTTCCTCATCCCTAATCATCAGAGAAATGCAAATTAAAACAACTATGAGATTCCACCTTACCCCAATAAGGATAGGAAACATCAAAAAATCAAATAAAAATAAATGCTGGCGAGGATGTGGAGAAGTAGGAACACTCATCCACTGTTGGTGGGAATGTAGGATGGTACAACCACTTTGGAAAGCAATATGGAGGCTTCTGAAAAAGCTGAGTATAGAGATACCAACAGACCCAGTTATTCCCTTACTGGGCATCTACCCTCAAACCTTCAAACCACAGGCTAGAGAGATTTGCTCAACAATGTTTATAGCGGCTCAATTTGTAATAGCTAAGTGCTGGAATCAACCCAGATATCCATCACTAGAAGAATGGATAACTAAGATGTGGTATATCTACACAATGGAATTCTATACAGCAGTAAGAAAAAAAATGACACAATGAAATTTGAGGAAAAATGGTTGAACCTGGAACAGATCATTCTCAGTGAACTTACCCAATCACAGAAAAAAAATCGCCACATAGTCTCACTCATCTACAGCACCTAACCTGAATCTACCCAAGATACCTTACATACCCAGCAAGCATCTCCTAGACTAGACACTAGGATGGAAGGGGAGGGAGGGGACGGCATCAAAGGGGTGGGAAACACAAATCTAGACCCAAACGGCAATGGTACCATAATTTTCTACTTACTAGAAGACAGACCAAATGGCTGATCCTTCACCAGGCCCTTACAGGGAACACCTGAACTACAAGACACTGGAGAGGGTAAGATCAAGACTAGCCTTAATCTTCTACATCTTCCCTCCCTCACTTCCCCTCTCCCCCCCCCCTCTCTCTCTCTCTCTCTCTCTCTCTCTCTCTCTCTCTCTTATCTCTAACTCTTGTATATTAGTTATCTTTTTCCTCATTTTCTTAGTGGGCACTGACCTGTAACTCCCAGAACCAGCATGGGGCTATCATCCACAATGAGCTTTTGATCAGAGAGACCTACAAGGTTTCCTAAAAGACAGACAGATTTCTGTCAGAGTACTTGATGACCCACCAAAGGCTAGTGATAAGACCCTACTGCTGAAGACACCTTATGTGATTGACATGCAAATTAGAATGACATGGCTGGAAGTTGGAAGAGAGTCAGTCCCCAGAGAGTCAGCGTGTCTAGTGCCAGAAGGTGCTACATGGGCGACTGGGGGAAAATGACCAATATCTGTCGAAGCAACGCATGGTCTAACCTACTTAGCAGCAAATAACTTGTTGTGATGCCCACACAAGTGCAGTGGTGGCACACAGCCATGGTGGGGAACCAACTCCTCTCAATTCGGCTAACTGATCCCCTCACTGGTATGGGACCCATAGCTGGAGCTGGGAAACAAGTCAGAACCATATCCAAATATAAACCCACTCTCCAATATCAAGCTACCATCAATTGTGGGCTACAAGAGGGCCTACACCTATTAAATTCTCTATAAAAAAAAAGGGGGGTTATCTCATTTGTCCTGATGCTAACTTACTCTCCATTGGAGAATCTGCTTCTCTTTTTCAGATAGATGTAGATCCTAAGGAGAGAGACACCCCATAATACCTCAAAAGGGCCCTGGCTGAAACTAAGAAAAATTGGAGAAACAAGCAAGGGCGCTGTTTTCCTGTTGAACCGGATACCAGCACAAGGAGGAAGGAGATCAGCACAGAGAAAAATCAACTCCTACCAAATCAGAGAGCCAGAGCCTCAGAGGCCCCCAACACCTCATCACTGAAGCAGACCCAACATGGCTCAGGGAAATTTTGCGGAAGAGGGGGTGGAAAGAATGTCAGAGCCACATGTTGGGTCATGATATGCAGAGACATTTAGTTTACCCATAACTGTGGGCTAACTCCACAATGCATGACCCGTATACCTCAACAAGGATGGGCCAAGGGGAGGGGGTAGGTCACGGATGAGCCTAATAATGGTACCAAACTGACTGTATTTGCTGAATACAAAACTAACTAATAAAGAAAAAAAAATTCAATGAAAAAACAATTCAAGGTATGTTAACTATAATAGAATGATCTAATCTACTTTAATATAAAATAAAATCTGTTTTATTATTAAAGTTAACAGAACAAATGAATAAAGCTTATGATTTTATGATTACTCCAAAAAAAAAAAAAAGAAAGAAAAAGAAAAGAAAAAGAAAATGTCCTTGATAGACTCAGGTAGTTTTGACTAAGCTTCCTTCTTAGTTCCCAGCAGGTGGTACCCTGCTGGAGGAGGTGCGTCACTGGGGCAGGTCTTGAATGTAGTCTACTGTGTGTTCTGAGACAGCCAGAGCTGCTGCTGCTCTTGCTCTGCTATGGAGGTACGATGAAATGAGCCACTTTTCTCTGCCATGATAAAGCTTCCCCTTGAAACTGTAAGCCTAAAATGGACCCTTTCCTCTTTGAAGTTGCTTTTGGTCAGGTGTTTTTTTATTTTTTAATTTTATTTTCATTTATTTATTTGAGAGAGTGAGAGAAATAGGCAGGGGGAGAGTAAGAGAAAGGGAGAGAGAGAGAGAGAGGGAGAGAGAAAGGGGTGGGGGGAAGGAATGGGTGCACCAGGGCCTCTAGCCACTATAAATGAACTTCAGACCCATGTGCCCCCTTGTGCATCTGGCTTATGTAGGGTCCTGGAGAATTGAACCTGGGTCCTTTGGCTTTGCAGGCAAGCACCTTAATCTCTAACCCATCTCTTGTCCTAGCAATGAAACGGTGGCTGTCACAATAGTTAGGCTCTTTATTTTTCCTCCCTTCTCTGTTCACCTCTCATCTTTCCATTTTGTCTCTAAGCACATCCTAATTCTACACCACCAGGACCAGACTGACGCTCTTTCTCAGGGTGGGGTTCAAGCAGAGGCAGATGTTTGTGTAAACTCCTCAGAAAAAATTCACTTTAAAGGAATTGTTTTCCTGATATGACTGTACAAAGGAAGCAGATAACTGGAAAGTGGGGTTATTTTTGGCACTTCCTCAGTCATTTAACCACACCAGGTCTGCCCCTTGGACCGGGCATTCTACCACCACTCCTTACCCCAAGTGTCAGTGCCTGCTGGGGCAGCAGTGGAAGACAAGCTAATGTGTTCCTAGGCTCGCTCTGAGGGCAGAAGCAGCACTAGGGAGAAGCTAGTACTTGAATTGCTTGGAGAAATAATTAAGCAAATTGTCAATAATGCATCTTCTCCCTGAGTAAACATGTATCTAGTCACTGTACCATGCTGTACAGATTTGCAGAAGAGTCACTGACATTCTTCAATCCTCCCAAGGACAGTGAATTGGGTAAGAGATTTATATGCCCAGAGAGTACAGCTAATTATAAGCCCCAAATAGCACTAAGAAGTGCATAATTCAAATAGGCCTTGTACTTAGAACTCCTTCAAATAGTTATTATTCAAGCACAAAATGGATCTCTGATGGCTTTGCCCAAAGCAGAGTGTTCTGGAAGGTTCAATGGTGCTGAGATACAAAATATTTGGTTAGAAAAGCTGTTGATGCTTTTCAATTATTTTGTCCTCAATGGTGTCCAAGGACAATGAATAAATATTTGAGTTGGCAGTAATGCAAATGGTACAGCTGATGGCAGAGCACAGCCCCCTGGAGAGCCACAGTAGTCGAAGGGACCTGAATAAATAATCAAAATCATTGTCGACAAAGTTGCCTAAAAGAGGGCTCTGTACTCCACTGGACTCCCCGCTTTACCAAGTCCTCAGATTCCAACAATGGAATGTCACAATAGGTAGGCTGTTTGTGGCTTTCTGTGCTTCCTGAGGCCCTAATAGGTGGAAGTGATGAATGAATCACATACAGCTTATCCCTACAAGGCCCATTCACTATAGCTCTGAATATATTCATGTATTCATTTACCTTCTAGTTTACCTTTTAGGAGGGGAAGGTACACATTTAAAAAAAGATACTTATTAGAACTATAATAATTAGAAGGTAAGTAAAATGTAATTTTTCTTAAAGACAAGGATTTTTTTTTGTTTTTTGTTTCTCGAGGTAGGGTCTCACTCTAGCCCAGGCTGACCTGGAATTCACTCTGTAGTCTCAGGGTGGCCTTGAACTCATGGCAATCTTCCTACCTCTGCCTCCTGAGTGCTGGGATTAAAGGCGTGCACCACCACTCCCGGCAAGACAAGGATTTTTTAAAAAATATTTTATTTACTTGAGAGAAAGAGAGAGAATGGGCAGACCAGGGCATCTAGCCACTACAAACGAACTTCAGATACCTGCACCACCTTGTGCATCTGGATTATGTGGGTACTGGGGATTGAATTTAGGTCCTTTGGCTTTGCAGGCGAGTGCCTTAACTGCTAAGCAATCATTCTAGCCCAAGACAGGGGTTTTGTTTTGTTTTCATTGTCCTGTGTCCCCAGTACCAGGAGCATTACCCTGGCATGGGTGAGCAAGGAAGACTCAGAAACCTACAAATACAGAGGAGGATTGAAGGGAGCAGAGAAGGACCTCATCTCAATGCACTAGTGAGAGAAAGTGTCCTTCAAGAATTAACATTTAAACACACACCAGAATCTTAACAAAGAGCTGGCAACATGCAGGTCTGCAGACTGAGGCCAGTGAAGGCTGACCTATTCAAAGAATATCATGAAGGCCAGTGTGAACCAGGTGTGTTGGTATGTGATTATAATTCTAGCATAGGTGAGGCAGGAAGAATGTGAATTTGGGAGTTTACATAGCAACAGTCATATGCCTGTGGCCAGTAGGGCAAGCTAGAGAGACAAAGAGAAAGTCAGGTCATGACAGGACCAGGTCAAATAGTCTTGATTCTCTCTTTCTCTGTCTCTCTGTTTCTCTCTCTTTCTATACTGAGGATTGAACCTATGGTCTCACACATGATAGGTAAGTGTTTGCCTATGAATGGGGAACTTTATCCAAAACTGTCCCAATGTGATTTGAAACCTAAGAATATCACTGTGGGTACTATGTGGAAAATTACTTCATATAGAAGCATTTATACCTGTTGCATTATGCTAAACTCCACTAGGAGTCCATGTAACATACCTGAGAAGCATGTTTTAAAGGAAAATAGAATAGGATAAATGATTAAGGATAAATTAAGACAGTGGCTTCAGTAGCTAATGGTTTCTGGGAGAGGAGAAGTCAGCTTTATCAGTGGTATAACCACTGATAAGTTGCCCATTTTATTTTCATGCCATTAAAAAACATGTTATTTATTTGCAAGCGGAGAGACACAGACACACCAGACACACCCATGATGGAAGGAGGATGGGATTATGGGTATTCTAGGGCCTCCTGCCTCTGCAAAAGAACTCCAGATTCATGTGCTACTTTATGCATCTGGCTTAACGTGGCTACTGGGAAATCAAACTTGGGTTGTTAGGCTTTGTAGCAAGTGCCTTAACAACTGAACCATCTTTCCAGCCCCTCATGCCCTTCCTTCCTTCCTTCCTTCCTCCTTCTTCCCTCCCTCCTCTCCCTCCCCTTCCTTTCTTCCTTTCTTCTTTCTTCTTTTTTTTTTTTATTTCCCTGTCTTTCTCTCTTTTGAGGTAGGGTCTTACTGACCTGGTGTTCACTATGTAGTCTCAGGCTTGCCTCGAACTCACAGCAATCTTCCTACCTCTGCCTCCCAAATCCTAGAATTAAAGGCATACCCCAACACACCTGGCTGTTGGGAAGTTTTTGAGGCTTTTAAAAATACATCAATAGGAGCTGGAGAGATGGCGTAGCGGTTAAGTGCTTTCCTGTGAAGCCTAAGGACCCTGGTTCGAGGCTTGATTCCCCAGGACCCACGTTATCCAGATGCACAAGGAAGCACACGCATCAGGAGTTCATTTGCAGTGGCTGGAGGCCCTGGCAGATAGGTAGATAGATAGATAGATAGATAGATAGATAGATAGATAGATAGATATTAAATAGCTATTATCTGGCTAGGATATAATAAACTCTTAATGATCTGTTCCAGTTAGGAAACTTACTTTATCACTGAAACCATACCATAGTGCCCAGTGTGTTGCTCCACCTTGAGTCATTCCTTACAAACCACACACACACACATATACATATAAATGCATATTTAATACATATTAATATAATATTTAATATATAATACATATTGTTTCATATATATGTGTGTATGTGTTTTTTGGGGTAGGGTCTTGCTCTAGCCAAGGCTGACCTGGAATTCACTATGTAGTCTCAAGCTTGCCTTGAACTCACAGCAATCCTCCTACCTCTGCCTTCTGAGTGCTGGGATTAAAGTCATGAGCCACCATGCCCAGCCATATTTAATATTTTTATTTATTACTTATTTACAAGCAGAAAGAGAAAGACAGAGAGAGAGGGAGAAAGAGAGAAAGCACACTAGAGCCTCTTACCCCAGCAAATGAACTCCAGACACATGTGCCACTTTGTGTATCTGGCTTTATGTGGGTACCAGAGAATTAAACCAGGGCTGTCAGGCTTTGCAAGCAAGCACTTTTAACCACTGCACCATCTTTCCAGCCCCATATATATATATATATATATATATATATATATATATATATATGGGGCTGGAAAGATGGTATATATGGTATATATATATATATATATATATATATATATATATATATATATACATATATCTTAAAGACAAAGTCCCACACTGTAGTTCAGGCTGGCCTGAAACTCGTGGTGATCCTCCTGCTTCAGTTTCCCAAGGAGAGGGATTAGAGATGTGAGCCACTATACTCATAACACAAATATATTCTGAGTCCTAATATAAGCTAGGCAAGGGTGGCAAGGGTGGCCAGTCATTCCTAATGTAATGTAGAACTCATGGTGGGGCAGTGATGAAGCAAGTAGTGATCTTTCAACAAATACTACGTGATCGTTGTAACTAAGAGCGTGGTGGGTCAGAGAATAGATGCTAGGAAGGGAACAGAGTGCTGCCTAAGCTAGCTGTCCTGTGTAAGTGTGCAGACGGTATAGTTACAAAAGAATTCCTTGAGAAAGTTAAGGGAAGGCAGAGACCTGAAAGATGAATTGAAGGAAAAGAGACAGAGAGAGGTACAGAAGGCATCCCATGATGCCTGAAGGTAGAGAAAGGTAAAGCCATGGAGAGAATTCCTTTAATGAACAGACTCATGAGACTGTCCTTGATATATACCACAGCTGACAAAGAAAAATTAAATTTTTAGGAAAATGGATGGATCTGGAAAAGATCATACTGAGATAACCCTGGCTCAGAAAGTAAAACACCATATCTTTTCTCTCATATGTGGATCCTAGCTTCAAATTTTTAGATTTGCTTGTGAGTTGGAGTACAAGGCAGTAGGAGAAGCCAAGAGACCAGAAAGGGAGCATGAGGGAAGGAGAATAGCAAGGGACTTAAAATGAGGGGACAGTAGATATGTAAGCAGAGGGGTGAAATACCAGGGTACAAAAAGAAAAACAGAAATGTATCGCTGTTGCCCTCAGTTTGAAGACATACAGGTTTTTAAAGGATGGCAAAATGCCAAAGTGAGCTGGGCATGGTGGTGCACACCTTTAATCCAAACACTCGGGAGACAGAGGTAGGAGGATCACCATGAGTTTGAGGCCACCCTGAATGACTACACAGTGAATTCCAGGTTAGCCTGAGCTAGAGCGAAACCCTACCTTGAAAAACAAAACAAAACAAAACAAAATGTCAAAGTGGAGAGAAAGGGTTTGGGGGGAGCTAGAGTGCACAGTAGATGTCAGATCCAAGGAAAGAAGAAGAGACAGGAGAGAGCAGCAGAGGAGATCTGTGGCTAGACTGCAAAGACGCTTTTAAGGATGCTTAGAGGGATGGACGGGCTTTTCACAGGAGCGTGGGAAAGCATCTGAGATCTGTAGGCGGCTGCCATCCTTATGTTTACCTTTCAAGAGAACACCACTATTACAGTGTAGGGGTTAAACTTGGGGAATGGGAACATGTTTCAGTTATTTTTCTTATTGCTATGACCAAATACCTGACAATGGCAAAGGAAGGCTTTGTTCTGGGTCACACTTTGAGGGTACAGTCCATGAGGCTGGGAAGACAGGGTGGCAGGAGTGTGAGAACTTTGCACCTGCATTCAGGAGGCAGAGACAGATGACACTGGCACTCACCTCAGCTGTGTTTGGAGCCAGCGACTCAAGGGTAGAAGTTGTTGGCGAGCTAGGCAGAAGATGCCAGCACACAGAAGGCACTCCATGCATTTGCTGAACTGAAGCTTATCCAACTCCTCATTTAAATGGCAAGTAATCCCAGTGTGGTAGCACACACCTATAATCCCAGCACTTGGGAGGCAGATAGGCGCATAGGCAGGAGGATTGCTGTAAGTTCAAGGCCAGCTTAGTCTACATAGTGACTTACATGGCAGCTATGACTCTGTTTCAAAAAACAAAACAAAACAACAATAAAAAATGGAGCACTGGTGGTAGTGGTGGTGTTGGTGAGTAAATTGAGGTACAAGGAACTTAAGTGTGTAGCTTGGATGTGGTTTGTTTTCCAAAAGGTTCATGTACTGGAAGCTTGGTCCTCAGTGTGGCAGGACAGAGGTGGTAGATCCCTTAAAAGGTGGGGTTTAGTAGGAGATAGTTAGGTTTGGGGGACCACTGCCTTCACAAGAGACACAAGTTGTTGTTATGGAGTACTGGTTAGTTAATGAGAGAGTGGGCTCTTCTGCAAGGTAACAGTTGGCAACTTGGTACCTTCAGCATGGGATCTCTCCATCTTGTAGGGGCCACAGTGATTAGGAAGTCACTGGAAGCTGAGTCAATAGGTCCTTCAAAAGTGTGAGCTGAATGAACCTTTTCTTTACATTGTATAAAATTTCCAGTGATAGAAAATGGACTAAAACACCCAGTTAAATAACTGGGTCCAAAATGAAACAGAACCAATGTAGATTTGGGGATTTATTTTGCTGTGGGTCCAAGTGATGCCTCTGTATTTCCTCTGAGAATTGGCTCTATTTAATATGACACAGACCCTGTTAATGAAAATGGTCACACACACTGTCTCAAAATCCTATTATGCAGGCTTAGAATGTTACTTGAGATTATTCATCCATCTACTGGTGATCAAAAGTCCACATCACATTTTCAGCTGAAGAATGTCTGTTGAGCTGGGGATCCTACAGCTGGGTCTAGTGCCAATAGCATTGTGTCAACCCAACAGGGTATCCAAGTCATTCAGTTAAGAGTTTTCGTCCCCCACACAAGGGTCCTCGGGATACTCTGACATTGCAGTTTTCTAGACCTTGCTTGGAACCTCTGGACTACTCTGGCTATGGTGCCAAAGTTGAACCACTGGACCAAACAGACCAATTGTGTTCTAGTCTGAAGTTGCAGTCCTGCATTCTAGGAGAAAGGCTGGAGAAGGTCAGGGCGTGCAGTCCCACCAAGGCACAGTTTTCATTACCTCCCCATTCAGAACGGCAAGGGGAGGCTACAGCAAACACAATCTTCCGTTTTCTGACTTCTCAGGTTCCTGAATCCTTTTTAGCATCCAAGGAAACTCTCCAACCAAATACATTATTGGAAGAGAGGACAAGACAACATCCATTTATCTCACTTACTGCTTGAACAGAAACACAATTACTGAAAATAAGCTTTATTTTCCAATAGACTTATTTTCTGGTCATTGCTTTTGGCTCAAGCTGCTGGTTTATGTAAACAAACTAGGGGTTCTGTAAACAAGTTCTATTAACTGGAAAATAGTCTATGAGCCATCCTGTGTGATTTGCTCTTTAAGAAAAAGAGTCACTCATATTTTTTTAAAAAAAGATATTTTGAAAGACTTCCTATTCATCATCAGAAGTGATGTTTTCTTTTGTGTATCTTCAGGTTGCTATGGCAACAGGATCAGTTACTACTCATTAATCAGGAGGCATCAGACAGAGAATCCCTCCCCTCTCCCTGGGTTTGCAGTTTTTGACTATGCCCTACCTTTAAAAACTTCACAGATTTGAAAATAGTTTTCTTCAAAAATATTTCTCTTCATTTGAGAGCTTTGTTGTGTTCTGTGTGTTATTTATCACTACTCATTTCCACCTCTATGTAATTTGGTGACTCCTGTGGAATACTGCGCATGTTATGATTGCCTCTTTCTCTGTATATCTGTGCTTTATTCCTTACAGCTGTGGGAGGTTTTGCTAAGTCTACAGACTTGGGTGGTAAATCACACAGAATCCTTCCACTTGCTCTTCCTTGTGGATGTCTCTGGCTAGAAATGCTTTGTAGTTAAAAGTGGAGTTTTTCTTTCTTTAATGCTCTGTTTAAGTTTCTCCTCCTCCTCAGAGTCAGCAATACCGCCTCAGTTTTCATTAGAACACTTGGACCTGCTGAAACCACACCGAGATATTGGCACAAATCTAACATGTATCTGGAAGGACTTCATGACCGTCTTTCCTGGGTGTACACACTGCTGTGAATACTCAGTGCAAGCCAATTGCTGGATGGCTTTAGATGCCACACAAAGAAGGGAAGGCAAGACCCCAGAAGTAACTGAGTGGAATTATAGTTTGCGGAAATGACTTGTTTGGCCAGCATAATATTCTTTTAACATGATGTTTAAAGAAATAAAAAAATATGGGCTCCAAGTATAATTCAAATGTAGAGTGTATAATTATGCACAAGGCCCTGGGTTCAATCCCCAGCACACATGCGATGACTTCTCTTAGAAGTGTGTCTGACCTCATGTGTTGCTTGCAGTGGTGATCAGGGCTAAGTAGCAAATGACTCCTGCAGACAGGTGCTCCGTGGGCCTCCTTCCGTCCTGGCTTGCTTGACCATGGTGCCTGTGTGATATCTGTACAGGGCTTATTCAATATTGACACTTATAAAATTTTGTAATATATAGAAACGGAATTTGACCAAAGCCAAACAGCTAATTAGTGGTAGCTTGACAGCTCAATGTAGTTTTACTGGCCAAAACCCCAGAATTTGTAATTCTCTGAAGATCCAAATTATGTCTTTTAGTGTTTCCACATCCTGTACAGTGGGGGATGCACTAGATAATCAGAAAATATGTTTATATCAAGTGTAACAATAGGTTATACGAATCCATGATAGCGACCACCAGGCATCAATGTGAGGGGATTAGTCAGGTAGCTTTATTTTCAGGTAGTCAGCTAGGGGTGGGCCCAAGCGGAATTTAGCTTTGGATCCAGTCTCATCCAATCAGCTTTTTACCCCCACTCAGGTATGCTGACCTCTTCTTGAACGGACCTTCTGAGTCCCGCTCTCTCACCTGAGCCTAAGGGTAAAACCCACTACAATAAAAATTATGAATAGAGGTTTGGGGATGCAACTTCCTCTGTTTCTTCTGCTTTTTTGGTTGTTCTTCAGGTCCCTGCTATGGTAAGCTCCCCCGTCCCCCATCTCCCATCCCCCATCCAGGCTGGGATGGGGGAGGTGCTTTGCTATCTGTCCTCTTAACTTTCTTTCTTTCTTTCTTTCTTTCTTTCTTTCTTTCTTTCTTTTCTTTTTCTCTTTTTTTCTTTTCTTTTCTTTTCTTTTCTTTTTTTGAGGCAGGGTCTTACTCTAGCTCGGGCTGATCTGGAATACACTGTATAGTCTCAGGGTGGCCTGAACTCACTGTGATCTTCCTACCTCTGTCTTCCAAGCGCTGGGATTAAAGGCATGCGCCACCACGCCCGGCTTAA
Organism: Dipus sagitta; assembly: GCA_036346955.1. Classification (NCBI taxonomy): domain Eukaryota; kingdom Metazoa; phylum Chordata; class Mammalia; order Rodentia; family Dipodidae; genus Dipus; species Dipus sagitta. The sequence continues at coordinate 66,524,080 of CM070770.1, read as the reverse complement.
TTTTCTTTGCTAATTTGAAGGCAAGAGGCTTATATCCTTTGGTTCTGCTTCCAGGGTGTGCATGCATGCGTGCATGTGTGTGTGTGTGTGTGTGTGACAGAGAGAGAGAGAGAGAGACTTTAAGCTCTGGCCCTTTTCTAACTTCCCTAGCAAGCTTACCACATTAGCTTTACCTTATCCCACCTCCCATATGGTGGGAACTCTCTGTACTTCCTCCTCACTCTTCTCTTAATCTAGTAAAGGCTATCTAAACTATGCCCTCAAGCTTGTGGATTTTAATTCTTTAAATTGATAAGACAAGGGTCTGGAGATACCCCAAATTTATTGGTGCATTGGCATATATTGGTGTATTTGTAAGTAACCTTAAGACTCCCATTATAAATGTATTGACTTTGTGGTTATGGATTTTGAAAAAAAATGCTCAGTAGTGTTTAGAATAGGAAGAAAATCCTTATTCTCACATTGAAATGTAACATTGCCAGGGAACAAGCCTGGGGAGGTGTGTTCATGGCAGCTGCAGTGGGCAAGCAAAAGGGAAGACCATTACAGTGTATTCCCAGCACTTTCCATTCTCAAAAGTAGCCACTTTTACAATGAAGAGATGGCTTAGTGGTTAAAGCGTTTGTCTGCGAAGCCTAAGGACCCATATTCGACTTTCCAGATTCCATGTAAGCCAGATGCACAAAGGTGAGGCCCGTGCAAGGTGGCACATTCCCACTAGGTGGCACAAGCATCTGGAGTTTGATTATAGTGGCTGAGGCCCTGGTGCACCAATTCTCTCTCTTTTTGTCTGTCTCTCTCTCTCTAAAACAATAAAAATAAAAATAAAGGGAAATAAAGCTGAGCACCATGTTAAAAATGAAAAGGTAGCCACTTTGAAATGAGGCTGTTCAAATGTAGTATGTTTAGGGAATGAGGCAGCTTAGGATGACTGAGCCCCAAAAGTAAAAAAGCAGGAATGACCTTGAGCCTGCCCTTGCAGTCTTCACTTTGCTAGAGATCAGAGAAGGAACTGGTTTCTCCTTATCTCTTGCATAAAGGAGTCACCTAGATCTGCTTTTCCAGAAACAACCTGAATCCCACCCTGGGAAAGGATTCCCCTTTCCTAGAAATAGGGTTTAAATCTGATCCTGGCACTATGATTGCTTAAGCTGAGGTTCAAAACTTGGTGTCACTGCAGCTATCCCAGCCTCCATTCAGAATCTACAAAAGACCCCAATTTAGGTCACACGGTGGGCTTTCTACTTGCTCCTGCCTTTCATATGGGAGGAGCTCTTGTACTTTCTTTTCTTTTTTCTTTTTTTTTTTTTTTTTTTGTTTCTTTGTTTTTCGATGTAGGGTCTCACTCTAGCTCAGGCTGACCTGGAACTCACTATGTAGTTTCAGGACAGCCTCGAACTCACGGTGATCCTCCTACCTCTGCCTTCCTAGTGCTAGGATTAAAGGCGTGCGCCACCACGCCCAGCTTGTACTTCCTTTTCTTAATCTAATAAAGTCTCCATAAACTTTGCCTTCTGGTCTGTGGATTTCAATTCTTTAAATTCATAAGAATCTGGGGATACCCCAAGTTTATCAGTGTGTTGGTGTATTGGTGAGGAACCTTAAGATTCCCATTTCAGGAAATTCTAGGACTCATGAACAAGGTGAAAGGTCAGAAACAGTGCTGTGAGTAGATAGCTGATGTATCTTGAGAAGGCAGAGAAAGATTGGAAATACTTCCATGTTATTTTTCCCTCCTGTCAGGTAAGGAATACATCCCAGGTTCAGGGATAAATCAGTCTATCCACCCTGCAATACCCTGTTTGAACATCATAGTGGGAGGTAGCCCCATAAGCACATGTGTTTGTGTGTGTTTGACCATGTTCACGTCCCTGCACCCACAAGCATGTGTGTGGGCTTTGTGATGGTGGGGATTGCATTATGAACAAGAGGCACCCCTACCTCTTCTGTTTTTAGGGCCTTTCTTCTTGTATACATTTCCAAAGAGTACAAAAAAATATGAATAAATCCTGCTTATTTTGAAGCCACAGCAAAGAAAGAGAAAATTTAGTAATAAATGAGAACTCAGGCTGAGGCAATACGTAGTCTAAATGATTCACAGTGAAACAAACCATTACAATAATAAAAATAAAAGCTTAGCACCTGCCAATGAGTCAGGCCACCACTGAGATATTATGTCTTGCTGGGCTGGGAGATGCTCTGCTCCAGTGCCTACAATGGCCTTAACACAGGAGCTTTGTGACACAGAGAAAAGATTCCAAGGAACAGCCAGACACCGAAGCTCTACAAAGGCAAGCTCCCACTCCTAATGAACCTCATGTGACCACTCTAACAGCATACCAGTGGCACTTGGGTCTGAAGACAAGAGGGATTTCACAGTATGATTAAGTCTACACAATAACACATAAACTAGACAGCAGGCTGACAATTATCTGCTAAATTTGAGGCGAGCTTTACCCCACCATGAAATTCCTTAAATTGGCTACTTATCTAGCATATGATTCTTTTGGATAATTGCTGGCTGTCTCTCCCCTTCATTTTGAGTTTTATGGGTCCAGTTGTTTTATAAAAGCTCTTCTATTGGCCTCCTCTATGGCATGGGAACACTCCAGGATCAGGTTTTAGGGTTCACTTACAATGAGAGCTCCATTTTACTTGGCTGGCCATTCTGCAGTCTGCAAAGGTACCTCTCTCAGACATCAGATTCTCTCTCCAAGACCATTGTTCTTCCTGGCATTTTCACAACCCTCGGGGGAATTTTCCTTCATATTGGCAGATGATGAGCTATTTTCAAGTCATAGGAAATCATTGTAATTTGATGGTTTCCTTATTAGCGCCTCTGAAAGGGGAAGGTACATAGTAACTGCCCTGTCTCCTTTCTTAGGCTGAGAGCTTTTGTGCTCCAAATGGGCTATGCTGTTAGCCCAAAGGGATACGATGAAAGAGCATCTCCCAGTCTTTCTAATGGGAAAATTGCAGGGATGTGGGTCTCTGCATTCCTCTCTTTGCTTTGAGAGAAGTCACTGGCCTTTTAGGAAAGCCGTTGTTGCTTTTGCTCCCATTCTGCAGACACTGCTGAATGATAGATGAGTGTGCAACTGTTCCTGCTTGGTGATGAGACAATTTTCCAAAGCATGATATATTTTAGGCATTTTCTAAGTGAATGAGGTCAGTCATAGAAGAGAAGCAACAAACTTTACCAGAGAAGGTATGTGTATTTTGACATATGAATAGAAAGGGACAGGATTCAGTATCACCATCATGACATCACTGTTCTTTACTAACACTATGTAAGGGCTTAGTTTGCAATGTGAATTAAATAGGCACACATTTAGAAACATTTGGAGACACCTGTGATATACCCAAGCCACCATAACCCATTATTGCCAATTCTGCCTACACAGAGTAAATATAAAATTATCATTTTAAAAAAATATTATATTTAAGAGAGATAAAAAGGCGTAGAGAGAGACAGAAAGAGAGAGAGAGAGGAAGAGAGAGAGAGAGAGAGAATGAGAGAAAATGGGCATAGCAGGACCTCCAGTCACTGCAAATAAAGTCCAGACACATGCACCACCTTTTGCATCTGGCTTATATGGGTACTGGGGAATCAAATCTGGGTCCTTAGGCTTCACAGGCAAGTACCTTGACTGTTAAGAGCCATCTCCCATTTTTTTTATAATGGACTAAATATTCATCTAACAGTTTTGATGAAAGTTTTGTCATTTTTCTGAGGAAGTATACTTAGTATGTTAGACATTTCTAAGCACTATACTAGCACTGCAATATCTAAGAACTATATTATTTAAAACAAGTAGGTTACATTAAAATTATACTTTCTTTGGCCAGAACATACATTAAATGTACATTTAAGGAAGTTTGAAGATATTTTCTGTCTGTATACTAATTTTGAAAATGATCCTTCTGAAAGTCTAAACAATGGGTAGTCATGGTAAGATTGGTAGGGGACAGAATTATAAATCAAAAGAAAACTATGTTTATCTGAATGAAAAGTGCTAACAATAAGTCTTCTAGATTTATTACCCTATCTCTGTCCACCCCCCAAATCCATGCAATGATGTCTTGGGTAAGTTGGGACTGTGGGGAAAGGTTAGGTCCTCACAGAACATAGTGGGCAGACTACTGACCTGGCACTACCCCGTGCTCCCCTGTGCTTCATGAGGACATGACTAGTTTGATGTGACATTTCTAGGGAACTCTGGAACTGGATCTTCTTTCACTTTCCATAAAAGCTTCAGACTCCTGTCCACATAGTCATTTGGCAGGACTTGCCACTTATGTCTTCAAACGTTGTGGATTGATTGCCTACAGGTGGTAAGTACAATTCAATGTACAGACTGTACAATCATAAAAATTATTTCTCTGCCTGTGTGAAAATTACATTGTGAGGGAGGAACTACAGAACATCCATTACAAAGGTCAAATGAAACTGAAGTATCAGATAGTTACATATGATCTGCCAGAATTAAAGCAACATGAATTATGTGCGCATCTAGCCAGAGAAAGCGGTGGGTAGAGTGGACTAGGAGTTGCAAATAAGTCTCTTAGGGGGTGTTGCCATTACCTTCTGAGACAAAACCAGAACTAGCTGAGGAGAGGAAGAGTTTATTTCAAGCTTGCTGTTTAGAAGGGACGTTTCACCATGGTGGAGAAAGCATGGTAGAACAGAGGTATCACATCTTGCAATGGCAGCTGGCAGAAAGCAGCGGGAGTGAGCTAGCTTTCATATCTGGGTGGAAGCAATCTAAGCACTGGGTGACACAACTGCTTCCAGCAAAGCTCTAGCTCCCAAAGGTTCCACCAGCTGGGGACTGAGTATGAGGCTTTTGCACAGACACTTGAGGCTGTGGGGATATTTCACATTCAAACTACCATGGAGTGGTGGGTGGGGTGACACTTAAACTGCCATGTAACATCAACAAGAAAGTCACATTACCATCATGAGAATCGTTCCAGATGAAGACACAGCTAGAGCAGAGGCCTGGGCAATACTGGGCCAGAAGTGATCAAGAGACTAAGACCTCCTCTCCCCTCAGTGCAACTGGAGCATGAGAGTGAAGAGATGACCTTTGGTGAGGTCAGAGAGGTGTAGGAGACTGAATTTAAGACGATCACCTTGAGTAAAACACATAGCTGCCAGTTGTCAAACTTTACCTGCTAGTACTAGTTAGACCCAGGCACAGAATTCCCAAGGATCAGTAGCATCATGGCAGAGCATCAGCATGTTGCCTCATCAGAAGACATGTTACTTGGGCAGGGCTGTGAAACTTCCTGTTACCTACTAGGTTTCCAAGTTGTCTATCCTGTTATGGTGGTTTGATTCAGGTGACCCCATACACTTACGTGTTCTGAATGCTAGGTCTCTAGCTGGTGGCCTTTGGGGATTGGAGCCTCCTGGAGGCAGTGTATTGTTGGGAGTGGGCATATGGGTGTTATAGCCAGCTTTCTCTTGCCAGTGTTTGGCACATTTTCCTGCTGCTGTCTATCTGATGTTGGCCCAGGAGGTGATGTCCAGTCTCTGATCATGCCATTGTTTTTCCCTGCCATCATGGAGCTTCCTCTAGAGTCTGTAAGCCAAAATAAATCCTTTCCTCCATTAAACCGCTTGCAGTCAGGTGCTTTTTGCCAGCAATGAGGAGTCGACTGCAAAACATATTAATGAATCTTTGAGCACATAATATGATAGCTAACAATGGCTTTGGGTAATTGCTGTTAAAACCATGTGTACAGTAAAGTTAAACTAAGTTAGGAAGTCTTACAGATTTCATGGTTCAGGTCTGCATTTCAATACCCAAGGGTATAATTACCATTCCCAATCCCAAAGAATAACTGACATATTTTATTCTTAAGATCTCAGGAGGGTCATCCCTCTTATTTGTAAAAGTTTTCAGTTGCTTCTCTGCTGAGCACATAAAATGAATTTACTTCTGAAGTGAGTTCTTGTATGCCAATTTTTTACAGCCTTAAATATAGTATTTTATCACTACTATAAATGGTTCTCAACTCACCTCTTAGAAACCCTTTAGTGCCGAAGGCAAGAGGCCTTCCTAATTTACTTGTTTCAATTCGTATAGGATTTCTAAGTTGAGACCAGGTCATTTGGATAATATTTCAAACAAATAGGCTGCATTTCTGCTAAATATAATAAATCTGCAATTTTACAATTGGCTTGGGCAGCTAGCATGATTGTATTAGGCTTTCCAATAAGCACCCCTTCAAAACAACTTCTGTTCTCTTTTAAGATTCACCAAATCTGACCCAAAGGCTCAATGTCATCACTCAAACATCAAGTCATGGTAATCTGGAGTCCACATTTTAAGGTTGATTTATTTTTCTAGTGGAACATCCAGGTTTCTAGCAATTATTTGAGGGCATAAAATTCCATCGTGATGATGAATCAAGCTGTCAGCTCTTTCTGCCTCAAATCAGAGGTTAGAGAGACTGAGAAACTTTTCTAATATCCTACCACTTGCATCTCCAGTTATACTTGTTATCTATGTAAAAAGTAATGCCATATCTGTCATCTGGTTTACTCTTGCTTTGTTGACCTGACTGAATGGGAACAACTCTCCTAGTATTCTCATGGGCTCCCTTGTCCTAGAAGTTATTAAATATGGATCTGAGAGCATCCTTGGCTGTTATCCAGCATTTCATCACTATGGAAAAATACCTGAGATAATCAACTTAAAATGAGGAAATATTTATTTGGCTAATGGTCTCAGGCATGCTTATTTGGCCATTGCTTTGGGCCTCTGGTAAGACAGACCTCATGACAGAGTGTATATGATTGGTCAAAGGTGCTTACCTCAGGGTGGTCAAGAAGCAAACAGAGAGAAGGAAACTGAGGTCCCAATAGACATATCCCAATGACCAAACACTCCCACTAGGCCTTACCCCAACCCCAAAGCGCCCACCACCACTTTATATTAGCACCATCAGCTGAGAACAAAGCCTTAAACATATGAGTATTTGGGAAATGTTTATGATCCAAACCATTACCTGCCTAATTCATACAAAACACTACACATTTGTCTAACCTGACCAGATTTTTGAAGGTATTCAGAACAAATCATTTTTATAGAAAAGATTTTGAAGAGGATAGGGAGATGATTTGGGAGATTAATTGCTTGTTACACAAATATGAATTCATGTACCCAGTACCCACATAAATGCCAGGTGGGTGCAGTGGCCTGCCAGTAATTCTAGCACGAAGAAGGTGGAGACAAGGAATCCTCTGGTGTTTTCTGCTTAGCTAGAGTAGCTGAATTGGCAAACCCCACATTTAGTTCAGAAACCCTGCTTTAGTAAATAAGAGGGACAGTGATTGAGGAAGTCAGTCAACATCAACCTCTGGTCTCCACATGCATACACACACACACACATACACACACACACACCTGCACACACCTGCATAGTTGCATACCAAATTCCTTAGAATTAAAAGTTTCCTTCCTAAAGGAAGGAGGGAGGCTCAAGAGACTCAAGAGTTCAAGTCTGAGATAGCTAAAACTTTAAAGGTCACAGGACCCAAGGCTATGGGAGCAGTTGAGGGCCATACTCTAATCAGCATTATGTAGCAATTTTCTCTGAACTGAAACATTATTTCCCAGAGGAAGGAGGGAGGCTCATGAGACTCAAGAGGTCAACAAATCTGGGATAAAGGTTGCAAAACCACTCCTTAAGGTTATACAAAGGTTAAACAACTGCTTGGGAAGAGACTCTCCAACTGGCCATGAGTTGTCACCAATGTTGGGATGGGATTTTTGGTGATGCAGCCATCTTTGAGTCAGCCATGCTCCCATAAACAACTCCCACTCTGCTCTGTAAGTAACCCCAACCAACTTGTTGGTTCACCTAAATTGGTTTGGTGTAATCATGCTTTGGTCTGTCATCTGGCCCCTCTCTGGGGTGACAACATATATTCACATCTCCCCAGGGAAAAAGTTTCCCATGACATGTACCCCCCCACACACAAACATGCATACACATATGCATGTAACACACACACACAGAGAGAGAGAGAGAGAGAGAGAGAGAAAGGGAGAGAGAGATAAAGAGACAGAAATTTTGAAAACCTTTAAAGTTGCCTTTACAGATGTCTGCATGCACGGCTGGGAAGAAAAAGGTTGAACCAAACCAATGACATCATCAGTAAGAATGTGACCTGTGTTCTGAGATGTCAGCATGAATGCTCCTTGCTTTCCAGTGATCCAACTCTGGATACTTGGCCAGTGGTCACGAGGGAGGCATAAACCCTGCAGGATGCTGTCCCTGATCCTCCTGCCTGCTTTGTCGTGCTGTGCCGATTGGTCTTCATTCTGCTTTCTATGCCTTGGCTGGCTGAAAGCTGAGCAGAGGGCTGTTGGGACTGCTCTAGCCAACATTTCCCTGGTGCGAGTCACAGGAAGATTTTGTGGAAAGGATGAGTCTGGACTGCAACCAAATTGCCTTCTTGTTGATTTTCAGAAAGCCACAATTTCAGGCTCTAGAGGGGCAGAAGCAATTTATTGGCGCTCATGGTTGGCCCAGCTCTCAGTTGGAGACCAGCCTGTTGAACAGGTGGGCACCAATGTGCAGATGCTCCTGCATCACCCACACTCAGTTTATCTCTCTTTTGGTGTCTGCTCTGTGACTTAAATCAATTTTTCTCCTCAACCAGTGGAGCTTGAAGTGCTTGCTGCCATCTGGTAAAGGACTATGAAGTAGGAGTTTGGTGGTGGCATGGTGAGAGGGAGAGTTAAGGGTTGAAATGAGGACAGCTAGCAATGGGCAGAGAAGCCACAAATGTTTCCACACAGCATGGTCCAAAAGCTGATCATGTGGTCTCAGATATGCTATAGGTTTCATGACAATGGCAGATAAGATAGGAAAGGAAAGGGTAGAAATGGAAAGAAAATAACAAAATAAAATAAATCTCATTTTGCCATTAGTAACAAATCTTGGTTCTCCTCTCTTAAAGACTCAAGATATGGTCATCTTCCTAGCTTTCATTAAAATCTATAGTGTCTTACTTGGAGGTAAAAGGAAGGCAACTTCTATGATGTCTTCCTTTATTAAAACAATAGAATTAAGAAACAATCTATGAGACTGGCTCAAGATTTGTACTGTGGTAGGGGAAAATGAGGTGAATAGATACTGAGATTTCTGACTCTATTTTCCACACTCTGGCAAAAACAAATACAACCCCATCATGGGAAGTTTGTGTTACTTCTGCTGGTCTCATCGTTATTTTTGGTTAAGGTTGATATGCAGATCAAGCAAAGGTCTTGGTGGTGTAAAAGTTTCAGAAAAACAGAACTTACTTTACTAGGAGGAAATAATTTGGTAATGATTTCCCAGTTAATTCTTAGCCACACAAAAGAAATGCTTCTAAATTCTTCTGTGGAAGTGAAATCCATTCCTCCAACCAATGCTTTCCTACCCCTAGTCATTGGTAGCTCAGAATTTCAGACCCCTATTGCTTTTAGGAATGGCAGACAGTCTTCTGAGGCCCCCTTACTGAGTGTTGGGCTTCACTACAGTCAGAACTTTTGTTTAACTAGGTTTACTTTGGATGTACTTGGCTCTGTTCTCTTTCTGAAAGCCTACGTGATCCAGACAGCCCTGGCTCATAGCTCGACTTTGCAGGTCAGTTACACAAGTAGAAGAAACTTTGAGTGTACCCAGCTCTGGGAGAAAATAGCATAATAACACAAAGAGCCAAGATGATGAGCTAATTGATTTAGAATTGAGCTTGGACTATCTGGCCAGAATGACCTCTTCCATAACCATAAGGATGTGAGCTTGAGTGTAGGAGAAGGAGCAAGGGAAATGTTAGGAGACCCAAGTGGGAAACAGAGGAAGGAAACAAAGAATGAAACAAATGCAGGAGGTTGGCTTTTCTGAAATTTTCATTTATCTCCCCTAGGAAAATTGCTGAATGAGTACAGCCTGCTCTGGAAAAGGAACAAGTATTTAGATGGTGGGGCTAGAGCCAAAGTTTGAATTTGACTCTTAAAACATGCTAGGTTGCATAACTTCAGGGAAATTATACAAGTTCCTTGAGCCATTGGTTTTCTCATTTATCAAATGAGACTAAGGGTTTTAAACTGAGAGGGTTCTATCGAGGGGTCCAGATCATGTGTGTGAAATGCCTACTTAGCTCAGCTTCTAGCATGGAAAGAAAATTAGTTTGTAATTATTATAACATCATCTATCTGTATCTGCATCAGTTTTCACCCTATCTGAAACCATGTAAATACAATGTTGAAATTATCTGTTTATATATCCATCATAATCAACTCTGATATCATACTAGAATCTGAGAATTGTTTTTTTCTTTTTAAATAATGATGCCTGAGTTTCACTCCAGATCCATCAGACCAGAAGCACTGGGAGTGTGTGTGACCATGATGTTCTATGTCTCCGCAGGGGAGTGCAGTGTATACCTAGGGCTGAACCATTGGCCTATCCCCTTTTCCTCAAGGAAGACCTTGAGAGCAGAGAACAAGCTTTTCATCTTTATGTCTCCATTCTTAAACAGATGTAGATATTTAATAAATATTTTTTCACCCTCTCTGTGGTAGTTTGGATATGTTACTTTGAATGTAGGGTCCCAGTGACTCAGGTGTTTTATTAAAATTGAGCTTACAATATAAGCCCCTAACAAGCAAATTCCTGTTACAGTGGGTATGTCACTGGGGGCAGATCTTGAAGTCCATACCTAAGGTGTGCTTGAGGGGGATCTTAGGTGTATGAACAGTTTGAGCTCTGGCAGTTTTGTAGTGCTGGCTATTAGTGGTGTCTCTGCTATTGATCTATGGAAGTGAGCCAGTTTCTTCTGCCATTTATGGTATTCCCCTTGAATTTGTAAGACTGAAATAAACCCCTTCCATAACTGTTTTGTTTGTCCCAGCAATGTGAAGCTGACTGCAACACTCACTCAACAACTAAGAGAAAGTTGTTCAAATTTCCAGGACTTGTCTCATACAGGCTGATACATGTCTTAGACAGAAAAGGCAATAGCTAGCATTCTTTCCTGGTCATGATGGATGTATTAGTTACTTTCCTCTGTGCTGTGACCAAATGCCTGACAAGAAGCAGCCTAAAGAAGGAAGGATCTGCGTTGGCTTATGGTTTAAGGAGATGGCAGTTATCGTCCATCGTGTAGAGGAAGTCATGACAGCAGGAGTGTGAGGTGTCTGGTCACATTGTATCCACAGTCAGGAAACACAGCTTCTCCTTTGTATTCCACATGGTGTCACACACACTCAGGGTGTATAACCCCCCCTCACCTTAATCTCTGCAAACTCCCACACAGACACACATAGAAATGTATCTCTAGTCAAGTGGACAATAAAGATTAACCATCACAATCTGAGAGTCAAGCAGAAAGAAGGGTCAAATCTTTTTCACCACCAGCCATTTGTCATAAGGCTTTGCTCAATAGTCCTTCTCCTGGGGCATCAGTTACCAGAGAACAGATAAATGGATAGTAGAATCCATTGGAAAATTCCATCAACTTACAAAACAAAACAAGGGGACTGGAGAGATGGCTTAGTGGTTAAGCGCTTGCCTGTGAAGCCTAAGAACCCCAGTTCGAGGCTCAATTCCCCAGGACCCACGTTAGCCAGATGCACAAGGGGGTGCACGCGTCTGGAGTTCGTTTGCAGTGGCTGGAGGCCCTGGCGTGCCCATTCTCTCTCTCTCTCTCTCTCTCTCTCTCTATATATATATATATATATATATATATATATATGTATATATATTTATATTTATTTATTTATTTATATCACTTTCAAGTAAATAAAAAATAAAAAAACAAGGGGCTGGGAAGATGGCTTAGCCATTAAAGTGACTTGCTTGCAAAGCTTGCTGACCCTGATTCAATTCCGCAGTACCCAAGTAAAGCCAGATCCCAAATTCTTCCAACGGAGAGCTGGATATAACACCCCTAAGCCCACACCCAGCAACACACCTCCTCCAGCAAAGCTCCACCTCTCAAATTGTCATCAGCTGGGGACTAAGCATTCAGAACACATGAGTTTATGGGAAGACATCTGATTCAACCACCACACACTCAAATAAATTAAAATGAATACTTAAAAGTGTTTATTTGAAATAGAAAAAGTCACTACCAAAGGCAAGTAATGGACAAGGTCAGAGGTGGGAAGAGAGATCATATAGTAAAGTCAAAATAGGTACACATTTGGGACAACATTATCCCTCAGAATCTGTGAAAGATTCTTTCCAGAATCCTCCATGCATAGTAAAATCTACAGATGCTCATGTCCCTTATATAAAATGGTGTAGTGTTTACATGTACTTTGTGCCATCCTCTCATGTGCTTTAAATCATTTATAAACTATGTAGAATGAATAAAAAACATAAATGCTACATAAGTAGGTATTATACTACATTCGTTAGAAAATCATGACAAGGGAAAATGTGTATGCGATTAGTACAGATGCAGTTTTTTCCCCCTGGATATTTCTGATCCATGGTCAGTTGAATGTGAACCCACAGATATGGAGGGCTGGCTATGACTTGTTGGTTTAGAATGTACCAGTGAAAGTCCAAGTCATTGCCATGGTGAGATTCCCCACTGTTCACAATGATTGGATTCTGTTTTATAGACACATGATAAGATTGTTTCTGCCCACTGTGTTATCTTGGGCATGATTAGGTGACATGCTTTGACAAAAAATATATGTGCAAGAGGTATAAGTGCCACATCCCGGAGATAACTCTTAGAGTCTGTACATGCCTAGCATCTGCTGTGGCAAGATAAAAAGATGGGTTGAAGACCACACAGAACAAAGTTCTCACTCATACGTGACGAAGAGGGGGCATGAGAGAGAATAAACATTTTTGCTTGAAGCCAGTGAAATTAAAAAAAATTATTTTAATGAAAGAGAGAAAAAACAAGGATGAGGAGGAGGAGGAGAAAGAAGAGAGAAGAAGGAAGGGAGAGACAAAGAGAGAAAGAGAGTATGGGCATGGGAACATCAGGGCCTCTTGCTGCTGCAAATGAACTTATAGGTACATGTGCCACTTTCTGTATATGGCTTTTATGTGCACTGGGGAATCACACCTGGGCCATCAGGCTTTGCAAGCAAGTGCCTTTAATTGCCGAGCCATCTCCTCAGCCCAACAATTAGATTTTTCAGTATGTCTGTTATTACAGCCCAACCTTGTCCATCTAAATATTCACGTATTTATACCAAGCATAAGAGCTTCTAAGCTAATGACTTCCTTTGCAAGGATAGATTGAATAAAGTAATATGCAAAATTGCTTTCTGAGAACTTGATTTAGTGGTTAAACGTGCTTGCTTGCAAATGCCTACCAACCTAAGTTCAGTTCCCTAGCCACCCATGTAAAGCCAGACACAAAAAGTGATGCATCCTCACGTGTAGTTAGGGTTTCTCCTTCAGAGGAGATTGAGGCAACTTAGGGTGACTGTGCAAAGAATGTCCTTGAGCCTGCTGTTGCAGTGTCCATCTTGCTAGAGGTCAGAGAAGGATCTGGCTTCTTCTTAGCTCCTGCCTAAAGGAGTTCCCAAGATCTGGCACGTACGTGCACAGAAAACACACTCACACACACACACTTTCTGAACTGACTCGTTGTCTGTACAGATATATTGGATAAAGTTCAACAAAAAGTCCTCAATTTCCCCAGCTGTAAAAACTGTTCAACTGTGAATGTGAAAACATCATATACATTAACGGTTAAGCAGAATGCTGGGTAATGATGATGCTTTGTAAATATCAGGTTATTTGAAGAATAACTTGAATGAATGATAGGAAATCAGAAAGCAGATAGCATGCCAGAAATATTTGTTAACTGAATTAATGAGGGATGAAGAAACTATGAAACATCTGCAAATTATTTGAATATTGTGCTTGCTTTTTAGGGGTTTATGTCTTTCTCCATTTTTTTTAAACCTCCATCTGGGAGATGAGGTATCATTTAAGGAATGAAAGGAGAGGAAGGCACTAGTGAATGAAAAATAAAATTAATACATTTATTTCTTTAAAGATAGCATGATCTAATGGAGTATGCTTATTTCTCTTTTCTTTAGTAATCTGTTGACAATGCATTTATATTCTAGACCTTTCCCTGAAGCTGGATCTATGTTTGGTCTTTTAAAGTCAAGGATCACCATGAATGTTCCTTTCCCATCTGTCTCTGTAGATGAGGGTTGGTGACTATCTAGGTCACACACTAAGACTAGCTAAATAGGGGCTGAGCCCAGAGCTCTGGAAAGATCCTGAATGAATGCAGAATTTTGCAGCTTTTTTCCAACTTAAAGGAGTCCTTTTCACAAACATTCAGAGGACAAGAACTGTCAAACAATGCTGGCACCTTCTAAACCAAAAGTGTTCCAACTAACACCTCATCTTCGATGAGCCTGGCATTTAGGCTGCTTGTGATGGTTTCTACCTGCACAGAATTCCGCCATGGATGTTTTGGGGTCTGCTTGCTGCCCCTTATTCCAGGTTTTGCTTTTCAGTTTCAGTTACTTGATGTCAATGGCACCCTGCAGGGTCCTTCCCAGGATGTGACTTGTCCTTTTGTATGGTATATGCTGCATATGATACTTGCCTGTTAGTGGCCTTGGTTATCAGATTAGTGGCTGCAGTGTCACAGGGTCCACATCCCCCTTATTTAATTTAACAATGGCCCCGAAGCTTAAGAGTGGGGTAATGCTGGTGACTTGTAATATGCCAAAGAGAAGCTGTTAATTGTTTCTTTTAAGAGAAAAGGTGAAAGTTATTATTTTAATAAGGAAAATTTTTTAAAAAGTACAGACAACTTGCTAAGATGTTTTGCCAGAACAAATCTTTTCACTGTGAACTTGTGGAGACAGGAAAGGAAATTGGTGCTAGTTTTGCTATTGTACCTCAAACTGTCAAAGTTGCAGACAGAGTGTGTGGCAAGTACTTAGTACAAACAGGAAAGGCATTAAATTCAGGATTCTATATTGTTGTGATGTTTCATACCCACTGAGAGTCTTGGAATATGACCCTGGGGATGGGGGTAGATTACTGGATGTTGTTTGGAACTGTGGATGTGTGCTCTAAGGGCTTATCCCTAGAAGAGGCATTGTGGGATTAAAGTCTTCATGCATATGCCATTGTTTTCAATGGTAGTCCCATTGTTGTCCCGTAAGGTACAAATGAGTACTTGCTTTCCTACAGCCTTGCTTAGAGAGGTGATATGCTTTGGAATTCTTGCCAGTGTAAGAGGTATAAAATGGTGTGTCATCAATGGTATGTGGCTGTTTCCTTGGGGTTGGATATGACCATTCGCTGTTTTGAATTGGAGCAGCTGTGGGTCACTCCCATGAGACCCTCACAAGATTGGGCTCCTTATCCCTCCCTCCCAGAAGGAGGGGGAAGGCTCGTGAGGCTTAAGGGTCCCACTTCTCCCTAAGGATGTATGGACTTAACAATGGCTTGGAGGAGCAGGCTGGTTGTATAGAAGCCCATGCATTGCCACAGCATCTACAAGCAAGCCCTCACCCTGGCTCTTGTAAGTAATGCCAATAACTGCATTGATTCATCAAGCTAGTCTTGCGGGTGGAACCACTTATTTGGTCTCTCACTGCACTCTCTAGCATGGGTGAACAGAAATAGACCCCCTGGGTCACAACACATGGTAGTTGTAATTTGTTATTTCCCATGTGATAACCAGATGTATTTTCTTATGCTTGAGGACATTGAAAATGATTCTGAAAAGCCTATTCCCTTCCTCACAGTTCCTTTATAGGCATCACCTTAGCCTGCTTTTACTTCCTACTTGGCTTCTGAAAAAGGCTTCTGGCTGACATCATTATTACAGCCCCTCTGCCTGTCAGTTTCCTGCCACACTGTTACCTTAGCAAGTTCAGCTCACAACACCACTTCATAACACTACTATGATTGGTTGATTAGCATCACAGTGCTGAGGATGGAACCCTGGCCTCACACCTGCTGGACAGGCTTTCTACTAAGCTGCATCTCAGCACAGGCTCGAGAGCTCTCTCTCTCTCTCTCTTTTTCTCTCTTTCCCTCTCTCTCAACTTTTAGTTTTTTTTTTTTTTGCCACAGAACATTTTAAAACAGTCATTATATTTAAGATTTGGTTTTCAATCACGTCTCTAAACTTTTCTGTGCCTGTTCCTTTATATTTGCTCATGTCTTCTGCAAAATTCAGTGACACAAAATCCATGGCACAAATTCTTGCCTCCAGCCTTTGTTTGCCTCCTTAGGTAGAAGCGCCCGCAGATGGCAGCCTCCCTTCTTGCTCCTGCCGTGGACAACCCCTGCACACTCCCATGCTCATTCCCACCCCTTCCACCCCGCAACCCTTGCTTAACCACTTCAGGGCATGAATGTCCCTCCCTTTCTGGAATTTTTTTCAAAGAAGCAAGCCAGTAAAGAGACTATATAGAATTTGATTAAAACCCATCATTAAGTTAATGGAGCCATAGGTATAGACTGAAAGTCTTAGGTTATACCTATTACTATGTTCACTAAATTAAAACACTAAAGGATGCCTCAAAGCCTTCAGTAAAATTTCTTCATTTACTTCCCCTCCTCAGTTAGTGAAGAAATATAATCCAAAGCACTTGGATTTGTCATTGTGAAAATTCCTATTGAAGAAACTGATTAAGAAGGCCAAGAATTTGACATCAAATGCTCTTAGAACAAAATATAATATGCTATTTGTTTACAGCTAGATAAAGGAGAGAAACCTAGCCCAGCGATAATAAAAATGCCCTTGGTTCCATTCTGGAGTATCAAGTTCAGTATTTTCCTCCAGACAAAACAATTGCTTTTAGGTCATGAGTTCAGTTTTCTGTCTCCTTTACGGGAATGACAAATACCTAACTCCACCTGGAAATCAGATGCCCATCAATGTGGAATTTGTGTTTTTCTTTATTAGTTGTGAACCTATAGAGTTCTCATTAATTTATAGAGGTCTAAATGTCTGAAAAGAAATATAAAAGTCGCAAAATATCTCTAGTATTCGAAATAGCCATTTATGACCCAGCAGAGATAAAATGTCTCTAAGTGATTGTGATATTCATATTCCCCAAAGTCCTCTAAAACCAGGTTCAAAAGGAATTTCTGTTAAAACAGAATAAAGCCAAATCTTTTCCAAAGGATGATGTTTTGTTCCACTAGAAGCATTTCAGGGGAATCTGTGATCAATTATTTATCATTATCATTATTGTTAATAACTGGTGAGTGAGTGTGTGTGGTGTGTGCATGTGTGTGTACAGACACTGGTGCCTGGGTGGGTGTGTGTATAGACCAGAGGAGGACATCAGTGTCCCCTTTCACTCTTCTGTCTTGTATCCTTGGAACAGATTCTCTTCCTGAACCTGGAGCTTGCTGTTTTTTGATTAGACCATTGAGCTTCAGTGGTCTTCCTGTCTCCACTCCTTAGCACTGGGATGACAGGAGTGGGCAAACCCCCCACCCCCGGCTTTTCACTTGGGTGCTGGAGGTCAAATTCAGGTCCTTGTGCTTGCACTACAAGAACTCTTACCACTGAGCCTTCTCTTCAGCCCAGTAAATTGTTCTCATCTTTCTAAGTTCACTTTCTTATCTTATTAAAATTAGAAAATTTAAAAACCATGTCTTCTTCAAATTTTTCTTATATTCCAAAAATCATTTCTTTTTAAAAAAGATTTATTTTTATTTACTTATTTATTAGAGATAGAGAGGGGGGGGAGGGAGAAAATGGGCATGCCAGGACCTCTAGCCACTGCAAACGAACTCCAGATGCATGTACCACCATGTGCATCTGGCTTATGTGGGACCTGGAGAATTGAACCAGGGTCTTTAGGCTTTGCAGGCATGCGCCTTAACCACTAAGCCATCTCTTCAGCCCCCCAAATATCATTTCCTATTGTATCATTTCTTTTTTCTTCAACTATATACAAAATTTGATTGGCGAAAACATGGACTCTGAACTCATGGATTTCCTGAGAAACTCTCAAATTCAACCCAGTAAACATTTTACAAATTATTCTTTTTTTTTTAATTAAGTAGAAACATTGTATGGACAAATCATTGTTGGTACCATTCTCCTCCCTGCCCCCATTCCACTGAGGGCCCTCCTTTAACCCCCTCACCATGGGGATCTACATTACGAAATCAGCAGTCAGTCATTGTGTGGGGAGGGCATGCCTCTGCACTCTTTCCATCCCCTCCCACACTGTTCCCTGAGCCTTTGCCCATTTATAAAAATTATTCTTTATGTACAATCTATTATGTCCTAATTAAGCAAGCCTACATTTGGAAATATCATTAAGATAGAATACATTTCCTATTCCTAACCTATCAAAATCATAGCATAGCCTGGTCTATCTTATTTGTGCCCAGGACATATATATTAGCTTATACTTTTACAAAGTCTTCAAATAGGACTATTTAATAATGAGGTATTGATTATCTAATGTAATTTATTGAAATAAAATTTTACCCTCAGACTCTAGCCACAGAATTTAAATTTTTTTGTTTATTTTAATTTATTTATTTGAGAGTGACAGACAGAGAGAGAAAGAGGCAGATAGAGAGAGAGAGAGAGGGAGAGATAGAGAGATAGAGAATGGGCGTGCCAGGGCCTCCAGCCGATGCAAACGAACTCCAGACGCATGTGCCCCCTTGTGCATCTGGCTAATGTGGGTCCTGGGGAATCAAGACTCGAACCAGGGTCCTTAGGCTTCATAGGCAAGCGCTTAACCGCTAAGCCATCTCTCCAGGCCTAGTCACAGAATTTACTTCAGAGTATGGGCTGTTGACTATAAGCATGTGGCCATCTGGGAGCTGTGGTTTGTTACCTGAGGAAGTTATGTTGTATTGCTACTGCAGAAAAAGATCCAGATTCAAAACTTCAAATTTAGTTTCTATTCAGTGTGTATAATTTTCATACCATGGTAAAGCCAGAACATTGTGAGCCAAGCCATTACAAGTCAGGGCCACTGTAAATTAATTCTGCATGTGTTATGTGTTTCCTGTGGGAGCAGAGAATATAAGTCACAGAGCTTTTTCTCATGTCATTTAGTGTCTAGGCAGAGAGACATGCAAATACCAAATATTAGGCCAGTATAATAACCTACAAATAAAATAAAAAAAGGAAGATTACATTTCACTAGCAAGATCAACAAAGGGTTCAGAAATAAAATCATGGTTGAGTTTAACCAAGTCAGTTTAAGAACACACAATACCTAATATATAGAGACTCTTAAATTTTAAGAGAAATTTAAGAATTTAATATGTGAAAACTAGCAGCAAAAACTAGCAGCATTTAGAATGTTCTTGTCACCCTGTCTGGTGATCCCACTATACTTTGTACTTATCTCTCCTCTGGCAGGGGACAATATAAAAAGATTTTATTTCAGGTATGCCACTCATGACAGCAGGATACCAGCTATACCACCTTTGAATTCCCAGGGCCAAGGTGAGCACCTGGCACTCACAGGTAACTGAAATTTCCCAAAGGAAGGAATGGGTGGAATGCATCATTAGCATTTTTCAAAGTAAATAGGCTTCTAATTTATCTCTTCTTACAGGCCACTCCTTTTGTACTTTGTATCCCTGGTTGGCCAGTGCCTGCTGTGGAATTAATTTTCCAGTTGCTTCACCTTGGGCTTATCTTTAGCCAGCTCAGCCATGGGGAGGGTAGGCACAGTGCAAATGCCGGTGACCATGATTGTCTTGCCACTGTTTCTTCTTCCATGCTAAGATAATATATGACCCCGAGTGAGTTCACACACGTACATTCCTTTTAAGGTATTTTAAACATGTGGAAGGATTCTGGCCCCCTCCCCACATGCAATGACTGGCTTCTACTTTCACAACATATAACCCACTACCCCATGGGGAATACTAGCAACCCCACTGAGATTGGCCCTCAGTAGATTGGGGGCAGGGAGGAGGGAAATGGTAGTACCAATACATGATGAGTCCATACACAGCATATTCTTAATAAAATACATAAATAAATAGAAAAGAAGGATAAACATAAAAAAGATGTAGGAGGTGCATCTTCTTTGGTCTTTGTTTAATTTACTTAGTGGGTTGCCCTCACTGAACACAGCAAAGAGAGCCACAAATCTCAAGGTGAACAGCCTCCCCTAGCACCTCTCCTCAATGCACAAAGAAGCACAAAATACACAAAGACACTCACAACAGTGCAGGTACCAAAGGAAACTATACAAATCATCCATTTGAGGGGAAAAGAGAGTGGAAATGGATAAAGCTGAGCAAAAGTCAAAGCACTTATCACTGCTGCCGGAAGAATCACCTATCGCTTCTCAAGAGACACTGTAATTTGCATATATATGCAAAATAATACAGTACATGATTAAAATATTCATAAACAAAGTATATTTGGTACTTAAATCTTTATTTTAGTTATTTTATTACTTATATTTAAATTTACTTTGGCTTCCCAGATAATTAGCATTTTACCCTTAAATCTCTGACTGTTTGCTTCTGAAGATGCACTGGAGGCCCTGGCATGCCCAGTCTCTCTCTCTTTCTCTCTCCTCTCCCTTTCTGCCTCTTTTTCTCTCTAAAATAAATTAAAAAGTATTTTTTAAAAAGAGAAATCTGCCAGGTGTGGTGGTGCATGCCTTTAATCCCTACACTTGGTAGGTAGAGGTAGGAGGATCACCATGAGTTCGAGGCCACTCTAAGACTCCATAGTGAATTCCAAGTCAGCCTGGGCTAGAGTGAGACCCTACCTTGAAAAACTACAAAAGAGAGAGAGAGAGAGAGAAATCTTCCATTTCTCTACTCACTTGCTTTTGTGTTTCACATCTCTTTTTTTTTAAATTTATTTTATTTATTTGAGAGAGAGAGAAAGAGGTAGATACAGAGAGAGGGAGAATGGGTGCATCAGGGCCTTCTTCAGCTACTGCAAACATACTTCAGACACATGCACTACCTTGTGCAACTAGCTTATGTGGGTCCTGGGAATCAAACTTGGGTCCTTTGTCTTTTCAGGTAAGCACCTTAACCACTAAGTCATCTCTCCAGTCCTGTGCTTCACATCTCAAATGAGTTACACAAGTATTTCTTTGCCTGAGTTTATTGGTTATTTGTTGAATCAAGAAGCTGAGTGTCCAAGTCTCAGGCACCTTGAAATATGATTGCTAAGAGCACCCCATTTCCAACATCAATTACCCATTAATCAGAGGGGAAAACACCACCATCCTTTCTTAATCTCGACTTTCACAAAGACAAGTGACCTTCTATTGCTTCAAAGCATCTCCTCATTGTGACTTTGTTTGTACTGGAGTAAACTGACTTTATGGATAGTGATGGAGATAGTGATGATGATTCCATGGCAAGACCTTGTGCTGAAGCAATGACAGGATGAGGATGAAAAAGGAAACAAGATAGTTAAGCTTAATGTAACGAAGGCGGGTGACATACCCACACTGCATCCAAGACATCCTTCCTCACAAGGCATGCACCCTTCGTAGTCTGGATCCTGGACTTCACCTGCACAGTAAGAGAAGCAGAAACACAGCTCACTTTCACTGGGTAGAGACAAGTAAATCATAGAACAACTGGGAAACCCAAAAATAGCCTTGAGAATATGGATGCCATGCACTTTAAAAATCTTCTTATGTTAATTTAATAAATCGAATCAGCTTGATTATGTAAGAAGAGAACAAAGTTGGAATATATTCCATGTAACTACTTTTTCTGAGGCAGACTCTTGCTTGTAGTTCAAGCTGGCCTTAAACTCATGGCAATTCTCTTGCCTCAGCTTCCTGAGCATTAGGATTATAGATAGGAACTACCACACCCTTTCCTAAAACTAGATTTGAAGTCAAGCTAATATATATTACTTATCAAATAAGTCAGTTTTGTATCAAGGAAAGTGTAATTAGGCGTATAAATGAATAGACTGTATCTTTCTTACGGAACATATTTTAAACATTTAAATTATTTTATATCCATATTTATTGCAGGTCTAAACATTGATGAGAAATAGATGTTTTAATTACTTTCAAATTATCTTAAAGATTCCTCAGCACCAGGCTCCTCAACATAAACCTTAAACAGTGCTGAGCCAAAGTCCTTGGCATTCTTGTGTAAAAGACAGAAAACTTTAAGTACTGGGGATAGGAAGATTGCTCAGTGGATTGCCTGTTTGCAAAGCCTGTAGACCCAGGTTCAGTTCACAGCCACCCACATAAATCCAGATGGGCATTCCTTTGTAGCAGCAAGAGACTCTGGTATTCCCACTTCCCATGCAAATAAAAAATTTAGTGTTGCTGTTAAATTTATCTTCATATAATATAATGAATTGATCAATATCAGTAATATATGTCTTATAGATCATTGTAATTTTTTTTTCATTTTGTTTGAGGTAGGGTCTCACTCTAGCTCAGGCTGAGCTGGAGCTCACTATGTTGTCCCAGGTTGTCTTCAACTCACAGCGATACTCCTATCTCTGCTCCTTTAGTGCTGGGATTAATGGCATCTGCCACCATGCCTGGCACATTTTAATACTGAAAGTAGTATTTGGCTGATTCTCACTGGCATCTCTTCAAGATTCTGCTTATGTTATGCTTTCCTTTCAGGAACAAAGACCTCAAGGCATGGAGAAATGACATTGGTTTTGTCCAGGTTCTCATACCTACTAATTGTGAAGGAGGAAACTGTTGGCCAAGACTTTGAGACTCTAATCTCACTTTTTCTCTTCTATGTGCTGTCCATAAGCCTTTTACTGATCATTTTCTCTGTGATTGGAGGCTACATTGTGCTCACTTTGGATTTTGTCTTGGGGAAAGCTAGGGAAAAGGTGTGAGGTTGGGTGAGGGAAGGGATGCTACAGCTGTCCCCATTTGTCTACAGAGTTATCCAAATTCATCCCCAGTGCTGATATTAAAGCCAGGAAGGTAAATGAACCCTTTGGAACACCCAGGGGTATAGTCCTCATCCCACTTGCTAACAAGGGGCAGGGGCCCCAGAGCAGCCTCACCTCCTCCGCACTCCAACTTCTGGCAGGTGTGATTGGTGGGCACAATGAAGTAACCACTCTTGCATCTAGTGCAGACACCTGGGCTGTGGCAATGTTCGCAGCTGTCTGGGCAGGGCAAGCAGACATACCCCTCAGTGGGATAGTGGCTTGCAGGGCATCCCTCACGACACTCCCCTTGATATAGGAAGCGCTCTTGTCCATGCTTGTCTGACCAGTTACAGGGAAATCAGAAAGAGAAAACACAAAATCAGCCATGAAGCTAATACGATGCAGGACATTTTATTAAAAAGAGAAACAACCGAGTGCTTTGGTTCCTAGGGGACCAGGAGTACAAAGATAGATTTAATGAAAAGTGCAATATCTATATCCTTGTTGTTGAAGAGTTTTCCTTGCAGGAAATCATCCTACAATATTTTATATTTGAATGAACAGCAACTGCTATCTGAGATGCCACTGCAAAACCACAAACCATGTTCTGTGAGAACTACAATTCAAAATGTTTCTTAACTTTTTCAAGGGCTCATTTTGGTATCTGTGGACCCTCTCAGATGTGGGGGTTACAGTGATCCCTTAAGAATAGATACATGCTACATGTTTTATATTTTATAAAAGTGTAATCTTTTGATATGATTGGCAATTGTTAGCAAAATAACATGCTCATGCTGTCTGAGGACATTCAGGGCTTCAGTGTTCTCTCCTCAGTTAAACCTCTCTGGAAATAATCTCAAAGAATCATCCCAGAGGTTTCCACCACACACTACACCAGGCACTTCTCCATTCAGCCAAGCTAACAAAAAGGTTAACAATCACAAGCATCATGCTTAGCATTTATTTTATTTACCATGGCATCCAATGCAGAATCACTTGTGCATGGGAGAGGTGCACATACATAGTTGAGATACTAGATTAAATGCAGCCCTTCAATTACAAAAATAAGGAAATACATCAAAGCATTTTTCAAGTAGATAGGTACAAGTAGTGGTAAGAATCTTAGGCTAGTTGACATTTGTTAGCATGTAAACTTCTCTTTTTGATGACATATGTTGAGATGTAGAGTGTTTTAGATGTGAAAATGGTTTTAAATACACATGTATTTTTTTCTCCTTTTAACATTTTTTTTCATATACATGTGTTTAATAGGTGAAATGTGCATGTGGTGTACTACACGTGAGTGTAGATGCAGTGCCCTGTTTCTGCATGAAGAGGCCAGAGAAGAATGCCAGCATGTCTCTTCTCCATCACTCATCTGCTTGTTTTCTTGACATGGTGTTTCCACTGATTCTGCAGTTAGGCACTTTTGTGAGACCCACTGATTCTTTGGTTTCTGCTCCCCACAAGACTGGAGTTATAGATATGTATGACCATACTGCACTGTTTATATGGGCTTTGGGGAATTAAACTCAGCAGTTCAGAACCTCTCTGGCCCTCCTGCTTGTTTCATCTTTCCAGCTCCCTAATTTTGTTTGTTTATTTATTTATTTATTTTTTGGTTTTTCATCCAAGGTGTGACTTAAAGAAGTTAACTAGGGTCTGGGGAGATGGCTCAGCAGGTAACAGACGTTGCCATGCAAGCATGAGGGCCCAAGCATGAACCATCATGAGCTCAATCCTAGGCACCCACATCAAAAGCTGGGTATGGCCACACGGACCTATAAATACAGTTCTGTGGGGAGCAGAGACTAAAGACTCACCGACGCCAGCTGCTCAGCCAGTCTGAGCCCACACGGTAGCTCTGGGTTCTGTGAGAGACTCCATATCAAGAAAACAATGTGGAGTAATGGTAGAGAAGGATGCTCTATGTTTTCCTCTGGTCTCTGCACACCTTCACACTTGCATACATGATACATACACCACACATCACACTACACATGATATATGCACATGCATGCACCAGAAGAAAAGAAGTAAAGGAAATACTTTGGCATCTTCCACTTAGTTAGAAAGCTGGGCTGGGGACTGGCTCAGTGTGTAGAATGCGTGCCTAGCATGTATGAGGCCCTGGGTTTGATTCCAGCACAGCACAAAATGAGGCTTGATGGCACAAGACTGTTATCCCACCACTTGGGAAGTGGAGGTAAGAGGATCAAAAGGTCAAAGCCATCCTCACTACATAGTGAGTTGGAGCCAGCCCTAAGAAAGGGAGAGGAGGAGGAAGAAGAGGAAAGAAAAAGAAAAGAGGGCTGAAGAGATGGCTTAGTGGTTAAGGAGCTTTCATACAAAGCCAAAGGACCCAGGCTCGACTCCCCAGGACCCATATAAGCCAGATGCATAAAGGGGGCGCATAAATCTGGAGTTCATTTGCAATGGCTGGAGGCCCTGGTTCATTCATTTTCTCTCTCTCTCTCTCTCTCTCTGTGGTAGTTTGAATAGATGGCCCCCAATATATTCAGTTCTTTATTGTTTGTAGTTTGCATTCTATAGCCACCTGGTTGGAGGCAATGTCACTGGGTGGGTCTTAAGGTGTGGTGGTGGGTTTCAGATTTCAATCTAAAGATATGAAAAGTGTGCCTAGCTGGAGTTCCTGAAGTGTGCTGTGTGGCTTTTGGCTTTTTGGCTTGTGCTTCTCTCTCTGTGGTTGGGCCTGTGAAGGCAGGCCAGCTTCTTCTGCCATTATGGAACTTCCCCTGGATCTGTAAGCTTCAATAAATATCCCTTCCTCCATAACTATGCTTGGTCTGGAAGTTCATCTCAGTGAACCTGAAGCTGTCTGCTACAGAACTTGGTACCGAGGAGTGGACTGAGATGAACCTGACCATGTGGATGTTGATCTTTTGGAACCTTTGTTTTGGAGGAATAGGCATGGACATGGTGCTTGCAACTGAGGATGTCTTTTGGAGTGGTAAGCCAAGTTTTATGGGCTATTCTGATGAGAGTCTGAGAATTCTAAGTGCAGACAATATTGAACTTCGAGGCTTGGCTTATGAGCTTTCTAAGGGGAAGGAAAGACTGCAGAGGACTTTGTTGGAACTGGGCTACTGGCATAAGTGCTGGCTGCATCCTGCTGCCCAGGCCCAGAGAGTTTGATCAAGGTTAAATTTGTAATGGACTGATGTGCTTGGCTAGAGATATTGGACTGAGATTTTTTTTTTTTTTTTTTTTTTTTTTTTTGGTTTTTCAAGGTAGGGTCTCACTCTAGCCCAGGCTGACCTGGAGTTCACTATGGAGTCTCAGGGTGGCCCCGAACTCATGGCAATCCTCCTACCTCTGCCTCCTGAGTGCTGGGATTAAAGGCATGCGCCACCACACCCAGCTTTTGGACTGAGAGATTTAAGATTTTAAGCTGGAAAACCTCAAGCAAGTTAAAATTACAGGCACTGAGACTGGTCTTAGGTTACTGAATCTGCTATTGTCAAACACATTAGCAATCTTAAAGGAAGATGGTCCAATTGCTTTACCATGGAAAGGATGCCTGAGGAAAGACTATCATAGAAATGCAAACACTTTTGGAAAGAGTTGACTGGAGAAGGAACCTGCTTTTCAAGGTTATGATTTATTTTGTTTGTGAATTAAGAATATGGCTTGTGTCCTCCACACCTGGTATTGGTTTCAGAAGCATGAAAAATGTGAGGAGTGGTCGTGAATTGCACACGGTTCCAGGAGCTGCTGTTGAGATGCGGCATGAGGTAGGACCTGATGCCCTGATAGGCTGAAAGAGCCTTTGGAAGATGGACCGTGGTTTGCATGAAGACCCGAAGATGTTTTGTATATACCAGGACTATGCAAGTGCTACCAAAGAGCATACTGTTGGCCAGAGATGGAAGTGTTTCCTGGCTACTCTGCCCAGCTAGAGGGGCGGAATTGGAAAATCTGGAGACTGTCAGTCTTTGGTTGTATTGGACTTGAACTGCAGAAGTTTGATGTTTGTTTGATGGTGGTTGAGTTTGCATTGTTTTAGTCTCTCCTTGCTATGCCTTATAGCAGTCGAAAATGTTTACTTTGTGCCTTTATATGTTAGAAGTGTTTAACTTGTTTGATTTTACAGGTCTTAATATCTTAAATTGGTCAAGACTATGGGGACCTTTGAAATTGAACTGAGTACAATTTACAATGTGTAATGGTCATAAATCTATTGGGGGCCAGGGGCTGAATGTGGTAGTTTGAATAGATGGCCCCCAATATATTCAGTTCTTTATTGTTTGTAGTTTGCATTCTGTAGCTACCTGGCTGGAGGCAATGTAACTGGGTGGATCTTTAGGTGTGGTGGTGGGTTTCAGATTTCAATCTAAAGATATGCAAAGTGTGCCTAGCTGGAGTTCCTGAAGTGTTCTGTGTGGCTTTTTGGCTTGTGCTTCTCTCTCTGTGGTTGGGCCTGTGAAGGTAGGCCAGCTTCTTCTGCCATTATGTAACTTCCCCTGGATCTGTAAGCTTCAACAAATATCCCTTCCTCCATAACTGTGCCTGGTCTGGAAGTTCATCTCAGTGAACCTGAAGCTGTCTGCTACACTCTCCCTGCATATTTATCTCTATATCTCTTAAATAAGTAAATAATAAAATATTATAAAGAAAAAGAAAAGAAAGCTAGGACAAGAACCCATTTTCTGATTGTTGGTCTTGACATTCTTCCTGCTGAATCATGCCCTCACTGTTATCTACTGCACACTTTCTTTTTCTAATTTATTTTTATTTTTGGAGGTAGGGGTCTTGCTTTAGCTCAGACTGACCTGAAATTCACTATTTAGTCTCAGGCTGGCCTCCAACTTAAGTCAATCCTGTTACCTCTGCTTCCAAAGTTCTGGGATTAAAGGCGTGAACCACCATGTCTGGATCTTTTTATAAAATATTTTTATTTATTTATTTGTAAGGAGACAGAGAGAGGAGAGAGAGAGAGAGAGAGAGAGAGAGAGAGAGAGAGAGAGAGAGAGGGAGAATGGGTGCATCAGGATTTCTTGCCATTGCGAATGAACTCCAGATGCATGCACCACTCTGTGCACCTGGCTTTACATGAATACTGGGGAATTGAACCTAGGCTGTCTGGCTTTGTAAGCTATCATCTTTAATTGCTGAGCCATCTCCCCATCCCTATCACACACTTTCTATATGCCAGAATCTGCCTTTATGCTCAGACATTAGCAGAAAAGATGGCAGAAGCCATTCACTGCTGTTTCTGGACATGGAATGGACAAGATAGGTACAAACATGATAAGGCTTGTGAAAGAGAGGTGCAGAGAGCTTCAAAGGACACAAGCAGGGAGACCTTCCCAGTGGGGGTGTGAGTGTGGGGGAGTAAACATTCAAACCAAGATGGAACAGGATGAAGTCAGTCAGACCATGAGCAGAGGCATGTCAAATGATGTCTTGAGGCCAGAGAAACACAAATGCCCAAAAAAGGAGGCAGACACAAACATAACAGCAATAGAAATAAAAAATATGGGGCTGGAGGGATGGCTTAAAGGTTAAGGCGTTTGCCTACAAAGCCAAAAGACCCAGGTTCGATTCCCCAGGACCCACATTAGCCAGATGCACAAAGGAGGCACAAGTGTCTGGAGTTCGTTTATAGTGGCTGGGAGCTCTGGCATACCCATTCTTAATCTCTCCCTCTCTCTCTCTCTTTCTCTGTCAAATAAGTAAGTAAAATGTTTTAAAAAGAAATAAGAATAAGATACTTAAAATCATGGAGTGTTTATGATGTTTCTAATCTTGTTCTGGTTTTGTTGTAGTATTTTGAGACATGATTTTACTATGTAGACCAGGCTGGACTTGAATTTGCAATCCTCCTGCCTCTACGTCCTAAAATCTGGAGTTACAGGTATGTACCTCCACGTCCAGCACCATCCTTTTTCTACATGCTTTATTGTATACTTAGAAGAAGTCTACAAGAGGTCGCCATTCTCATCATCTTGTAGATGAGCAGTGGAACACAATGAGATAGACCACATATAAAACAGGACATGTGGGCTGGAGAGATGGCTTAGCGGTTAAGCGCTTGCCTGTGAAGCCTAAGGACCCCGGTTCGAGGCTCGATTCTCCAGGACCCACGTTAGCCAGATGCAGAAGGGGGCGCACGTGTCTGGAGTTCGTTTGCAGTGGCTGGAAGCCCTGGCATGCCCATTCTCTCTTCCTCTCTCTCTCTCTGCCTCTTTCTCTCTCTGTCACTCT
Organism: Dipus sagitta; assembly: GCA_036346955.1. Taxonomy (NCBI): domain Eukaryota; kingdom Metazoa; phylum Chordata; class Mammalia; order Rodentia; family Dipodidae; genus Dipus; species Dipus sagitta. Next base: position 66,494,985 of record CM070770.1, on the reverse strand, counting down.
CAAATAAATAAATAAAAGTGAACAAAAAATTTTTTAAAAATAGGACGTGTGGAACAAAAAACATTAATTTAACTTATCCAATATATGCATCATCTCCTGCATTCCTGCAAATTACCAATATTTTCTTCACAGTACTTGGTTTTATTGCAAGCAAGAATAAAAAAAAATTCTTCCATGTGAGAAGTGGCATAAGTATGATGATAGTGGTAACTGACAGCTTGGGGTCAGTGAGACAACAGGGCTTGGTGGAGACTGGAGAAATATTGAGCCTCTTTCCATATCCATCCCTAAAACTCTGGGAAAGCTGAGCCCAGTATAGACCCATCTTTCAAATTTTCAACTGAAACAAATAATCCATAACTTCATTTGAAATTTCACAAAATTTAAAATTTGCTCATACTGAAAATGTGTTATGTCAGCCAAATAAAATGTGCATATAGCACAGGCGAAATCAAAGTAGAAGAGAAACTTCCGAGATGCACCTGGAGAAAAGTCCAGAGGTGTCCAGGTGCAAATGCAGAGGACCTTTGATGTCCTGCACTGCAACCCAGCAAAGACAGTACTTGTACAGGTTTCAAGTAGAGACACACAAGGACACGTTTGTCATGAGGTGGAATGATTACACTGATGCTCTGTGCTGAAACCTACACAATCTGTTTGTTACCCTCTTTTTAAAGACTGAATGTGTCCTTAATTCCCTAGCTTTTCAGGTTTACCTCAAGAAAGCTTAGCCTTGCTGTGCACGTCATGCCCGACAACACATTTATTACTCTTCCTCTTTCTGGAAGACCTCGCTTGGCTTCTCCCATCTCCTCAGGGCCAGTGAGTCAGTGTCTGTGATAATGTGAACAAGGTTTTCATGTTCTGGGATAGGCAGAGTCTTCAGGTTGGACTGATTTGCTAATGAACAGCTGTCTGGTCTGAAGCCTCAACCCTAAGACCAGGCTTCTGATCCAAGCCAAGTGCTGGCTGGTGAGAGAATGGATTGAGGTAAGGAAGGAAGGCTGGCTAGCAGCAGAGGGGACTCACCTGCTCCGCAGGAGGTACAGTCAGAAGACCCATTTCCTTGGCACTGCTGGCAGGTGTGATGGCATGGATGACACTGCTTCTTAAATTCAAATTTCCATGAGGGGCAATTCAAAACACAGCGGCCATCATCAAAAACCCTGGCAGAAAGGCAAGTTTATAGAATGTGTCAGGGTGACTTTGCACAGGGTCCGAGGGAATCAGAACATGTGGCAATCAGGCTTTGCTGTACAGCTTTGGTTTCATTGTCCCACAAATGAGAGATATGCCTGGAACTGGGCATCTTGGGCCATGTGAAATGTTAGTTACATACTCATCCTTGGCCCAAGATTTGGGACCAACAGTAGGCAAACCAGAGAGTAGATAGGGATCCTATACTGAGCCTGGTCCAAATAAGCTGACTTCTGGGGTTTAAACTCATGCTATAGGCTCCTGCCAAAACCAACTAACAGGCAAACAGTCTCTGATCTTTCATGATACCAAATGGGCCTCTTAAAGCAAAGGCCTTAGAGAAAACATTCTTCCTTGTTATCAACATGCCCATACTTGTCATGGGATATGCCAGAACTAAGAGTCCTGAAGGGTAGAATTAAGAACCATCCTAAAGGCTAGGTGCTACTTGCAAACTAGTCTTATGCATATGGCAAACAATCAATGAACACAGACTTTATTTGCTCATACATGGGGTACGAACAACTTTTGTTTTCTGATCATGTTTGCAAACACCTACAAAGGCCCTGTAAATAAGTAAATGGGCTTATAAAACTTTTGGTTTTATATATGTACAATATATATCACAGTGGCATTGCTAGTATTTTCATCCTTTTGTTTCAAAGTAATCATAAGAACAGATGGCATTAAATCAATTGAATCCAAGCATTCTCCTTAGAAAAAGGCAAAATGTTGATCAAATAAATGTAGAAATCAGACAGGTAATGTGGGTAGATGAAGTGAGGCTGGGTTCAGCTCTACCTCAAGTCTTTCTAATTTAGCAGGGCTTGGGGAATGAACGGAATATTTGGATTTCTGACATGTTTTCAAGTGGTGATAAAAATACTAATACAGAGAGTACAGTTTTTTTTTTTTATTTTTACTTACATTGTTTTAGTTAATCTCCTAAAATAGACAGCAATTATTCCTGAGAGCTTGTGTATTCAGGCTAATCAGGTGACCTTCCCTCCATTAACGGAACTAACATGCAGACAACATGGAATTTAGTTAGCATTATTTAATTAACCAATAACCTTTCATGTCTTCCACAGTAACAAAAAGTCAAACATTTGAAGACCTTTTAAAAATTTTGCTTTCCTTTCAAATAGCTAATGTGATGTATGATGTATAAAGTAGTCCTTCCTTGGTGAGAGGCCACTGGTGGAAATGCTCTCTCTCAGAGAGCACACTTTTAAAAATATTTCAGTTGCTATTTTGTCCTAATATGCCTGTTTTTTAAAAATATTTTATTTATTTATTTATTTATTTATTTATTTATTTATTTATTTATTTATTTTTTGAGGTAGGGTCTCACTCTAGCTCAGGCTGACCTGTAATTCACTATGTAGTCTCAGGGTGGCCTCGAACTCACTGTGATCCTCCTACCTCTGCCTCCCAAGTGCTAGGATTAAAGGCATGCGCCACCATGCCCGGCTTCTATTTATTTATTTTTTGAGGTAGGGTCTCACTCTGGCTCAGGCTAACCTGGAATTTACTATGTATTCTCAGGGTGGTCTCAAACTCATGGCAATCCTCCTACATTTGCTTCCTGAGTGCTGGGATTAAAGGCTTGTGCCACCACATCTGGCCTAAAAATATTTTATTTATATATTTATTTGAGAGAGAGGGAGAGAAAGAGAGAGAGAAAGAATGTGCATGCCAGGGCCTCTAGCCACTGCAAACAAACTCCAGACGCATGTACCACCTTTTGCATTTGGCTTATGTGGGTTCTGGGGAATTGAACCTTGGTTCTTAGGCTTTGCAGGCAAACACTTTAACTGCTAAGCCATCTCTCCAGCCCTCATATACATGTTTAATGGTTGATATTAATTAAGTGCTATGTGATATTTCTGCAATGCATTTAGCATTTTATTTCCATATCAAGGTCTTTGTAATTTCCATCTTCTTACTTCTTATTTCTTTATGTTTGATTCTTCAAGCTCCTCTCTTTTAGATCTTCATGAAATAGATACCTGTTTTTTCTTTTTATTTATTTGGCTTTTTGAGGTAGGGTCTTTCTCTAACCCAGGTTGACCTAGAATTCACTATGTAGTCTCAGTGTGGCCTTGAACTCACAGCTGTCCTACTACCTCTGCCTCCCAAGTGCTGGGACTTAAGACGTGTGCTATCATGCCCAGCTTTATACTTGGTTTTTGAACTATGGTCACTCCACTGTGCTATACAAGAACGTGTTTCTCTTGTGTTCTGATACCTATCATCCATTCTTTCCCTATCCTGCCACCCCCCTCAGCCTCTAGTAAACACTTATCTAACTTCAGTTTGACTACTTTTGGTTTCATTATATGAAGGAGAGCATGCAGTATTTGTCCTTCTGGATATGACTCATTTTATTTAACACAATATACTGTGGTCCCATCCATTTTGCCACATACAGTGGGATTTCATTCTTCATGGATGAACAATATTGTATTGTGTAATACCTATCATTTTGTCAATTCATTTATCTATTGATGGGTACCTAGGTTGATTAAATAGTTTAGCCATTGTGAATGCTGAGCAATCACCATGTGGGAATTTCTTCACTATACTGATTCCATTCACTTTGTCTGCTGGGTCATCTGAAGAGTACATTTTGAGAACCTCTGCTCAGTGACCATGTAGAGTGGAGTTTGCTGAGTGATTCCTGTGGAATGCAACTAATATTGAACTGGGGTCTTGGAGTACTTCCTTAGAGAAGTAGTTATTCTGTCAGTTGAAATGCAAACTGAGCACACAGCAGGTATGTTGCCACTAGACCTAGGAGCTGAATGGGCCTGTAAAGAGGTTTCCTTCTCTCTCTATTTCCTCCCTTTATGTTGGCTGCTAGACAATGGACCAGATAGAGACCTCCATCAATTTGTTCCTGGGGCAACACTGGTTTTTACCCCACTACTTCAAATCTAGAGCCAACCATGACTGGGGAGTGGGCCACATCACTTCTAAGCTTTGCGGAAATTGGGATGGAGCAAGACATTCTAAGTAGTATGTCATACACAGTCTTTCCTTTTGTCATTTACCACACCTGAAAGTGCATATGCATCAGTTTGGAAATAAAGTGAGACTCAAGAGCCTAACACAGACTGCCACCTTGCTCTTGGCTCCTTGGATTCCCAGATACTGTCACTATAACTTGAATTGCTAGAGGAAATAATACTTTTTTGGTCCTTTATGGATAGCATGGCATCCCAGCCTTAAAGTGACACTCATGCACATATGGCTAACTATGTCAAAGTAGATCCCCTCACCATGGTATAGGATGAGGTACTTGGTCTCTCAACTCAAGGGTTTTAGCTAATGGCAATGTCATTGGGAGGTATCACTGGAGACTTTCCCAGCTCCAGCCCTGCTCTAGATTCAGAGTTAGGAGATTTTTTTTCCAAGGGGTAATTTGGATGGAACTAGTTAACAACAACACACCAAACCATTTTTTGAGAGCTTTTGAGGAGTTTAAATAAGGAAGTCACTCAATGTTCTACTGAAAAGGAGACAGAGCCAAGTCAACCTTGAGGAAAGGGGTATTGTTTTTCTTGCTAACTTTAGTTGAGAAAAAGATGTGAAGCATCTCACCATGTTCTGTTAGGAAGTTGGCTGTGGGCAGTTTACTTTGGTGACCTATCACTTTCAGTGGAAACCATTTAAAACCACCCAGAGACCATGGAGGGGAGGTACACTAGAGAAAATAAGGCCTTCATGTTCATGGGGGAAAGGCACTGCTTCTCCAACCTGATTTTTAAGAATGTACCAACCACGTAGCTGTAGTTTTGCTTTAAACCACCCCTGTACCTGAAAGAAAGCATAGGTAGCTTGCCCAATTCTGTACTTCACCCATGTTCATGCAAGCATCCACAGCCAACTTAATTCAGGGGGTCACAAGGAAAAAAAAGATATAAAGGTAGGAGTGGGGTAATTTGGAAAGAAGAAAGGGTTTAATGGGGGTAGGAAGGGGATAAGAAGAGTAATGGAAGGTAAATCTGATCAAAATGCATTACATACATACATATATATGAATTAAGATGTCAAAAGTAAAAGAAAGACAAGAAAGCAAAGATGTTTAACTGAAGGCAGTGAATCATATCACTTCCTGCAGATTTTATTTATTTATTTGAAAGGAGAGAGAGAGAGAGAAGAGAGACAGACAGAGAGAGAATGGGCACACCAGGGCCTCTAGCCCCTGAAAATGAACTCCAGACTCATGTGCTCCTTGTGCAGCTGGCTTATGTGTGTCCTGGGGAATCGAACCTGGGTCCTTTCGCTTTGCAGGCAAACGCCTTAACTGCTAAACCAACTCTCCAGCCCTTCCTGCAGATTTTTATCCCTCTCAAGAAAAATATATAGGAAACTAGAAGAAAAGCCCCATTTCAAATAGCCACAGCTTTCTTTTATTTTTTCTTTCCCTTCTCCCTCCCTCCCTCCCTCCCTCCCTCCCTCCCTCCCTTCCTTCCTTCCTTCCTTCCTCCCTCCCTCTCTACCTCCCTCCCTCCCTCCCTTCCTTCCTTTCTTCCTTCCTTCCTGTTAAACCGCCACAATTTTCTATAGATGCCAGCAAGTTCTAAGTTCTCTCTAGTGGAGAATAGACACTTTGCTCTATGGCAGTCGAAAATGGAAGTAATAAAAATTTTCTTTTAAGTATTAAGGTGACTCTGGGGCCACAGTTGTGTAACATATGGATTCCTTAGATGCCCAGGTGTCTATAGAAGAACTTCTCATATCACTCACATCTGCTCTAGACAAGGTCCCACTGTAGTTTCGATAGGGTTCATAGCAAGAAACCAAGAGCTGGGGAGAGACTGTCACATTGGTAGTGATTATTCTAGAAGTCCCCATCACCAAGCAAGGAGTATGTAAGATGTGAGTTTCTGAAGACTTCTGTACCCAGTGCTGGCTTCATATAATTGAAGCCATCACAAAGGCCATTCATATGGCTTCTCAATGCCTTCATGTTCTAGCAGAATGAACTCTGTCCAGTCTTTCCCACCCCATTCATTCACTGAAGCAGAGCAAATAAAATGTTTCAAGCTGTTCAGGGCAGAAGTAACTTTCACAAGCTTTGAGTTTGTTGACTCTGGACGTCAGGACTGGGCTGGGAAGTGAGTTGGAGCAAAGAAGACCACAGAATTTCAAGCTGTGTAGGTTACACACTGAGCCCAGGGGAACTTGCTTCATTCATTTCTAATTGTCTTTAAAGAGCTAAATGGAAGGTTTACAAAGAGAAACCACAAGATGCAACAATGACTTCTGAATTTCTGGTTTTCAACTGGGCTTGGTGGCTCACATCTCTAATCCTAGCATTGGGGAGGCTGAGGCAAGAAGACTGCAATGAGTTTGAGACAGGCCTGGGCTAAACAGTGAGTTCCAGGACAATCTAGGCTACAGAGTAAGACCCTGTCTCAAAATAACAACAATGGCACCAACAGAAATGAATTTTGAAAATGTAGTTTTTGCTAAATCAACTTCAGGGTTGAATTCTTATATTTTCAAATTTTTATTATGGGGATTGGGGAGATGGCTCAGCAGTTAAATGTACTTGCTTACAGAGCCTGCTGGCCTGGGTTCAATTCCCCACCTAAAACCAGATGTGCAAAGTGGTGCATGCATCTGGAGTTTGCTTGCAGCTGAAAGAGGCTACAGCATGCTCATTCTCATCTCTCTTTCTCTGTGTGCTTGCAAATAAATAAATAACCTTGAAGACGTTTTATTATAGGAAAAATTTAACAGATATAAAAGTATCATATATTTGGTAATCAACAGATGCAGTTATTTTGTGCAAGATGTGTACAAATATAAAATGCATAATATATATTGTATTACTATTTTGTTATGTAAGATATATATATATATACATACATACATATATATATATATATATATATATATATATATATATATATATATATATATATTAATACCTGGCCAATCTTCCCTCATCCTCACCAATTTACTTCTCTTGAATTTGGTTTTGGCTTGAAGCAAGCCTGCAAATGAGATGCTCACATTCTTCTGGCGAGTGAAAACTCTTTGAAGACCATCTGTTTCAGAAGGGCTAAATGTATCCAAATGGTTACAATCAGAAAGAAACTCAGGGACACAACTTTCTTAGTAATTTGTCTCCCCTTGTTTCCTGCCCAGGTCCATCTTATTTATTTATTTATTTAATTTATACAAGGTAGAGACTTGCTCTAGCCCAGGCGGACCTGGAATTCACTATGTAGTCTCAGGGTGGCCCTGAACTCACTGCAGTCCTCCCACCTCTTCCTCCCAAATGCTGGGATCAAAGGTGAGCACTACCACGCCCATCAGGTCTTTAGTATTCTCTGTCCTGCTAGAAATGAGACCAATAAACTTGCATCCCAAGCTCAGCTATCTTCACTTGAAGATGGATTTCCCATTGACCTCAAGTTAGTTTCAAACAAAGGGAAACCTCAGCCAGAGCTCTGAGGGTGAGATGAGAAAGACTGGAGTGTTCAGCCCAACCCTGCTTCCTCCTTCCATGACTGGGCAGGGGCTCTAGGGTTTGCCAGGTATCCCTTCTTCTTCTTCTTCTTTTAAATTTAAACCACTTGCTGTAGTTTGCATGTGTTCTTCAAAGTCCCTGGCTAGAAAGTTAATTCACAGTGTCACAGAACTGTGAAGTAGGGCTTAATAAGAGGCTTGTATTGTGGCTGTGATTGTGGGAGTGAGCTAGCTACCTATAACAATAATGTCGTCTTCCTTTTGACTGTTTACCCTCTTGCCGCACATCTTCTGCAATGGAATGGCTCAGCACAAAGGCCCAGTACCATGGACATAATTTTCCCAGCCTCCAGGACATTCAGCCAATGTGATCTTGTTTATAATTGATTCAGCCTCAAGTATTGTGTTATAATAGCAACACAAAATGAGCCCAGACACCTATCCAGGAAACACTTGGGAAAATACTTTAAAAAGTACTTTTTATTCTTTCAAGAACAAATAAGTCAGAATCACCATCTTTTCAGATAGGTTTTCTTTTCATCCCTTTTTATCCCTGCAACTTCCTTCAAGGAAATACCAGAGAAATAAGAAGTCAGGTAGTGCATTGCCATGTTGCATTACCTCTTTCTTGGACTTATTTACATGCAATTGACATCAAGGGAGAAAGATGTGGAAAAAAGTGGACTGTTCAGGTGGTATGAGAAGAAATTCTTCTTGAGAAGTAGTATTTTCTTTTTTTTTTTTTTGAATTTTTATTTATTTATTTGACAGAGAAAGGTGAGGGGAAGAAAGAGAGAGAGAGAGAGAGAGAGAGAGAGAATGGGCATGCCAGGGCCTCCACCCACTGCAAATGAACTCCAGATGCCTGTGCTCCCTTGTGCATCTGGCTGATGTGGGTCCTGGGGAATTGAACTTGAGTCCTTTGGCTTTGCAGGCAAACACCTTAACTGCTAAGCCCTGTCCTTCCTTCCTTCTTTCCATTTCCTTTATTTCTCCTATTTTTGAGACAAGGTCTCATGTTTCACCATGTAGTCCATACTGTCCTCAAACTCAAAATTCTGCCTCACCCTGCTGAGTGTTAGGATTACACACATATACTACTATGCAAGCCCTTTGCCTAGATTTATGAAGTGGCCATTTATAATGGTAGAATTTTTTTCTCTCTTCTCATTTCTGTTGGGCTGGGGACCATCATAACCTCTGCAGTGCATACCAGATGAGCATAGTTGGCGCACTCACTCACTAACCAAGCGCTAAAATATTCCTCTAGTTCAAAGATGTCCAAACATGTAATGGAATTTAATTATTGATACCAATACAAATGGGGAGTAAGAGGAACAGAACCCTGTTTTTGTAATGTTTGTATCTTAAAGTATGCTTTGAAGTTGCTTTATAGCAAGCTCAATATTTAGAGATCTGGCTATCTTAAAGACACTTAGGACATGCTCTCATGCTCAGCATTGAGACTCCTTAAGATTTTCATTTTTGTTTCCTTCCCTTTCTCTCTTCCTCTCTCTCCTCCCTGTCTTCCTTCTTTCCTTTATCCATTCATTACTTTCTTTCTCTCAGGGAACTATTCAGGCAATCAGACTTATGATACTGATTACACACATTAACAAGTTCAGTGAACACACACCTATATAATTCTATTATTTATGATCACTGTGGGGAATAAAGGAAAAAGTATACCATAGCCCCTGCTCACAGGGATATTATAGTCCTGTGGAGGAATGAGGACAAAATGACCACTGTGCAAAGCAGAGAGAATGTCTCAGTAGTAATTACGTGATGCAAAATACCAGCCACCATCTCAGCCTCATCTACTGGTCTGGGTATACTCAGATTCCTGCACATGTAGCTGAGCAGGCATGAGGCCCTTCATTTACACTCTTAGCAGACACCAGGACTAGAGGAACACTGACCAAAAACTATACCAGGCCTTCAACTCTCTTCTTTAGAGATGTGCAGTGGGTCAGCAGCGTGGCTCAGCCCACTCCCATGTCATTTATTCTTTCTACATATGTATTGAGTTCCTCCTGTCTTGCCAGCACTGTGGGTGTATGGAAATAGGTCTGTGAGTATCTCAAGGAGCTTGCAGTCTGATGAGGACATTTGTAAATGGATTCCTCTGAAGGTGTGACTGATGTTGCTATAGAGCAGTGGGGATAAAGAGAGGAGGCTAATTCTCCCATAAAGAAGAAAGGTTTTCTTTCATTCAACAGCTCATCCCTGAATGGACTCTAGCAATAAGATCTTTGTCCAGACCATGAAAAGGAATGTCTGTACAGAAAGAGATGGGATTCCATTCATCAAAGTGACATCAAAGGCAACATCTTCATCTAGAGAAAGCCCTTCAGTGTGTAGGAAACTGGTCCTTATAGAGAGTATTGTCCCCATGATGGAGGAGAGGCTACAGAAGTAGTACAGAAGAAGTCTGTGACCAGACTCAGAAGGATATGTTTCATAGGCACAAGTTAGGTTCAGTTTCCCATAGGCCCACAGGGTGCCACTAAGATGAGTAACACCTCCTCTCTCTCCACATTATCCCCAGGAGATGTTGAGAGACCACTCACCTTGTCCCGGGGCAGCTGGTGCAGTGTTCCAGGGTTGGCCCCCAGCACTTGGCACATGAGGCTTCACAGCTCTGGCAGCTGCCTTGCTCATCAGCATATTCTCCTAGGGAACAATATCTAGGCATTAATTTCATTCCACATGGCTGGCATTACAGAGCTACCTGAGCCCTCTGTTGCCTAAAAGTCTAGTGATAATGCACAAAGAAGTGGCCCTTAAAGGCCTTGATGACCAGTCCAGGGTTCTGACACTGATAACAGCAACTGTTCTATTGCCAGATGCCCCAGAAGTGTAAATCTTAAATATTTATGAGGCAATGGCATGTCTTTGGATCCATTCAGCATGTGTTACTGAGTTTTTAAGTAGGGGAGTACAAGCAGTTTGCCACCAGACCTTTGTCCTGAGCTCCTACTGACTGTCCCATTGAAAGCTGAGACCCAGGGTCACCCCATTTATGGTTGTAGAATTAAACAATCGCCAGGACCTATCCACATCTTGTCTACCACACTGGAGAGGGAAGGACTGTAGTTTCTGGGAAAGAATGGGGGTGAGTCTTGGTTGACATTTGGCAGACAGGAGCTACATCTTATCCTGAAAGATTATCAGTGAAGAGATAGCCAGGAATTATTCCTTGCCGGAAACATGGCCTGTCCCTTGGAAGACTGTACATTTGTTCTTGCCACAGAACTAAGTATAGCCTCACAAACTTCTCTTAAACATTTAGGATATCACTGTTAGGGCAAAGGTGGTAGACAGGGAGCAACATCATTGAAGGTGAGCATCAAGACAGGCTAGTACCCATTACTCCCGCCCTCCATCCACACCATTTTATTACTATGTTTTAGCCTAATCCAAAGTCCATGCTTCCTTCCTCCCTCCCTCCTTTCCCCTTTTTCTTTCTTTCTCTCTCTCTCTCTCTCCATTTCTTTCTTTCTTTCTCTCTCTCTTTGTTTCTTTTTTCTTTCTTATTTTGTCTCTCTCTTTTTCTCGGAGACAGATCATGTTCAGAGTAAGACGTAGTCTCAGATTTTGTCAGAGCCATCTCTCTCACTACCTTCCCCAACTTTGACAGCCATTTGGACATCTGAACCTTGTCAGTCTGACATCCAGCTGGCATGGTGAGGTAGGATGACCCACCCATGGTTTAATCAAGCTGCCTCCCTGGCTTTAGAGTAGTTGTATTTAAAAAAACAGTTATGGAAACACATGCTTGATGAGGGAGGTTGGAGGAAAATCTCAGTCTTCCCCCAGTTTTACTGAACCTGTATAGTTAGGAAAGGTAAGGCTTCCAGATACAAATCTTTCACTAGCTTATAATCAAACCACATGAAAAGAAATGAAGTGCTTGTTTTAGTTAGGTCTTACATAGCCAAAAATGCTTTTCATGTAAAGTTGTCCTATTAGTTTTGCTAAATGAGGAGGAATAGGACATGTTCTGAATGATGCGAATATCTCTTAGCAGCATGTCATCCTAGTTGTTACCAGGGAATGTGAACCAGGAATCCAATACAAAGCTTTCAGGAAGCGACTGTGGTCCTTCCCTTGGGAGGCACGGTCTGGGCTCACAAGAGTGAGACATCCATCGGGGACAAGGACTGCAGAGATGTGGTGTCCTCAGGGTGATGTCTCTCTGCCCAAGTGGCCAAATGGTGGCTGAAATCCAGCCATACTGTGTCTTATCATGGTGAGCTTTCTAGTGCCAGCTTTCTTCACCTCTATGTGGACACCTTTTACTAATTCACACAGAAGTATTGAATGGATTAGTTGTCTAGGATATCAGCAGTCTCAAAGCAGAAAAAAAAAAAAAACAAAAAACAGTAGGACTTCTGTCTAGCAGGAGTGGTGATTTTAAGATTTTACCTAATAGAAAACTGCTAAATATGGCCTCCCCTTCCCCCAAACATGTTTTGGTGTTTTTTGAGGTGGAGCGTCACTCTAGCCCAGGCTGTAGTTCTAGGCTGTCCTCAAACTCACTTCTACCTCCCGAGTGCTAGGATTAAAGATGTGCCCCATCATGCCCCGCTTCCCCGCTTTTTTTTCGGCTCAGGACCCATCTGTCACATATTGCCTTTGCTGTAACATCACCCATCGTTGTTGTAGAATGCACAACTAGTTGAGCAGTGAATGGCTGGGTACCAGAAAAATGAACAGAAAATTCAGGACAGACCCAGTAGGAAGCACACTTTGCTTACAACAGTCAACAAATTTGTTCCTAAGGAGTTTCAAAAGATATATTCTGACTGGAAAGGAATGGGAGAAAGTCAGATACTTTAAACCCATAAAAAGTGTATCCTGGAGAAATGTGAGCTCAGAATGTGTACCTTCTTCATTCATTCTTTCCATGAATGTTTTCTGAGTATCTACATCTATGTCAGGTATTAGGTGAGATTTTGAAATACATAAATTTAAAAGGCTCTGCCCTTGGGTTTTCAATGAGTTTTTCTTTTTGAGAGGATTTTTGAGTAAACAATTGTGAAACTAATGTTAGTCTTCTACTTCTTCAGACAATGGGAAGACCAAGAACAGAAAGGGGACACAGAGAACTCTGACAGACCTTTGCAGATCTAGAGAAAAAATAAAACTGTTTTGCCTTATTGTTGGTCTCTGCAGAAATGGACACAGTGGTTTGGTTCTTCTAGCTGTGATCTTCATCCACCTTCATCCCTAGGATGTAGCAGATCCAGTGCTAGGATGGGGCTCCTACGCAATAACACATTGTTCTGCCAAATCAAAATCCACTTAGGTGGTTCTGAGCATTGTCCCATATCCACACCCGAAGTCTTTATAATCACAGATGGTGCTTTGCTGGTCAAGCAGTGGCAATAGGATATTCTTATGAAATTTTATTTATTCTGGGTGTTTTTGTTTTTATTTATTTTTAATTTTTTTTATTAATTAGTTTTGTATTCAGCAAATACTGTCAGTTTGGTACCATTATTAGGCTCATCCATGACCTACCCCCTCCCCTTGGCCCCTCCTTGTTGAGGTATACGGGTCATGCATTGTGGAGTTAGCCCACAGTTATGGGTAAGCTAAATGTCTCTGCATATCATGACCCAACATGTGCCTCTGACATTCTTTCCACCCCCTCTTCCGCAAAATTTCCCTGAGCCATGTTGGGTTCTTTTAATTTTTTAAACAGAGTCTCACTTTGCAGCTCAGACTGTGCTGATCTTGCTACCTAGGCCAGGCTACCTTTGAACTTGTGACCCTCCAGCCTTCTTGTTCGGCATCCTGTGTAAAACATTACAATGCACCACCACACCTAGCTTAAAACTTTTACATATTTACCTGTGAATTTTAAATAATTTTGTGTGTGTTCTCATGTATGAATGTGGGTACACACATGCCCACAGAATGTGTGTGGAGGTCAGAGGACAGCTTCCAGTGTCGGTGCTCACCTCCAGGCTTATTTTGCAGCAGCCTTTCTTGTTTGCAGCTGAGTTCACCAGGGTAGCTGGTCTCCAAGGTTCAGGATTCTCCTGTCTCCCTTCTCCCAGTACCTGTGCTGGGGTTCCAGAGACACTTTACGTGGGTTCTGAGGACCCAAGTTTGGTTGTCTCCAGACTTGTGCGTCTGGCATTTTACCCACTGATCCATCTCCCTGACCTTAGTTGAAACTTAAAATCCTCATTTGCCACCTCTTCACTGGTTTCCATAATCCAGGAGGAGGCATCAATACCTTCCTTGAATATGTATTTTCTTGACCTGCACAAACATAATGGTCTCTATTCAGTGGCCACAAAGTGCCACTTTAGACATAATGACCATTAAACATTCTCTCTGGCCAAATATTTTTTTAATGGTTAAAAAATGTATTTATAATTAGCCAGCTGGATTCAGCTTAGATGATCCCAACTTTGTTGGCAGCATCCAAAGCATCGTAATCAGGAGCCAGTGAATTTACACCTTCTTCTCTCCATCAGGCCTGATCAGGGCATTGACTTTGGCCACATCAGTGTCTTTACAGTCTCTTTGATCTGTGCTTGTTAGACTTGATATCCACCATGAACACAAGTGTGTTGTCTTCTACCTTCATCACAGCTGACTCAGTGTTCGGGGAACTTGATGATGGCATGGTAGTCAAGCTTGTTTCTCCTGGAGGTGCTCTTCTGAGGGTCTTTAGGCTGCCTCCCTTTGGAAACGCAGTGTCTCTGGTCACCAGAAGGTGGGTGCTGTGTGGTCTTCTTTTTGTGGTTGTGGTTGTCGTTGGGCACCTTTCAGCATTGCCTTTATGGCTTTGGCTTCAGCTTTAGGAGGAGCAGGGGCTCTTATCTTTTCTTTTGGCACCTGCCATCTTGGCAAAAAGTTTTCTCCAAGATTTTGATCCAAACACAATCTTTTAATGCTTTTAATGTCTGATTATGGTTTGACATTATCCACCTCCACAAAATACTTTTGCCTAAACTCTCTCTCTCTCTCTTTTTAAGTATATATATTAGTAGCTAGTGAAGAAGTAAGGTTCCATATGGCTAATTCATAAATATTAAAGTTTAGCTAATCCTCCTCCCATACCCTTCCCTTCTCCATCCCCTCCACTTAGACCACTTACCACCCCCCCCCAGTATTCTGTCCCCTCTACTTATATATCTACTATGCCCTCCCCTTAAATTCTCCCCTCTCTTCCCATCCTTATGTGTGTTATTCTACATTACCACCCCAAGTGGCTCCTTAAGACTGATCAATCCCTTGCATTCCTCACGGGCTGGGAAAAATATTCACATGACCATAAAGAGACATCACCTAACTTGCCGATAAGGTATTTGAGCTCCCTCTGCTTCCTTGTTCTTAATGCTAAAATTACTGTCCATCTTCTCCTTGATTCTTATCTTATCCCCTGCCTTTGAGGAAGGTGTATTTCTCCTTATTCCCCTTGTCAACTCTCCATTCACTGGCAGTCACCTGCCTTTTTCAGCAGCTTTCTGGCCAGTCCCTCTGTCTTCAATCTCTTCTTTCTCTCTCCATTGTTATAGGATCTGCAAAGCTTCTCCCCTAATCTAAAACCTTCCCCAGTTGTCCTTCCATAATAAATGACTTTTCAAGTTTGTTTTTTTTCCCCCTTCCTGTTACTTGGAAACAAAATGGAGAAAATTTCATGACCTTGAAGCTTATGTAAGAGAGTCAGCGAAGGACAGCTAAATGGCTCAACCCTTTCCAGTCTGCATGCCTCTTCACTTCAGAGCAAGCTCTGGCTTGAGAACAGATGACAATAGAGGGACCTGCCCCAATTCCCATATTTATGTACATGTCCAATTAGTTACATAAACAACTGCCCCCAGCCCTCGCACACAGGCACGGATTTTCCACTGCACATTTGGAGCTAAAGAAGTCAGATTCCAAGGACACAGGCAAATTGCTTCCCCCCACCCTTTGGTTGTTGGAGCAGCAAATTCTTGTCATCTGTCTTCATTGCACAATGAAGTTGAATGTTTATGACAGGCGTGATATACAAAATTCTTAGAAAAAGCCACTTTTAGCAGAGACTTCAGGAGCCAGTATTTAGTTCTCCTCCTCATCCGACAAGCTCTTCTTTCTGGCATCTTCATCTGTTATTATGATGTCCAAATCATGTTTTTCCAGTGATCAGAACTTCTCTACTCCCCCTTTAGTTCCTATCTCATCATATTCAGAGTGGCACCAAGGAAGTGGAGTCATGTGTGGAGTGATGCCTTGAGAACTGAAGATTCAATTTAAAATTAATATCTATAAGTTTTAAAAATATCCAAGTAAGTGGCTTATTCTGCTTGCTTCATTCCTTGATAATGTTGAAGAATTTTGTATTGAAGTTTGGATTATGAAGAAATGTTATGAGGTTATCTAGAATAGGTGTATGTGTATAACATCATCACATTTACAAAATGCAGTTGAGGGCTGGAGAGATTGCTCAGTGGTTAAGGTGCTTACCTACCAAGACTAAGGTCCTGGATTCAATTTCCCTGTACCCATGTAAAGCCAGATGTACAAGGTGACACATGCATCTGAACTTAATTTTCAGTGGCTAGAGGCTCTGGCATACCCCCTCCCATAAACAAACAAACAAACAAACAAACAAATAAATAATAAATAATAAATAAGTAAATAAATAAAATATTTTTAGAAAAATGCCATGAAGGCATAGCAATATCTCTTAGGTTTGCATGGCCAGAGAACTAACTAACTGACTAACTAACTAACTTTCTTTTTACCTTTCTTTCTCTCTTTTTGTTTTTGTTTTTCAGGATAGGGTCTCATTTTATCCTAGGCTTATCAAGAACTCACTCTGTATTTCCAGGCTGGCTGCAAATTTCCTATATAATGGATCATGGCCTTGAACTCCTGATTATCCTGTCTTTATTCCAGAGTAATAGGATTATAGATATGTTCCACTATGCCCAACTCAAGAACTTTATTTCTCCTAAAGGAATATCCAAAAGAAATAATTATTTCTTTATTGATTCAAGCCCAAGCTATTATAGAATTATGCATACAAATATATACCCTTATAAATTAATGAAGACATAAATATATAATGAAATGCATTTAAAACAGCTTTTTTTTTTTTTTTTTTTTTTTTTTAGCTCAGTGACTAGTAAATCAGTGAGGAACCAGTGGTAGGAACTCAGGGGTATGATGTTTGTCTGGTTATTTCACTAAGCAACCTTGAGTATTGAATTATCTGTAGACCTCAGTGTGAAGCCTATTAATGTTCCTTATCATTCAGATGCTAGGAACCATAGTGTGACTTTTTTATTGAATAATTCTACAGTTCCAAGTGTTAATTAAATAATACTATCTCTTTGCACAGATGCCAATATGTAGCTTCCAACTTAAAATACCATTGTGTAAAGATAATTTTCATGAAAAGAACCATGCCTTTGTTACTTCATGCCAGCTCCAATAAATGCTCAGCAACACTTTCAACTAATTATAAGCTAATGAAATAAGTTAATTTTAAAAGCCTCATTAAACTGAAGTTTTATAGCAAGGCTCAAAATAATGAGGCCATCAACTGAGACTGCAGCACCTTTCCTTTAAAGTCTGTATGATCATTCAGTCTTAAAAGGGAAGGAGGTTCTGACATGGGCTATAGCAACCTTGAAGACATTATGCTAAGTGAAATCATTCAGTCACAAAAGGACAAGTATTTTATCAGGTCCCTAGACTGTAAAGATCATAAGGACAACATAGAATGTTGATCTCCAGGGAGCAGAAGCAGGGCATGGGGAGTTATTGATTTGGGGGGCTAGAGTTTCAGTTTGGCAAGATGAAAATGTTCTGGAGATGGATGGTGGGGATGGTCACACAACAGTGCAAGTGTGCATAGTGTCACAGAACTGAACTATAAGAAGTTACAGTGGAAACTTTATGTATATATATATATACACACACACACATATATATGTATATTCTCCATAGTTTAAAAAGTATACCTAACACACACACATGGACATTCTCCACAGTTTAAAAAGTATATCTAATGAGTCTGTTCCTTAATACTTCACATTGAAATTCAGGGTTGCCTGCCCATTGGGGAGGGGCAAAAAAAGCATCAATTATCTTGAAGTGTCAATCTGTTGAATTGAAGCTTGAGAGAGATGTTAATGGGAGTAGATGGTTACATGGATAAAGCCTGTCATAAGGAGTCATCTGGTTGATGGAAAGTTGTGTGTTTCTCCTTCCTCAGGAGCCACCACAGGGAATGAATAAGATACTGCTAGAAGGAGAGTGTACCCACACTTAGCCTGGAGGCCCACTGCTCTTATCTTATTTTCTCTACAGCTTCCTGGTACCTCCCCCCATCCCACCCACCACACACACACACACACACACACACACACACACACACACAGACAGACAGACTTTTTGACTTGATGAGACCTGTCCTTCCTGGTCCCTTGATTTTCTCATTCTCAGGAATGGTCATAGATCTGTGTAGTGTGTGTAGACACTTGGTATGCTACTCTGGCATGCCCAGGGTTGGCACTTCTGCAAGATGGATGGGTCATAAATTGTGGATCCAACACACATGCAAATATTTAGCTTCCTTTAGCTGGTACATTCTTCAAAGAGCAGAACTAAGAGTTGACCTTTTTAGTTTCTACCCTTGTTTGAGACTTGACCACAGTCTGAGGGCTAAGATAATCCAGAGTGAAGTCTTGGCTAACACACTTGAATACAGTGGTGATGTTATAATCACACAAGCTCTTATTCATCAATACTCACCATATTACAAGTGCTGTACTATTTAATATTTAATCCATACAAAAACCCTTTTATGAATGAGCAAAGGGTCTTGCATAAATTCATTCAACTGGGCAAGTGACAGTTGGACTGTGCATTAGGTGTGTCTGAGCCTATTCCGTGCTCCTTCTACAACATTTCCCATGCATTGGATAGATTCCCCTTTCAGTGTTTCAAGTGGTTTTGATGTTTACATATTGAAAGAACTGAGAACATGCCTCATCTAAACTACTTAGTGAGGTAACAGTATCACAAAGGAGCTCACTATGAACATAAAGGGCCACTGAGCAGGTATAGTGAATGGATTGGATTTACTCAATGATTCAATATACCCTCCAAATTTATTTTCTCTGGTAAAGCTACCACATTTCATTAGAAGGCAATTTTGTATATCAAACAAATTGAGTTTTACAAGCAAAGTATTCACTCATTAGGTAATAACCTCCTAAATGGAACTAAAAGCATGTTTTTTTTATTAATAAAGTAACTTGATCAGCACTCTAGATAGGGATTTTTCTTTTCCTTTTTCTTTTTTGACATATGTGTGTGAGCATAGCATATGCATGAATGTGGGTAGATACACATGTTCTACATACACATATGCTGTGGCCAGGGAGAACAATGAGTGTTGTCTACTGTTTTCCATGCTATTTCCTTGAGCTGGAGTCTCTCATTGAACCAGCCACTGTGTTTTCAGTCAGATTGTGTGACCTGAGAGCTCCAGAAATTCTCCTGTCTCCACTCTGATAGGACTAAGGTTACAGGTGTGCATGGTCATGCCAAGCCTTTTACATGGGTGTTTGGGGACTGAATCATGCTTGCTTGGCAAACACTCTTAGCTGCCGAGCCATATCCCCAGCCTCCTTTCTTCTTTGTTTTTTGATTGTTTGTTTGTTTGTTTGTTTGTTTTGAGGTAGGGTTTCACTCTAGCCCAGGCTAACCTGGAATTCACTATGTAATCTTAGGGTGGCCTTAAACTCACAGTGATCCAACCACCTCTGCCTCCCAAGTGCTGGGATTAAAGGCATGCACCACCATGCCCAGCCCTCTTCTTTGTTTTTTGAAATGCTGGAAATTGAACTCAGGGCCTTGCACATACCAGACAAGCACTCTACCACTGATCTACACTACACCCCAAAGTCCCTGGACAGGACTTTCTATGCTGCTTAAATTCCAAAACTAAAACAAATTTGTTGCCTGAGAAATAGCTTACAACCAGAATCATCTAACATCTCTCTGGCCCTCGATTTATGAAATTTACTACATATGGAGGTTCATGTTTATCTTCCTTAGGAGAATTTGACATTGCCTCTGTGCTAGTGAGAGCTTACTTTAAGGCCTATCATGAAAATGTTAGAATTAAAAGGAGAAATGTCGCACAGTCTCACTTATATGTACAGTCTTAAAAAGTTGAGCTTACAGAGACAGAGGGTGGAATGTTGGCTGCCAGGATCTGGAAGTGGAGAGGATGTATTGATACTGGTGAAAAGATGCAGAGTCTCAGCTAGGCAGGAAGCCCTATTGTACAGCATGATTGCTAAGTTAAGAACAAGGTATATCTTAACCCTATCCCCAAGTAATTACTATTCATTCTCACCACAAAAAATGTATGAGAGGTCATGCATATGCTAATTACTTCAAGTTGGTCATTCCACAATTATGCTATTTCAATGCATTACATTGTACACTGCTAATATATACAAGTTTTGTTCGTCAATTAAGAAAAAATAAAAATAAAAAACACACCAGGCAACAACATGTTTGCAAGACCAGATTCAAGGGAAGGAAAAGGTATGAGTGACTGTTACCTGAAATTAAAAATAAACTTACAAACCTTGCCATGAAACTTGTGGGTGAGTAAAATCATGGAAGAATTCTCATAAGTACAGTGTGGTAGATGGACACCTACTTAACGTCCATCTTCTATGCAAAATTTCTTGACTGTAATGAGTGGGCTGTCTTTGTGTTCCTTAAGTGAGTTAGAATTTCTATAGGTTCTCTAGTATACTCATTCTTACAATTCCTCTTAAAAATTTTTACCCCAATTGTTTGATCTCTTTGTCACTACAAAGGGACCCTCTCAGAGAAGGAAAGGCACAGTATCTAATACATCCAAATGAGGGGAACATCTGGGTTTTGATACACAGTAGCAGAAGTGAGGGACACTGATCTGGGAGAATAATTTACTGTTTGGAAAGCATTGCTAACGGAAGGACATAGGTCACCCTGGGGAAACACTGAGGAAGTGAATGACTGTGAAGGGCTGAGGCTCAGGAAGTGGTCGTCTCATTGAGAGATGCAGGCTGGCAAGAGATAGATGGGCTGTCGAGTGGTTCTTCTGAGTCACTCGGTGAGGGAGCAAGCCACTTCCTTTCTCTCTGAGTGATGATATCAGGGGTCACCATCGGGAACATGGCCCACAGAGCCTTCAAGACATTTATGATGTAGCCAAGGGCACTAGCATACAGATGGTTAAATTGCAGGTCCTTCTTAGAAAGCTCAATGAGATCAAATCTTCCCAAGTCCTGAGATATACCAATGAAACTTGCTATAATCCATTTTTATTTCTGCAGCAAGTCTAAGAAGCTCCCTGCTAGCTGTTATCACTTGCCCTTAAAACCTTTCAAAATACAGTTGTCACTTTGCTGGGCTGTGGGAAAGAACATCTTCAGATCCCCCTCCTCTGAGTCCTTTCCACACTCCCATCGACTCTCTTGTCCTGTCTGGAGGTGCTTCAAATATGTCAGCTGCCTCTGTAATTAGGAGGAGAGGGAAGCTCTGGGGAGAGAAGGAATTGCATTCCTCAGCATCACAGCCTGCCCCAGCTCTAACAACGGACAATTGAGCATTTAATTGGGTCACTATTAGCACTGTCCCTTCATAGGCATGGGTGCCACTCTTCAGAAATCCGCTAGTTCAGTGGCCATTCCCTGTGCAGCTCTATACCCAGAACGCTTCTGTCCCTTTGGGACTAGGGAAGCATTTCATTAGTCAGGTTGCCATATGTTCCTTTGGGAGTGAGCAAATTATACTTCTTAAAAAGCCCAAGTCTAAATAAGGAAGCCAAAGATGGCTTGAAGCTGTGTGTCAGCATAGTAGGAAGCATGTTGGGGAAATGAAGAAAACCTGCAGTCAGCTGACCTGGACTTCATTGTTGACTCCTTTCTCCAGCTGTCTGAAATTGATCAAACATACATTTCCTGACATTCTTCTTCTGTAAAATGTGGATAATCTCTCTCTCATAGAATGTGGTAAGGATCAAATGAGCAAACAGACCTAAAGCACCATGTAGAGTGGATGGCAAAGTGTTGTAATGACCAGATACTTTACTTATGCTATGCTGTTAAACTTTTGATAACAATGTAGGTTTGGCAGGGTGAGCCGCTTCATTTGTCAAAATTAGAAATTCAAGCAGCAGAATGTTAATTGTCTGAACATCATTCAAACCCTGAATGAGACTAGATTCTAAATTTTGCTTTTTCTTCCATTCCCAAGAGGACTTCAAACATATATTGGCTGCATAGGGTGACAATGAGGCAATGAAAACCCCGTAGACTGAGGACAATGACCGCTCAAAGCAACTGAGCTGCAAGATGCAACTACACATTATTTGATTTATTTTTTTTATTAGCAGTCCTTTATCAGAATGAAGCCAGGTTTTCCTGAACTTTGATGTGGAAAACTCCAGAGCCATAGCTGTGTCTTTCTCAGGCTGTTGAGGTCAAAGTCACATATAAATGAGCATCTCTATGACATGGGGCTTCCCCTCAGCACGGCTTCACCAAGTCAGGTTCACAATTTGATGTGCTTGGCCCCACTGTAGTGATAATTATTCATGAGGCACTTGCTTCTTGTATTTGCTATTTGGAAACAGGGGTCATGTAGCACAAGCTGGCCTCGAACTCTATAGTACCCAAGAATGACCTTCGACTTCTGACCCTCTTGCTTCTACCTCCCAAGTGCTAGGACTGCCAGTGGACACCATCATGCCCAGTTTATTTTCTTCTTCCTCTTTTTCCTTCTTATTTCTCCTTTTCTTCTTTTTCCTCTTCTTCTTCCCTTCTTTGGTGTGCATGTGTTTATGCATGTGTGTACAGTATATGTGGTATGATGTGTACACCCCTGTGGGCATTCGTGGCAGTCAGAGGAGACTACCCTTCCTTTGTCTTGAGGGGAAGTCTGTCAACCTGGAGCTGCTGCGTTTTGATGAGCAAGCCCGAACAAATTCTTTGGTCTCTGCCCCTGTGCATTCTCCAGCTCGACTGGGGTTGCCATTGCACCTGGTCATACCTAGCTCTTTACAAGGGTGCTGGGAAATTGAACTCAGGTCCTCTTAAGCCCTCATGCCTGCACTGCAAGTGCTCTTTTGTGTTTAGCCATCTCTCCAGCCCCTCACTTGCTTCCTAAAGTCAGTGGGCAGATGGTATGTGCTTCCTTATTTAGTATATATCAGAACCTGTTGTACAAGAGTCTCTTGTGTTAAGATGGAGCCCATCAACAGGCAAGCATGGAAGTGGGGGTACATGCCTCTGGAGTTCATTTGCAGTGGCTAGAAGCCCTGGTGCACCCATTCGCTCTCTTTTTCTCCCCCTTTCCTTCATAATTAATTAATTAATTAATTAAAAATATATTTAAAAAATATGTGTTGAGGGTTGAGAATGTAGCTCAGTTGGTAGAGACTTTCCTACAATACATGAAGCCCTGGGTTCAATCCCCAGCACTGTGTAAACTAGGCATAGTGGTAAACCCTGTAATCCTAGTACTGGAGAGACGGAGTCAGGAGGTTCAGAAGCTCAAGGTCATTCTGGGCTACAAAGGGCCTTTGGGGTCAGTTTGGGCTACATGAGACTGTGTCTCAATGAACAAAAAAAAATGCTTTGAAATATACAAGAACTCTAGCAACTGCTCAATAAATGTCAGTTATTGCTTTCCCAATGAATGCACACAGCCGGGTCTTTTGGATTAGCCACATGAGAATGAAAAGACTTTAGAAACACTCAAATCTCACCCCCCCTTCTTTTGAGACATTGGGGATAACACCCAGGGCTTTGGGGCCTTGTACATTCTAGGTAAGCACTCTGCTACTTTTTGCTGTCTGATGGCCTTAAGCAACTCATTTTTCTTTAACTTCATAAAATAAGATAATTGTTGCAAGTTTGTAGTTCCCTGTTCACTTCCCTGCCTAGAATCAGGTAATGTTCTTTTTTATGCTATTACTGATTTAGAAATACGTGAGTAAATTTAAATAAAATATCTAGAAAAACATTACTTTTACCACAACTCTTTAGGGCACAAGTACAAGAATGAACTCAAGTTTTATTACCATTTTGTTGACTTTTAGCAACTAAATAGGCATCATCTTTTTTGATTGGCAGCAAGATCTCCCTTAGTACTCAATGCCTAGATTTACAATCCTCAAACAACACAGCCACATCTTTCTCCTATCTCTGCTCCTTTAGCCAGTTCATACAACTCCAACTCATGCTACTATATAGGAAACAGTTGTTATTCCATAGAAAGTTTCCTCTTATAAAGTTCTTTTAGAAAATTACAACCTCAATTACATTTGACAGCTGCATAAGCCAAAGGCGTTCGAGTTCCCACAGCCACAGGCAGCTTTCTGCAGCCTGTCCCTGCACATTTTGGTCAGTGGTGAGCAACAGAGCAAGGGGATCCGGCCTCTCGGGGATAATTTGGGGCCCCAGGCAGGCCAGATAATATGGCTAAGATGA
The DNA here is from genome assembly GCA_036346955.1 of Dipus sagitta. Classification (NCBI taxonomy): domain Eukaryota; kingdom Metazoa; phylum Chordata; class Mammalia; order Rodentia; family Dipodidae; genus Dipus; species Dipus sagitta. The sequence continues at coordinate 66,470,776 of CM070770.1, read as the reverse complement.
ATATGGAGAGCAGCTTTGAAAGCAAATGGAGTCAAATCAGGTCAGACAGCAGCCAGAGGGATCTGGTTAGGGGAGGAGAGCCTGACTCACAAACTCAGCCTGAGGGCAGGATCACCACTGAACCCAGTTTCCAGAAAGAAGCAGGGCTCCTTAGCCCAGTGTTCTGACTTGCTGCTGGGCACTGCAGACATGGGCTGGGTTCCGAAAACCCAGACTCATGTAAGGTGGGTCCCTAACTAGCTGCTTCCTAGGGAAGGGTGATGCCAGCAGTTCTAGAAGGTGCAGTGGCACCCAGGGGAAATGTTAACCAGAGAGCCAGTTTTGAGGTGAACTTGCATCTTAGACACCTCAGTCACGAGATTCAGAATGATTAACTCATGAAAATGTTCTCAGGGGCTGTTGAAGAAGACACAGTATTGTTGCTCTATGGAACAATCTGCTCACCTCAATACCAAGAACATAAGACTCTATGGAGTCATGTACTTGAAATGAACAAGTTGCCTAGACCATCTGGTTGCATGTACTCCTTTCTGAAGACAGGGTCATTTCTTGTTTATTTTGGATTCCCATGGCCTTGCTGCACAGATTGTTTCTGGATTTAAAAACTAAAATGTGTGTGTGAGTGTGTGTGTGTATGTGTTCTTATATGAGTGTGGGCATGTGTGTCCATGGTGCACCTGTGAAGGTCAGAGGATAACTTTTGGGTCAGTCCTTGATGGCTTGTCTCATTTGAGGCAGGTTTTTGTTGCTCTGCTTTTTAGCTTTGCTGTTCTTTGCTGGGCCTGCTTCCAGCTTCTGTGCAATTTTGTCTCTGCCTCCCATCCTGCCACTAGCATTAGCATGCTGTGATAAGAGAGGTCTGCCGTGGCTTCTGGCTTGGTATGTGGGGTCTCGGGGTTGAGTCCAGGTGCTCCAGCTTCAGCAGGGAGTGCTTTAGCCGCTGAACCATCTCCCAACCCTGCTTATTTACTTATATATATTTTTAATTTTATTTATTTATTTGCAAGCAGAGAGAGGAGAGACAGAGAAGAGAGACAGACAGAGAGAGAATGGGCATGCCAGGGCCTGTAGCCACTGCAAACAAACTCCAGAAGCATGTGTCCCTTGTGCATCTGGCTAATATGGGTCCTGGGGAATTGAACCTGGGTCCTTTGGCTTTGCAGTTAAATGCCTTAACTGCTGAGCCATCTCTCCAGCCCTATTTACTTATTTTTTCTTAAGGATCTGTCTAAATGGGCAATGAGGAAAACGGAGACTAATTCAGAAGGAAAAAGAAAGCAAAAACTTGGAAGCTAGAGTGAACAAAACAGGCAGATGATTGGACAGAATAAAGAAGAAACTGGGTTGGAAGAAATGAAGAGGGATTTTGGATAGCAAACACAGATAACTGGGTGTCAGATGCAGGTGACCCATGGGTGTGGCTGGCTAAAGAGAGGCATTAAAGATTTAAGTGGAGACTGAACTCTACCACAGGCACAATTTTGATGGAATATCAACTTGGTCAGGTGAGACTGAATCAACTGGGATGAAAAACCTAAGACATCATCAAGGAGATGGCTTTGGTGGGCCATGTGTGAGGGGAGAAGCTTACTGCACCAGAATGGTGAAGACGAGTCCCCAGAAAACCCAGGTGTAGGATAGTAGGGAAAAAAAAGAAAAAACAGGCCTTACAGCTCATCTGCCTCAGATGCCCTCATTCTCCTTTCCCCAGGGTTGGACTAAATTTCCTCAATGATTTTTTAGCCTTGTATTGCATGAGCATAAAGGGGCAGGAGAATGCTACTTCCTGTGTGGAAAATGCTGACTACCAGAGTGTCTTTGAAGCCATCCAAATCTGGCCTTGTAGGTGATTTCACACACTAGCTCTTTCAAGACAGCAAATAGCTGCTGAGGTGAAGCATAGTGTTTATGTTCATTCACCCACATGCCACAGGCAGTACTTTTAGAATGACTGTTTTGGGACCTTGTTTACATTGAACTACTGTCTTCTCTCTATGACATACACTTAACAAGAGTTGACGGAGTACAGTATAGTGCAGACATTCACAACCCATTCTGCCTACAGCCATGCCATAAACTATCAGGAACTCAGTTTATTGTTTCCAGATAGTGTCATGTATATATGCCAAGATGGTGAGAGAAATGTCATCACCTATGCATGCTCACGAAGAGGCCGTCCTGTCCTTGGTCAGCATAAGTGTTTGGCAGAAAAATCGTACATCTATGGACACTCAGTGTTATACCCTCTTAGAAGCAGGGTGAATGCTTACAAAGGGCTGCTTTCATGACAGCTCTGGTCACTTGCTTTTTGTGACAATTGTTAAGGAGGGTCCCAAGGGCGAGCAAGTCTTAGGCAAACCTCAGCAGGTTAAAGGCACATCACTAGCAGAGAGCTTCTCCCTTAAGCTTAAGTACCTTGCAGGGAAGGGCATGAGTTTCATCTGTTGTGGTTAGGATAGAGTGAGTTTTGCAAGTTCTGTCTTTTAAGAAAGTTTCTTCAATTGACCTGCAGACAAGCTGATCGCTACCTACAGGGGCCCTACTTTACACATGAAAAAGATGATAATTTGAGTTTACACAGTTTGCTCTGAATTACATAGTTCATCTTGTTCTCTGTTCATGTTCAACTGTGCTGATGGGGAAACATAGTCATTTTTTGGAAAATGTGAAGAAATACCAAAACAAAGCAATACCTAAGGATGACAGAAGCATGTGAGTTGGGCAAAGCCCTTGATAATAGGGAAATGTTGAGAGTAACATCCAATCAAATCATCCCACATGACCAACCTTATCTTGGACTTTCTTTTGCATCCCTGGGCTCAGTACCTCCTATAAAGTGATGATATCTAGAAAGTTCTGCTCAGTCCAGGTGACCCTGATCCAACCTGCACTGGACTGTCTGCTTGGATGCTTTCTTGACCTCCAACTCCTGGGTTCATCTAGACTTAACATCTCAAGCCAGGTGTGGCAGTGTACACCTATAATCCCAGCCCACAAGAGACTGAGGTGGGAAGAGTGCTATGATTTCCAGACCAGCCTTGCCTATAAAGTGAATTCAGGTCAGCCTAAGGTAGAGTGAGACTTTGCCAAAGAGCATGCAAGCCAGCAAATACCCAAACCAGAAGACGCCTCATCTCGATCCAGTGTTCATTTCCTTCCTGTCCTTCCTACCTAGGTCAATGCCACTAACATCCAGGGATCCAGCAAAGGAAATCATCTTCAAACCTCTGTTTCTCAGTTCTATCTCCAGAACTTTCATCTTCACATTCCCATCTCCAAACAAGACTTCCAGCCTCATCACTCTTATTTCATCTGGTGATTTAATCTTCCTAATTGTTCTCATCATTCATTCCCTCCCACCTCCATCCTCACTCCCAGTTCTATTCTTCACTCTGCAGACTACATGGCCTTGTTCAGTTTCTGTCCAGGTCTAACCTTTCCTTGGTACAAAATGGCCACTTGGTAAAACAAAAATGGCCACATTGTGGTTTGAGGCAGATTTCCTGTTATGAGTCTAATTTTTAATGCAAAATATCTTTATAACACAGAAATTCATTACCCAATTATCAAAGCCCATGGATCAAATTCTCCCAGTTAACAATAGTGAATTAGAGAGAGGTGCTATGTTGCAGGAGATATAACAGACCAGGGACGAAGCATCTAAGGAAGCTGAGATTTAACTGCTACTGTCTGTCACTTCCAGAAAAACCATCCAGGTGAACAAAACTTACTTCATGAACAATTGGAATTACTACTACCTAATATTTTAGTAACTAATATATCAAATTTACATTTTGAACATCTTTCTATAAAAAGAACTACACAAGTAAGGAGTATAATGGGACCCAGAGGTATTAGAATATTTGTAAAAGCAAATGATTTATAAATGAGATACTAAACTACAAATAATGTTCTGAAGATATACACCACAAAGGTCTCAATAACAAAGACAGATAAGGGGTTCTTTAACTGCTAAGGCATCCCCCCAGGACCCAGACAAAAGGCTCTTAAAGAAACCAGAGCTATTGACCAGGGACCTGTCTGGAGCTTCGATGTTTACACATTGGTAAGGAGGCCAGAGCTATCTGGGGTTCCTTGTGAGGGGTCAGTATATCCAGAGGAGTAGCTTGCCACTTCTTCATGGCTCAGTGGAACATGTCCCATGATTCACACTCCTCTCTGATCCATACTCTTTTCTCCAGCACATTCAGACCCATTCACCCTGCTGGGCATCATTCTCATTGTGCACTCCAACCCTTCGCCCCCAAGGCTTTAGGAGGGAGAAACTCCTGCACTTCCCAGGTATTCAGACTGTTTTGCACCATCTTGTCTGCTTCTGGACTCATGTCTCAGCTCTTTCCTACCACTTACCCAGGGTACTGAACAACCACTCTGTTCTTCCCAGTAACATTTGTAGAACATTTCCACTCCAATTTCTTTTCATGGCATATGTTCACCTTAGGGCATTCCCCCTATTTATCTATCTCAATCACAGTATAAAAGTCAGAAAGGCAGGGGAGTACGCTGTACTCATTACTCTGTGCCTAGCACACATTAAATATTTACTAAATGTTAGCTGAGTTAATGTAAAATAAGCATAAAACAGTAAGACAGGAAGCATTTAACAATTCAGCAGACATTTCTTTAGTGACTTAGAAGGTAGTGCATAGCAATCTTCCTATAAGGAGATATTATTATTTCCATTTCATGGCTGAAAAAAATGGTGACTTTGAGGGTTAGAAGACAGATATAAATAAGTATCATAG